>WNWK01000001.1:867031-1002031 GCA_009830355.1 Cherax destructor
GTCTTGTTGCACATGTAACCATGTCTTGTTGCACATGTAACCATGTCTTGTTGCACATGTAACCATGTATTGTTGCACATGTAACCATGTCTTGTTGCACATGTAACCATGTCTTGTTGCACATGTAACCATGTCTTGTTGCACATGTAACCATGTCTTGTTGCACATATAACCATGTCTTACACGTGTAACAATGTCTTGTACATGTAACTATGTCTTGTTGCACATGTAACCATGTCTTGTTGCACGTGTAACCATGTCTTGTTGCACGTGTAATCATGTCTTGTTGCACGTGTAACCATGTCTTGTTGCACATGTAACCATGTCTTGTTGCACATGTAACCATGTCTTGTTGCACGTGTAACCATGTCTTGCACATGTAACCATGCCTTGCTGCACGTGTAACCATGTCTTGTTGCACATGTAACCATGTCTTGTTGCACGTGTAACCATGTCTTGTTGCACGTGTAACCATGTCTTGCACATGTAACCATGCCTTGTTGCACGTGTAACCATGTCTTGTTGCACATGTAACCATGTATTGTTGCACATGTAACCATGTCTTGTTGCACATGTAACCATGTCTTGTTGCACGTGTAACCATATTTTGTTGCACGTATAACCATGTTTTGTTGCACATGTAACCATGTCTTGCTGCACATGTAACCATGTTTTGTTGCACGTGTAACCATGTCTTGTTGCACATGTAACAATGTCTTGTTGCACATGTAACCATGTCTTGTTGCACATGTAACCATGTCTTGTTGCACATGTAACCATGTTTTGTTGCACGTGTAACCATGTCTTGTTGCACATGTTTGAACCAGTCTTGTTGCACATGTTTGAACCATGTCTTGTTGCACATGTTTGAACCATGTCTTGTTGCACATGTTTGAACCATGTCTTGTTGCACATGTTTGAACCATGTCTTGTTGCACATGTTTGAACCATGTCTTGTTGCACATGTTTGAACCATGTCTTGTTGCACATGTTTGAACCATGTCTTGTTGCACATGTTTGAATCATGTCTTGTTGCACATGTTTGAACCATGTCTTGTTGCACATGTTTGAACCATGTCTTGTGAGTATTTTATTCATTCTGTTATTTTTTCTGCCTTCAAATGACTGTCGATTTATGTCTGTGTACACTCTCATATCTATCACTATATGCTTTGTTTTCATGTCAACAGTTGCCATGAGTTGCCAAGCACAGCTTTGTTGATGAAAGGAACTTCCACTGGTACAACTGAGCTAATTGTTTTTCCTATCAAAGCTAGCTTTAAAATCTGGGTCTTTTCTTCCCATTTCAGTCCAGATTTGTTTACTCCACTTTGTTTGCCTTTGTTGTCTTTCAAATGTTTTGTTTTGTTCTATTTTAAACAGTGTTTATTTTATCTTTCAAATGGGTTTATTTCTCTTTCATATGTTTTTCTGTTCTCCATTTTTTTTGTTCCTTTGCAAATGGGTTTTTGTCTTTCAAATGTTTTTTTTCTTTCAAACGGTTTCTTATTCTCTTTCAAATGGGTTTTTTTTTTCAATTGTTTTTTTTTTCTCTTTCAAATGGATTTTTCTTTCAAATGGGTTTTTTTTTTCTTTCAAATGAGTTTAATGTTCTTTCAGATGGTTTTGTTCTTTCAAATTTGTTTTATGTTCTTTCAAATTTGTTTTATGTTCTTTCAAATTTGTTTTATGTTCTTTCAAATTTGTTTTATGTTCTTTCAAATGGGTTTTATGTTCTTTCAAATTTGTTTTATGTTCTTTCAAATGGGTTTTATGTTCGTTCAAATTTGTTTTATGTTCTTTCAAATGGGTTTTATGTTATTTCAAATGGGTTTTATGTTATTTCAAATGGGTTTTATGTTATTTCAAATGGGTTTTATGTTATTTCAAATGGGTTTTATGTTATTTCAAATGGGTTATGTTATTTCAAATGGGTTTTATGTTATCTTTCAAATGGATTTTCTTTCAAATGAGTTTCTTCTTTTAAACTTTTTTTTTGTTCATCAAATGTCCTTTTTGTTCTATTCCAAATGGTGTTTATAAGTCTTTCGTGTGTTTGAAGGGGAAAACAATTTTCGTAATGATTTACGTAGAAAAGTCTTCATTATTTTTCCATTTGGTGTATCAGCTGTGACTTTGTAAATGGTCCAAGTAGGACCGAAACGTCGTCGTAAGCTCCTCTCTTCTATGTGCGGGTTGTGTGTTGTCCCAGTCACGGTATTGTGCCTTTTTTTTGTTAGCTGATTAATTGCGGTGTGGAACATTCATGGTTGATGGTAGTGGTTAGGGACACCTAAGACAGTCTTAACTCCTATCTACGTTTTATGTTGTAATCTCCCAAGTATATGTGTAATCTAATAACGGGAGCTTTTGCCACAGACACAGTGTACGTTTAGGCTGTGACAACTTTTCTCAGATGCCATACGTGCAACGCGAAAAGTTGAAATTGATTTACTCTTGCTCAAAGATGCTGCTACGCAATGTTAAGTATCTGTGCAATTCCCCCCTTTTTTTTACGTGTCAGGGAAGCTAAATTAAGATGATGATGCCTTTAATTGAAGCTGCGTACCGTTTGTTAATGATGAAATGTGTTTGAGTGTAGGCTTACTGAATACTGTTAAGTACAAGCTTGTGAAATACTTGTCAAGGCAGGTTCACAGAACACTAGATAATGTGAGCTTAAAGAATGCTTATGTAAACTTACAGAATACTAGTGTAAGCTTACTTATAATACTATTAAGGACAAGCTTACAAGATACTTGCTAGTGAATAATTAAAAGATAGTAATCATTAGCTAGTGTACTGCAGTCTTACAATGTAAGCTTACATAACACTAGTGAATGAAAGCTTTGAAAATGGGAATATTTGCAACTTTCAAAATATTAGTGACTGTAAGCTTACAGAATAGTATTGTCAGCTTATGAGAAACTAGTCAGTATAAGGTTACAGAAATCTAAGAACTGTCGTTCTGTATTGGTGTCTAAAGTGTTGTTAATGCTATGAAGGTTGTTTAGTAATCAAATTATCTGCTAGAGGAATATATATATATATATATATATATATATATATATATATATATATATATATATATATATATATATATAAATACCTCCGTACAGTTTGTATTCCCGTCGTTCCTGATGTTCTTACCTGCATCTGTGATTCCGATCATCCCTGCCAGCATCTTTGTCACTCTTGCTTGCAGTTCTCTCATTCCTGCTTGCACTTCTGTCATTCCTGCTTGCACTTCTGTCATTCCTGCTTGCACTTCTGTCATTCCTGCTTGCACTTCTGTCATACCTGCTTGTACTTCTGTCATTCCTGCTTGCACTTATGTCATACCTACTTGCACTTCTGTCATCCCTGCTTGCACTTCTGTCATCCCTGCTTGCACTTCTGTCATTCCTGCTTGCACTTCTGTCATACCTGCTTGCACTTCTGTCATACCTGCTTGCACTTCTGTCATTCATGCCTGGTGATCTGATTTCCGTCAATCTTGCCTACAATTCTGTCACTCCTGCCTGCAGTCCTGATACCCTCAACACACAGTAAAAAAGAATTTTTACAAAACTCAAAGTCAACGCCACTAACGATGATATTACTCCATGCACCAAAATACTCCTATATAAATGTTAATAAATACAGCAGAAAAGTACTATTCCAATTACAGTGTACATTCTGTTCCATAGCTACACGCTTTTTTATATATATTTTTTTCACCCTACATGGGGTGGAGCACGGTAAGGGAGAGTGAAAGCTGTTAAATTAGTTTAATTCAGTCTGAGTTTTCTTTTTGGGACAAACAGAGGCCGGGGTCCGTCTGGAAAGGAGGCATTACCTTATTGTTAGGGTCCGACTGTATATGCAAATAAGGTAAGGGACCTCGGCGTGTTTTCCGTTAGCATGAGAGACCTCAGAGTGGGGAGGAACCTCAAAGTGGGGAGAGATCTCAAAGAGTGGGGAGAGATCTCAAAGAGTGGGGAGAGATCTCAAAGAGTGGGGAGAGATCTCAAAGAGTGGGGAGGGATCTCAAAGAGTGGGGAGAGATCTCGAAGAGTGGGGAGAGATCTCAAAGAGTGGGGAGAGATCTCAAAGAGTGGGGAGAGATCTCAAAGAGTGGGGAGGGATCTCAAAGAGTGGGGAGAGATCTCGAAGAGTGGGGAGAGATCTCAAAGAGTGGAGAGAGATCTCAAAGAGTGGGGAGAGATCTCAAAGAGTGGGGAGGGATCTCAAGAGTTGGGAGAGATCTCGAAGAGTGGGGAGAGATCTCAAAGAGTGGGGAGAGATCTCAAAGAGTGGGGAGAGATCTCAAAGAGTGGGGAGAGATCTCAAAGAGTGGGGAGAGATCTCAAAGAGTGGGGAGGAACTCTTTTGTCTCACGCTCTCAGCTCTGCACTTCTCAGAAGCTGACGTATGTATGGTAAAAATGGCATCACCACGTAAGAAACACAATGGGAATACTGTATACTGGAAATACATTGGTGTCCCATAAGTCCCGGAGCCATAAAGACAAAAATTACAAAAAAAAAGACAGTAATAAAGACTTTTATTTATAAAACGTCTTCAATATGCCCACCAATATTATTAACACACGAATGTAGAGAGTTAACCAATCAACCTGCACAAGATAAATGGAATTAGGAGTGATGTAACAGGTGTTGATCCCCTGTGGTTCCAGACTTACGGGACACCTTCGGAGAGGCACTATATTATAAAAATATTGACTATATATTTAAAATAGGCTACAGTGATGGTTTTTAAGAGCGCCTTCGCTCAAAGTTCGTGATTTGAGTTGGTCGATGATGAGGTAATTCCAGCAATACCGTCTCCTTGCTCTTCCAGATGAGAGAAAGATTGTTTATTGTACATAAAGTTACCCATGTAGTCAACATATCAACAGTCTCTACAAAAAAAAAAGTCACGTATATTCCTACTTTCTACAGAACATTGTCTCCGATATTCCTACAGTCACCACAAAAAAAAGCCTCTCATATGTCTACAGTCTGTAAAGAAAAAGGCTCTTATATGCAGTTGCTATAAAAAAATTAATATTCCTGCAGTCTCAACAGAAAATCTCATTCTTAGTCACGACAAAAACGACCAATATTCCTACAAGAATGTTTCCTGTATTTCAACAAACACTGTAAAAATATTCCTCTGTATTCCTGTAATCGCTACAAGAATGACTCCTATATTCCTACAATCGCTACAGAAATATTATCCTATATTCCTGCATCATATCTTACTGCAGCTCTTTCTCCCCTCCCACAATGGGGGAAAAAGAACTCACAACGTCGTAGAACAAATGCCTGAATGCGTTACAAATGCAATCGTTCTTCCTTTGACACTTCCCCCGAGAGGGGAAAAAATGTCGGCTACCCCCCCCCCCATTCCCTGTTCCCCATCATGAAGGATCAGTTGAGTGCACGCGTTAGTAATGTTGCTGCACCCCTCTTCTTCTCTCCCCAGTACCCTCACCCCCTTCCTTCATCTCTTTCCTTCCCCTTCTTTCCTCCCCCTCTCTTACTCCCCTACTCGCTCGTAAAAGCAAAAATCCCCGTTGCCGAAGTCCCCCCCTTCTTTCCACTGATGATCACACATCTCAACGACCTACAGTTTCTGGCAGGAGTTTCATCCTCTCTCTCTCTCTCTCTCTCTCTCTCTCTCTCTCTCTCTCTCTCTCTCTCTCTCTCTCTCTCTCTCTCTCTCTCTCTCTCTCTCTCTCTCTCTCTCTCTCTCTCTCTCTCTCTCTCTCTCTCTCTCTCTCTCTCTCTCTCTCTCCCTCTCCCTCTCCCTCTCCCTCTCCCTCTCCCTAATTTGTAAATAACATGCGGGCAAATATGCCCCGGTTAGGCATTTTGTGGCCTAGCTCCTAAGTCGTTTTGTGAATCTAAAAGATTTTGCTCTACCGTCCACAGGATGGATATGGGGTGCACAAGCAGCAGGTATCGTCCGTACGAAAGATTTAGGATGCTTAATAAGAACAGAATAAATGTCCTGATATATAAACATGTGTCCTTTTTCACAGTTTCTCGAAATGATAATGCCATTTACAACCTACAAAAAGCATCTGTCTACGGGATAGATATAGGGTGCACATTAGACAAGCTGCTGCCATCCACAGGATGGATATGAGGTGTACAATAATATAGTAACTTTTCCTTTAAAAAAACAATCTTAATTAGAGCCTTGGGTACAAGTGGGTCACTCAAGAGGGCGAAGTTTACTTCAGGGCGGCGGGAGTAGAAGGCGCTGCAGGAGGAGGTGCAGCTATTGGGGAAAGGGGATAAAAGCGCCCTAACAACCGGGAGGGGTAGGGGAAACCGGTTCTCTATGGGGACCCACCCATCAGACTCACTACTCACAAACCACACCCCCTGTTGGCCGAGTTTTGCTGCCGCTGCTGCCGCCGCTGCCGCTGCCGAAGACTGATCCCGGGAGGGAAGTTTGGAGGGTGAAGGGGAGGAGGAAGGGGGTAGTAAACCTTCCCTCGCAAGCCACGCTGGATGAGGACAAGGGGTAAGGGGAACCAAGGGCAAGGGGGGAGAAGAGGATGATTTTCTTCTTGTCGCTCGCTGATTCATCACTAGGGTGTAAGTATTACAGTGTGTGGCTGATTCATCACTGAGGTGTTAGTGTTACAGTGTGTGGTTGCTCCCGTGTGTTACACTGTGTGGTTGCTCCCGTGTGTTACACTGTGTGGTTGCTCCCGTGTGTTACACTGTGTGGTTGCTCCCGTGTGTTACAGTGTGTGGTTGCTCCTGTGTTACACTGTGTGGTTGCTCCCGTGTGTTACACTGTGTGGTTGCTCCCGTGTGTTACACTGTGTGGTTGCTCCCGTGTGTTACACTGTGTGGTTGCTCCCGTGTGTTACACTGTGTGGTTGCTCCCGTGTGTTACACTGTGTGGTTGCTCCCGTGTGTTACACTGTGTGGTTGCTCCCGTGTGTTACACTGTGTGGTTGCTCCCGTGTGTTACACTGTGTGGTTGCTCCCGTGTGTTACACTGTGTGGTTGCTCCACACTGTGGGCTGCATAACCTTGCACAACCCAATGGAACTTGCTTAATCTCTCTCTCTCTCTCTCTCTCTCTCTCTCTCTCTCTCCCTTTTCTTCCTATCTCTTTCAGCCCTCCCACCCCTCTCTTCCCTTTTACTTTCTTTCGTTACTCTTTCTTCCTCTACTCTTTCTCATTACTCTTTCCTCTCCCCTCCTTTCTTCTCTCCTCTCCTCTTCACCCTTCTGTAAGATTTATCACAAACCGCTCGTGCATTTTTTTTGTAATTTGTGCCACTCTGATCTTTCTCACTCTGATCTTTCTCACTCTGATCTTTCTCACTCTGATCTTTCTCACTCTGATCTTTCTCACTCTCATCTTTCTCACTCTGATCTTTCTCACTCTCATCTTTCTCACTCTCATCTTTCTCACTCTCATCTTTCTCACTCTCATCTTTCTCACTCTCATCTTTCTCACTCTCATCTTTCTCACTCTGATATTTCTCACTCTCATCTTTCTCACTCTCATCTTTCTCACTCTCATCTTTCTCACTCTCATCTTTCTCACTCTCATCTTTCTCACTCTCATCTTTCTCACTCTCATCTTTCTCACCCTCATCTTTCTCACTCTCATCTTTCTCACTCTCATCTTTCTCACTCTCATCTTTATCACTCTCATCTTTCTCACTCTCATCTTTCCCACTCTCATCTTTCTCACCCTCATCTTTCTCACCCTCATCTTTCTCTCTCATCTTTCTCACTCTCATCTTTCTATCTCACTCTCATTACTTATTCACAACACTCATCTTTGCTCGTGACGAATTAATCATGTTCCTCCTATGACCACTCATTATTTCACATACTTTGTACCTTTAAATGGCAAAACTAGACTCCCTCTGAAAAGGCGTGTGCTGTAAAATGCTGTAAAAATATTGCAACAGTGCTGTAAAATGCTGTAAAAATATTGCAACAGTGCTGTAAAATGCTGTAAAATGGAGTAAAAATATTGTAGAACGGTGTAAAAATGCTGTAAAAAGGAGTGAAATTCTGTAAAATGGTGTAAAAATGCTGTGAAATGCTGTAAAATGGAGTAAATAATGCTGCAAAATGCGGCGTCGTATAATGAGAGGAGGGGAAGGATGACAGACACTTCGGCTGGATACAACTTTTTTTCTTCATCAACCAACTGCAGCTGACTGTGCTGCTGTGGATGTTCTGCTCTACCTCTAGGGGGAGGGGGTGAGAGGAACTGCCTTGATGCTGGTGAAAAGCTCTTGATTCGCGGAATTGATGCTTATCTTTCTTAGATTAAGACTGATTTTAAGATAATCCGCGAACTTTAACAGTGTCCACGAGGGCTGTTGTTTGGTACGAGGGCTGTTGTTTGGTACGAGGGCTGTTGTTTGGTACGAGAGCTGTTGTTTGGTACGAGGGCTGTTGTTTGGTAGGAGGGCTGTTGTTTGGTAGGAGGGCTGTTGTTTGGTAGGAGGGCTGTTGTTTGGTAGGAGGGCTGTTGTTTGGTAGGAGGGCTGTTGTTTGGTACGAGGGCTGTTGTTTGGTACGAGGGCTGTTGTTTGGTACGAGGGCTGTTGTTTGGTACGAGGGCTGTTGTTTGGTACGAGGGCTGTTGTTTCTCTTCTGAAACCTCCAATGGCGGGTCATCGTCTAAGACCCGCGTCAGGAAACACTTGTCCTGTTTCCTAACGAACCTTACCTAACCTCTTCGGCTCTCGTTCTTCCCTCATTTTTCGCGTTCTTTTGCTTTCGTTCCCTCCGTCTTGTCCTCTCTCTCGTTCTGTTTTGCTCTCTCTCTTCTCTCCTGTTCTTTCTTGTTCTCGTTCTCTTTTTTTTCTTCCTCCTTCGTTTGACCTGTTATTCTCTCTCGTTCTTTCCTGTCTTTCGTGTTGTCTGTTGTGTTCTTTAATTCTTTTTTGTCCTGTCTTCTGTTTCTCGCACACACACACACACACACACACACACACACACACACACACACACACACACACACACACAACACACATATACACATACACACACACACACAAAGTTTTCGGTACTTGGTGAATATTGAAATGAGAAATGAAATGGAGGAAGTAGCAAAAAAAAAAAAAAGGGGACATCAGAACTGAGAATTTTGATGGCTGAGAAACTTCCTGAGAAAATTAAAATGGGAAAGAGAACCGTAGATCAAAACGATACCAGGTAATAGAGAATTTTACAACTCACTCTCCATGGGTTTAACCCACCCGTTCCTCGGTTTCTCTGTACGAAGCTTTTAGAAAAACAAAACAATGGTTCTGTCAGAAATGCGGAGAGGCCTAGGGTAAGGGCACGAGGACTTCGAAGAAATGTATAGCAAGTCCAACTACAGAAAACCGGCAAACAAACTTGAGAGCCAGAAAATAAAACACAAGAACAAGAAGGGAAACTGAAATACAGTCTTAAGAATGATGCGGCATCAATATATATGTGAATGTATATGAAAGTTAAAAAGATAATTCATCTACTAAGCTAGGAATACAACCAATCTTTTTCTCAAGCATCTGCTGAAGTGATGCGTCAAAATTGTTTTTCAGTGTCAGTAATAGACAACTGAGAGAAGAAAAACACTTTTGCGACCTAACTGCAAAGGTATACAACCAAACTCTGATCAGAGCAAATGCCAAAAAAATTTAATAGGCAAGAAGTTATCCTTATATATATATAAAAGGAGAGACAAGACGCACTGAACTACAGGCCAGTATCTCTAACATGAATACTGCCAAAGGTAAGAAAAATATTAGTGGAGCACAGAGAAGATAATTCCTTGCAGAAAAAATATCAGGCGATCAGGGATGGAGAATGCCATCTTACAAATTCACTGACGTTCTGTAGTGTCAGAGATAAAACAAGAAACATCTGGTCGGATGCGTTCTTTTACACTACAGAAAAACATCCGATTAGAAAGGTAAACATGGTTAAAATACGCTCCAGTGAGTCACTGAGTACCTGAGTGACAAAAAGCATCGACATGGGAGAGAGTTGGGTTCCGCAAGGTTCAGTACTACTACCACCATCGGTTGTAATATACGAGAGCAATCTAACAGAGGGGATTGAGTCCTATGTATCACTGCCGATGATGCAAAACTAAAAAGAATAAAACTATATGAAAATAGTGATAAACTTCAGAGAGACCTCAGTAGACTACAAGAGTATTCAAACAAATGCCTTCTAGAGTTCAGTCCGAATAAATGCAAGGTCATGAAGATCGGACACAGAGTTCAACATGGGCTGAAAGAAAAGAACCTGAGTGTGAGAAAAACCCTAAAAGTGAATATAGCACCAAGCATGTATCCAGAAATATATATAAACCTCTCTAATGTCAGTGTCATATGTAAGATTAGTAAACCTCAGAATAGCATTCAGGAACTTGAATAAATAAACCTTCAGAACCTTATATAGAACAAATGTTAGGCCAGTCATTGATTACGTGACCCCAGTATGTTGCCCACACCTGATCATATATGTGAGGAAGCTAGAAAAAGGTCCAGAAGTTGGGCTAATACCATAACTAATTGGAATGAATGGATGATAAGAGATTAAATGAGCTGAACCTGACGATCTTGGAGGAGAGGATAGGTGGAAAATGATTGCAATATTTAGCATCTCAAGAGAAGAGTAGAGAAGATCAGATTGAAGTAAGAGGATCAAGATCAAGGGGACACGGAAGGAAACTGTCTAGTAGACACAGATGAGCCATAGTAATGTAAGGAAGTATGTCTTTAGTCTCAGGTTGGACGAGGCAGCGGTGGAGGGATGTCAATACAGAGCTTCAAGAGTGGTTATGATAGAGGCATATGAGACTAGAGATCAGTGATGTCAGTCAAACTAGTTAAGGAGGCTGGACCAGGAGCTTAGTGTCTATCCCGTAAAACACACACATACACACACACACACACACACACACACACACACACATACACACACACACACACACACACACACTCACACTCACACTCACACACTCACTAATCCTGTAACAGTGATTAACCCACTTCACCAAAATTCACAAAGATATTCTCAATTTTTTTAGTAGCTTCAGAGCCGTCAGGGAATAAGCATCAAGAGCTACACAATTAAAAATGTAATGAGATTTTATTTACGATATTCCAAAACATGTGTCAATGGTATTATTCAACAGCTTGTGTCAATAGCAAATACGTATATTGTCGGGTGATCATAATTTGGTAAATTCTCTAAATTATTTCTATTGTTAGTTATTATTATTTCTATTTTTAATTTTCCTTCATTCTTTTATTATGTATTATTTTATTGTTGTATAATCATGGGGAAGCGCTGAACTCGAAGGGGTTATACCTTGGAATGAGATATATATATATATATATATATATATATATATATATATATATATATATATATATATATATATATATATATATATATATATATATGTTAGAGGGGATTTAAAGAGCACGAGAATGTGTGTAAAAAAATATATATCGTCAAGAGACACGAGATTTTACTATGGTAAAACAACTGCACGTGTATTTATATGGTATTTTGCTAATATTCTTTTTGAGTCTGTATTGTGTTCAAAAAATCAAAATATTTTTTTATTTATTAAGTGGTTATTGATGTATATTAGTATTTGTAAGCTTGTGGAGTTTATATATATATATATATATATATATATATATATATATATATATTATAATGTCGTGCCGAATAGGTAAAACTGGTCACTTAGCAAGAACTCATTTAAAATTAAGTCCTTTCTAAATTTTTCTCTTATACGTTTAAAGATATATTTTTTTCATTTATGTTAATGTAAAAATCAATAATTTTGTACCAAAGGATCCTTAGAAAACTAACCTAACTTATTCGGCAAGAAGTGCGTTGCTATTTAGGCCGAAATCGCAAGTTTTACTTATTCGGCACGACATATATATATATATATATATATATATATATATATATATATATATATATATATATATATATATATATATATATATATATATATATATATATATATATATATATATATATATATATATATATATATATTATATATATATATCGTGCCGATTATAAACTGCTTTTGCAAATAGCAACGCTCCCTTGCTATATAAGACAAGTGAAAATTTGTGTATGCAATAATTTCGCCAAAATCATTCTGAACATAACGAAAAAATATATTTCATTGTGTTTGTTTATTAATAAATTAATGTTAACGTATCTAAAATATATTTAGTTGGGTTAGGCTAAATTAAATTGCGCTTGTTGTAATAAGGTTAGGTAGGTTTTCAAAGTTTCTCTTGGTACAAAATTATAAATTCTTACATTAACATAAATGAAAAAAATATGTCTTTAAACGTATAAGAGAAAATTTTAGAAAGAACTTAATTTTAGATGAGTTCTTGCTAATTGACCAGTTTTACCTAATCGGCACGACATATATATATACGTATATATATATATATATATAGATAATTTTATACACTTTCGTAATTTTGTTTTATTATTTTGTTAATATTAAAAACCAAATGTGTATTTAGCAAGCATGTGTATTGTTGTTAAGTATATATTGTGGCGTCAGCATGTGCATAAGTTATCAGTATTTATACATCTTGTGAGCATTTATTCATTGTGTAAGTAGCAATGTTTTAGAATGTATATATTATTTGAGCTTGTATACATCGTTTTATTTGCATGTATACTTTGAGTTTTAGACGAATGTATATTTTTTTCAGTACTTTATCAACGTTTAAAAAATAATTAAATGTTTGTTAATAACATTTATGTGTTTTAATGAGTTTATCTTTTTTATCTCCATACAATTTAATAATTTTATTGATGTTTTATTTTTCCCTTATTTTTATAGTTTTTCCTTTTTGTTTAAGAATACAAATGACTTTGCTAAACGGGTCAGCATGTTTACCAACTCAGGCCTAAAATGTCCTTTTATATTATTTTCTTTTTTACATGTGATTTCTTCATACGTTTAAGAAATTCACTTTTTTTTAAATTAAGGGTGAATGAAATCCATTATACTATTAAAAAAAAAATCAATAGAAATTTATATTACTTTGTGTGTGTGTGTGTGTTTGTTTGTTTATATGTGGTAACCCATAAATGGCTGCAGGGGTTGAGTCTCCACTTAGCCCCGCCTCATCGCTAGCCGTTACTGGGTTCACTCCTGACTTCGAGAACCCTTTCGTATCTCTTCTTAAAGCTGTGTGTGTGTGTGTGATGAAATTAGCAGAGTCACATACAGAATTCCTTTATCATTTGTTCCCTTCATCTGGGAAATTTATCATAGACTTATACATTGGAAGACAGTCCAGGCCGCGAGCACCAAGAAACACAACTCCTTGAAGAGAATACCTTAATACTATATGTAAACAATTCCTCAGAAAATAAAGTTGGTGGTTTTACTGGTGGGTAAAAAAAAAATATTTTCGTAAATGGAAAACAAGAAAAAAAAAAGGGTCATTGTTTTCAAAATGGCAACTGGAATTATTGAGATATTTTCCCATTCATTAGAAATGACTTTGATCTTCATGGGCTCTTGACCCAGTGAACTGGAACTGCCTTCCTCTTCCTTGGATCAAGCGTAGTTGCCTGCCATTCCCCCAAGTTCTAAATGACTCTCAAGGGGATTAGCACTTTCAAATGACTTTATTAACTCTCAAAATTTGATATTACTTCTAGGAAAAAAAAGTGAGTTGAAAATTAAAAAAAAATTCTGAGAAAAGTCAGGTAAGGTAAGAAAGAATAAAAAACAATTAAAATAGAAAGTGTAACTAATTTACTATAAAAACAATAATATAGACATCCAAAAGAGGAAAAAATCGAGGTAAAAAAAAGGATAAAAGTAATAGATACTCTAGTAACAAATATACGTTACAGCTCATCTTACCTTAGGATACACTGATATAAAGTTATCCTTTGTTTTAAAAATGGGGCGTAAAATCTAGCTGGGGAAGGCCAGGCTGGGGTAGGCCAGGCTGGGGTACGCCAGGCTGGGGTAGGACAGGCTGGGGTAGGTCAGCCGATGCTTAACCTGTGACGGGGCATCACCAGGAGACACCAATGTTCTTTTCTTTTATTTTTTTTTATCCCAGACGAATATACCACCACTAAGTTTACCAATATAGATGAACTTTATCGAAAGAACTGGAGTCAGATTTTAATAAATGAAAAATATCACGTCGTAGCTCTGAGAAATCTTCAGGGATATTAAACCAAGAAACCTTTTCAAAACTCAACTCAATGTGGAAAAAGAAGAGGCAACGAGGGAGAAGGAATACCACTGATGGCAACAATATCTCATAAGCTCTTGAAATTAAACCCACGAGATTTAAAATTATATTTATTATTGTTTATAATTCATAGTTCATTATATTACATTTTTAGATACAATTATAATTGTGCAGATAAGCACCGTGAGTTAAAAAATTGGGAGAGGGACATCATACTTGGAACATACCAAAGCTATCTCAGACCAATATTACCTATTCGTGCCGAATAGGTAATATTGGTCAATTAGAAAGAACTCGTAACTTCTATCTAAAATTTTCTCTTATACGTTTAAAGATATTGTTTTTTCCATTTATGTTAATGAAAAAAATAATTTAATACCAAAAGAACCTTAGAAAACTTACCTAACCTTATTATAACAAGCGCAATTTAATTTAGCATAATCCAACTAAATATATTTTAGATAAGTTGACAATAATTTAATAAACTAATACAATGAAATTTATTTGTTTTCGTTAGGTTCAGAATGATTTTTGCGAAATTATTGCATACGCAGCTGTATAACCCCTGTAGTTTAGCGCTTCTTTTGATAATAATAATAATAATTGCATACGCAACTGAAGGTACGTCGTAGTAGCAACGTTGTTTATTTTACACACAGGTGTAAAAGGAAGCTTTGACAAATAAATAAGAGAATAATAAGGCTGGAATTACTTTTCAGTTCAGAAAATTGAACAGGACGGATAAAGAATTAAGAATAACTAGAAGAATGCTGTTGTGCTTTCGTTCCGAGGAATTGGAGCTGCCCTTCTCCATCTCCATTCAAATGTGAACGCCTTCCATGTCCCAGGAGCTTTTATTAACCCTGTGGGTTTAGTGCTTCTTGAGTAGAAGTAAGAGTTGCGAGATATATTCGAAAATTTAATGTATTTACATAAAATATATTTTGATCCAAAAAAGAGAATGACCCGTTGAATGACCCGTAAGGGGTCATTCAACGCAAGGCGTGGTGGAGGCTCGATCCTCCATCCGCTAAAAAGCGAGACGGACACATTACCTCCTTGAAATAACCAGAAATATGGTTATGAGGCGCGTAAGTTCCCCAGTCTTCTAATAACATCTTCATATTTTCTACTATAATCTACCTTGTCCATAATTACTATCGCATTTGCTTTGTCTGTTTCGTAAAGTGAAGTCTAGAATTTTTCTTTAATTCATGGTATAACTTAACAAATATTTGAGGACAATTGTGTTGAAGAGGTCTGAGCAAGGCTCAGTATTATAGACTCGTGGAGACACATGCTGAATCCCCGGACTCCAACATTGTTTCTGATTTACTGCCGTAAAAGACCTTTTTAAATATACTCTCCGGTGAGTTGTAGAGAGAAGAGGTCACGTCATAGACAGGGAAGCTAGAGGTCAAACTATATAGACAGGACCTGGCGTGGCAAGGTGTCCAGGTAACTGTTCAGAACGGCACAAGCGTCTTCTAACGATCATCTCTAGAATTTGGAGTTGCTTGTGAAGGGCAGTAGGTGTGCTAGATCCTTCTACTAATTACGTATATGTGATATAAAAAGGGGAGAAAAATCATAAGAGAATTTACACCTGTTACTCCATAGTGCAGTGAATTTCAATTATCCCACTGTAGAAAATAGAGGAAATTACAACTGATCGTAAATACGCAGAGAACTTGTACCACTCAGTAGAGACTTGGGAATGATAATGTTAGATCTCACGTTCAAAGCTCTGCTAAATAATTATCAGTTTTGAAGAGCTAAATCATTTATAACCAGTCTATAGATTGTCATATAAATTATAGATATATCGTTATTGTATAATTTATAAAATATTAGGTTCACTTTGATTTATATATAAATCTTTCAGTGGATTCTTCATGAGTTTATTCGTGACAAGGCCCAATATATTCGTGACAAGGTCCAATATATTCGTGACAAGGTCCAATATATTCGTGACAATGCCAAATATATTCGTGACAAGGCCCAATATATTCGTGACAAGGCCCAATATATTCGTGACAAGGCCCAATATATTCGTGACAAGGCTCAATATATTCGTGACAAGGCCCAATATATTCGTGACAAGGCCCAATATATTCGTGACAAGGCCCAATATATTCGTGACAAGGCCCAATATATGATGAAAGATTTCTTGTCAGGAAGACTCAGTGTTGCAAAGATTTTTTTTTTTTTGGTCGTGGCTGTCACTAGTGTAAACCTTAAAGATCAAACTTGACAATGAAAATGAATTTCACGATTAAAAAATAAGTGAATCAATGTTATACACAATAGTAACCCTTTGAGAGGCAGTAGACGGATAAAAGATGCTATAATTTCATGTAAAGTAATAAATTTATTTGAAAAAGTAGACTATGTATATGGATTTTTTGTGGTGTACACGAATATATAACCTTTATTTAGTGAGCATTCTCTCTATAATCAACCAAAGGCTGGTAGTTTGTCATATAGTCATTGGATGCCTCATGGCAGTTGTGAATAGCTGCCACTTATAAATATCAACCAATCAAGGTGAAGGGTTGAACTCCAAACTAGTTGACGTTGCTCCTATATTCACGTCTGGAGGTTAGTCTCCTTACTAGCTTACCTTGATTACAAACATTGGTCTCTCCTGTATGAGCCAATATCAGTAAGTGCACTCAGTTGTGCTCTTATTACGTTGCTTACAAGTACTGTGCCTTCGCTGCTGCTCTGTTGCACACACTGACGTTAGCGTTTGTCTTAATACTCCTTGACTGTTCCTTTACTAGTAATCTATCTTCCGACCCGTTACCTGTGTTGGTAATACTTGGTGCCAACAGTATGTTGAAAGAAAAGGTGTATATTATATACACATGTGTATATACACAATGTATATACACATTGATCTCGGGTTTTGTTCCATGCATATTATACATGGGACAAAACCTGAGATCAATATGTTCAAAAATTATTTTGCAATTTTAGTAACGTGTACGATAAACTTTTAACACATGACTAAACACCACAAACATCAGCGCCTGCTGAGACAGACAGACAGACAGACAGACACAACACAACACACACACACACACACACACACACACACACACACACACACACACACACACACACTCTGGAGTATCTTTAAGTGTGGGAGAGTGTCGACCACAGTGACAGCCTCCCTCAGGCCGGTGTTAGCGTGGAGAGGGGAAGAGAGGGGAAGCTGAATGAGAGTACCTCCAGTTAAGGAAGGGAAAGAGGATGTTAGCTTGAATAGAGCGCCTCCAGTTTAAGGAAAGAGAAGGTGAGATTAGCCTTACACTGAGAGTACTCTTACTGAGGAGAAGAGGATGCTTTTAATAAGAGTATCTCAGTTTTAAGGGAGAAAAGGTCCTCTTGAATAAAGTGCCTACATGTTAAGAGAGAAAAAAAGTTGGCTTCAATTGAGTTGTGGCAGTATCAGAAACAATAAAATTAGATATCAATATTTTTTTTTTATATTTGTTAATATATTGACTATGTTATCATAGTTAAATAATCTGTCTGTGTCTGTCTGTCTGTCTGTCTGTCTGTCTGTCTGTCTGTCTCTCTCTCTCTCTCTCTCTCTCTCTCTCTCTCTCTCTCTCTCTCTATCTCTCTCTCTCTCTCTCTCTCTCTCTCTCTCTCTCTCTCTCTCTCTCTCTCTCTCTCTCTCTCTCTCTCTCTCTCTCTCCGGTAAGAAAAAAATTCGACTCAAGAGGAATGAAGACAGCATCTTGACGCTAGATAAGCATCTTCAGTGTTTATCCCGTCAGTACACTGATGGAGGAAGCTGCGGGCCGACGCAGATTAGACAGATTACTGCGATACACAAGGAAGTATTATACCTGTAATATACCTGCAGCACACCTCTAGTATACCTGCAGTGTACGTGAGATGGTATATTGCAAATGTAAAGGAAAAGATAAAAGTTGCTGAGAAATTTTTAATTTGTAAAAATAAGATTTAGTCCAGGAGATTTGTCAAGCCATGACATGATGAAAATATACACAGGTCTCACTAAGGATTAATTGTTACTAGTTATTCTGTGCTATGTACTAGTCTGGTGCCCACTTCTAGTACCATTACCCACATCTACCACCATCCCCACAACCACCACCACCACTGCTACCACCATTACCACTACACTACCTACATTTACAACCATGCCCACCATAACCACGTACCACCATCCCCACTACAACTGCCCACCACCATCACTATCCCCACCACAACCCCCCACCACCAATACCACTATCCATATACATTATCTTCTTCACAACTGCCCACATCCATCAACATTCCCACCACCACTGAACATATCCATCACCACCGTCACCCCCACTACCATCCACACCAATCACCACCATCCACTGCCATCCACACCGATTCTCAACCTCAGCACAGGCCACCCACCCCTTCACACCCCCCATCCCTCACAATGACCTCCCACCACCAGCAACCCCAACCACTACCATCCCCCAGTTCCACTCCCACCCACATCAATCACTGCCGCAACTCCCACTACCGCAGCCAGATAGACGCAGGTTCTGACGTCAGGTCTAGCATTCCTGATGTAAGACACAAAAGTGTGATGTAGAAAACAGTTTTGACGTCAGTTACACATTCTGAAGTTTGTAATGACCGTTCTGACGTCAGTAACAACAGTTTTGACGTCAGTGACAGTTCTAAAGTCTTTAGTAACAGTTCTGACATGTTCTGACGCCAATTATCACAGTACTGACAGCCAGTAATGACAGTTCTGACGTCATTAATAGCTATTATGATGTCAGAGATAACAGTTCTGAGGCGAATGGTGATGTAGCAGTGAGCTCCACTAATCCACATCAGTGGCGTAGAAGACCTTGTCATCTCAAACCCACTTAAAGTAATCGATGTCACCACTGGCAGACTTCCCACCTAAGAATAAGCCATGGACGGGAATTAGCTTTCTTAAGATAACAAATTATGACAACTTGCTGCAGGAAATGATCGGCAGATAACGAGGGGAGGGGGGAGATGTAGGTCCCAGATAAGTGGGGTTATTAGGGTTGATAATCACGGAGTTATTATCGCAGTTATCGGCCGTGATGGTAGTGGGATCGGGCTAGATGGTGGGTAGGTACGGAGATCAGATGGCTGTGTGTGTACTCACCTAATTGTGGTTGCAGGGGTCGATTCATAGCTCTTGGCCCCGCCTCTTCACTGGTCGCAGCTAGGTCACTCCCTGCTCCGTGAGCTTTATCGTACCTCTTCTTAAAGCTATATATTGATCATGCCTCCACTACCTTCATGACAACTCTGTGACTGAAGAAATACTTCCTAACATCCCTGTGACTCATCCGACACATCAGACACATCAGAGATGTGTCCCATCTCTGAAACATCCTGTCTCTGCCCACCTTGTGAATTCCTCTCATTATTTTATATGTCGTTATCATGTCCTCCCTCTCTCTCCTGTCCTGTGTGTGTGTGTGTGTGTGCGTGCGTGTATGCGTGCGTGCGTGTGCGCGCTTATGTTGTAAACGGGTACCTAACATAATTTTTCACTTGTTTCTAAGTCATCTGTTTCATGTTTTTCATGACTTTTATCATTCTCTCTCTCTCTCTCTCTCTCTCTCTCTCTCTCTCTCTCTCTCTCTCTCTCTCTCTCTCTCTCTCTCTCTCTCTCTCTCTCTCTCTCTCTCTCTCTCTCTATCTCTCTCTCAAAATTCCCTAGGGAACACTGCTTCAGTAGCCTCTAGGAAAATGTTGGTTGCCAGACAACAGATGACAAATCAGTCACAAACTCTTGGCAAAACATAAACAAACAGATAAAGATTCATTTCATGCAGCGTGATCACCTCTCTCTCTCAAAAAAAAAAAAAAAAAATTCTATTCCCCCTGCGAGGCTCTGGAACCACTAGGCCGATGTAACACTCAATTAACAACTGTTGGGTTAGATTGCATTTGGAGTGGAACAAAAAAGTTAAATGCATTAACCTTGATGTATCACCTACGATACAGTTGTTGGTCACATTTACAGATGCGCAAATGTAAAAGTGAATGGTGGCATTTTGGCGACGGTAAATATCTGCAAATCTTTCTGTGGAAGATTTCGTATTTGGTAAATAATTTTTTTTTAATTATCCACGGTGTGACCAAAATGTGCCAGTGTTTTTAAGTTGGTTTTGTTAACCAATAACTCGAAGTGGAGAATTGATTGATCTATTTGCCTTCAAATCCAGTTGCAGTGGAAGATCTATTTAACATCTAAGTGCACTGATAATTTATTTACAATTCCCTATAGTCTTAGGGATAAATCCAGATGTACTCTTGTAAACCCTCTTGGGGTCTACTTCCTAGACCTTTTGTGTATCCATATGCTCTTGTGTTACCGTCCACAGGATGGATGAGGTGCATACTAAACTAGCCACTTCGGTGGCAAAATCTAATCTGTTTCGGGTTGTATTTTCTGTCAACTCTAATCGTAATGGAAGTTTTCATACGAAAAATTGAAGAGCTTGGCACAGTGGCAGATGTTCATCAAGAATGAGACAGTGACTGATCAGTTCACCAAGTATGGGACAGAGGCTGATCTGTTCGTCAAAAATAAGACACAGTGATTGAGCTGTTCATCAAATATGAGAAACAAGCAGTGGCAGATCTAGTCATAGAAAATTTCAAGCACATGGGAAGATCCAACTGTTTGGGGGATCACATGAGGTCAACGAGTGTCTTCTGTTAGCCCTTTATTAGTCAGGCAAGTGAAGGGAGCTGAGTAGTGAAGAGGGAGCTTGATACACCGATATAGCACTACCCCTGCCCCTTCCCCGTCTCTCGTCCCTTTGCCCCTCGGGGAATTCAACTTGTCCCTCTCTCCCTCGTTGCTAAAAGTCCTCTCTTCACCTCGTCTCCGACTCCTGTCCCTTCTAATTTAACCCCAATGCCAGGTTTTTCTTGCCAGCTTGACATGGAGCCGTACCTCTTCCGCCCACCCTCCAGAAACTGAAAAGAGGAGGGAGGAGAGAGTCTCTTGAACGGCTCTCTTGACTGCCGAGGAAAACCAGATCTGGTGGTTGTGGTTGTAGTTGTGGTTGGTAGGGGTTGTTGCCATTGAAGGCGGTGCTGGTGTCTGTCGTTCCTACTCATAATGTACAGGAAAATTAATATGCGATTATGCATAAATTTAAGAGGGACTAGTACGTCCACATACCTCCCACTCTATAAGGAACTAGTACGTCCACATACCTCCCACTCTATAAGGGACTAGTACGTCCACATACCTCCCACTCTATAAGGGACTAGTACGTCCACATACCTCCCACTCTATAAGGGACTAGTACGTCCACATAAATCTCACTATATAAGGGACTAGTACGTCCACATACCTCCCACTCTATAAGGGACTAGTACGTCCACATACCTCCTACTCTTCAAGGGACTAGTACGTCCACATACCTCCCACTCTTCAAGGGACTAGTACGTCCACTTACCTCCCACTCTACACCTATTGAGTGGGAGTTATATAATAATCTCCGACTGTTGTTCTCCCTCGCTATACTGTAAAAAATAAGAATATGTAATTAGTCGTTGGACGACATTCCTATTTTGTCAGATCAAAGAAATTTCACGAGATGTTTAGATAGAAAACATTTAGACATTCTATTTAACAAGTATCTATGTAATAGTGATTGTAAAGGAAGACTAAAGGATCAAGCCGAAGCAGATACAGTTGCTTGTTCCATTTGTATACTTGTATTAATTGGATCCGTATGAAATATGCGTGTCATGCTTGGTTGAAAATGTATATCGCAATACTCGACGCACTCTGAAACGAAATGATTTATTACCCGGCATTTTTTACACAGTAATTCAAACACTGAATTAGTATTATGACCTGGGTAATAACATTGAAAATTTGAATGTATAATGTAAGGCAGGAGGAATTGGTGACGAGAATGAACCACAATTAATTCAATTCCACCATAAGAAAAACTGTTGCACTAACAATATAAATTAAATAAATAAATAAATATAAATATAAATATATATATATATATATATATATATATATATATATATATATATATATATATATATATATATATATATATATATATATATATATATATATATATATATATATATATATATATATATATATAATTTTCCCACCTGGATCTGCCGGTGGTTCCACGGAGCTCAAACCACATCAAATATATGCTTAGCCTAAAAGACGGAGATGTTAGAGGGTCTTGTGTCTCAGTTCACAAGATTCCCCAATATCTGCGTCGCCGGTAGTATCTCAGAGAACACCAATCCAACCTCTCTCTCTCTCTCTCTCTCTCTCTCCTCTCTCTCTCTCTCTCTCTCTCTCTCTCTCTCTCTCTCTCTCTCTCTCTCTCTCTCTTTTCTTCTCTCTGTCTCTCTCTCTCTCTCTCTCACTCCCTCTCTCTCTCGATATATCATTCTATGCACTAAGAAGGATGGAGGAAAATCACTCCGCTGCCCGGGCATACGTGAACATAGCCGGGAGGCACAGATACTGCTGACCAGCTCGGCTGGAGTTTGGGATTCCACGAAGCTGCGATGCCGCAGCTCTTGTTGAACTCACATTCACTACTACCTTCACTTGCCATAAGCCTTTGATTAAATCAGACTTTACCGATGCCTTCATTTCAGTCAAGAGATGCCGTTTACTAACATTTAATTTCTCTTCATCTCTTCATCCACTCTGGATCATTACTTCTTAGCAGGATGATCCCCTCGCCCTTCTCTTTTTTTGCCTAGCCATCAAGGAAGTCATCGAGAAGTTGGCCAGTGATCTCAACATCTGGTTCTAAGATGACGCCGTGGCTTCCAACACAGACTCTATTAGAGGACATCAGAAAAATTAGAGAGCATGAAGGGAATCTACGCCTTCCCCTAAACCTTCCCAGATTCGAATAAGCATCCTTCAGCAAACTCGCCATAGAGCAAGTAACTGCAGTATTGGAAGGAGTGAAATGACGGCTCTTTCCTCGGTGCTACACTTGGGTTTAGCGCCATTTGTGAGATTCGAGAGAAGAAAAACTCTGACTTTGAAAGAATGGAAATTAGTATCGGAAGCAGTGTATTCTATCTCGCCAGAGGTCTATCCTTCCCTACCTTTTATGATGCTCCCCATCCTTTGAGAGCCCTAAACAGGGCAATTGTGACACCTTTCTACAGACAGTATATAAAAAAAGTTCTAAACTTTTCACTTGACGAATCAAAATAGCTGAAAGCCACACTACCAGTCAAACAGGGCATGTGTTCACCTCACATTGCCTTGTTATCCTCCTTATATTCCTCCAGTAAATTCAGTGAACTGGTGAATAAATTCTACCAGAACGCAGCACTAGAGGCACCAGTTAGTGGGATACTTTCTCAGTCCTGATAACAAAATCAGCTGATACTATGGCCTACAAATAATCTAACAGAGTCAGCCTTATCGTGGAAAAGATTTCCGCTATTATGAGAGGGCAAAATCTCAAACGGAGAGAACCCACCTAGCTGTGAGTGCATGCAACTCAGGCGGGTTTTCTTTTAGCAATTCGTATGTTTGCGACTGACACATCTCACTCTGCAGACTCTCAGTATTAGTGGCTCTCTAACTCGTTACCCAGTTGGGTAGCATTGAAAATTAGGTTGAACAAATATTCTGTTAGTGGGATGGAATGTGAAGGACCTGCCTAGTGTGGGCTAACGGGCCTGCTGCAGTGTTCCTCCTTTCTTGTGTTCTTGTGTTGTGTTCTTGTGTACTAAATGTAAGTTTATTTGAGACGAAAGGTAAACGACCAATAAGGCTGCATGATCTAAGTTGTACGATTACCGAAGGATGACACGATAAATAGTAAAGGCAACGAGATCAAGAGAGCCCTTGCCACAGCTCAGTACTCAATCGAAAGGAACCTCAGCTTTCATTGTCCAACACTCCAAATGTATTTGTCAGCTGCCCCGACGGATCACATCATATCCCTGGAAGAAAAGCAGTCTACTGGCATGGGTCTATACATGTGAATCTACTGTAGTCGATGCCTACCTCTAATTCAGCTAGGTGCTACTGTACTACGTCACTGCCATAGATTCCTGAAAGAACTAGGTTCCAAGCATTGAAACTACTTTTGACCCAAAGGGTGGTCACTTCTCTCTTCCAGCGTCGTGTTGAGGCGATCCAAAGGGAAAATGCCTGCTGCATCCTTGGTTCCCGTCCAGCCTCTTGAGGAGTTCCAAGGACTCCACAACTTAAAAAGAATTTTCATCATAAATTGTAAATCTGTCTGTAATGTTCTCAGCGAAATAAATTATACATATATATATATATATATATATATATATATATATATATATATATATATATATATATATATATATATATATATATATATATATATATATATATATATATATATATATATATAAATTCGAATTTACGAAGCCTTACAAATGTTAAACATCACTATAAGCCATTCAAGGCGAACTTTATAAAAAGCCAAAGTCCACCAACCGGTTTTGATAAAACCTGTCAAACCAGTTGAGTTCTCCTGGTCTGACCGGACCCTTCCTCACCTGGACAGTGCGGGATTTGTACCCATGAGAAGGAAAGATATGCACCACCACGATGGGCACCAGTAAGTTGCACACGATGGGCACCGAGAGTTGCACATATCTAGTGATGTGCATACCACGGGGTGATGCACTCATCACCGAGTGATGTGCACACAGTTATGTACACGAGTGACAGGTGCACACTGGTGAGAATACACAAGTGCACTTATGCGCTGGGGTTTAGATGTATACGAATTGGAAAAGGTAACCTTAGCTACAGCTTATGTGATGAGACAAAGTGCGTGTGCACTTATGCATGTGCACACGCCTGTAAGTGGTTGCGTGAGGTCTATTCAAAACTCCAGGCCCTGCCTCTCTGCTTGTCTCGTGGACCCTGTCATTCCTACTCATAAAACTATAAGTGAAGTCGAAGTTATACCACTTCCTGGCTACCATGAGACTGAAGAATTACTTCCTGACATCCCTGTGACTCATCTGTTCCTTTAACTTCCAGCTGTGTCCCCGAGTACTTGTTTCACGTGTCTCAAACAGCTTATCCCTGTCTACCCTATCAATTCCTCTAAGTATTTTTTATGTTATCATCATGTCTCCCCAGGTTCTTCTGCCCTCCAATGTCGTTAGATTCAATACAGTTAGCCTAGTTGCATGCCTTTTCTCTTTCTCCAGTTTTTTTACATTTCTTGGGTGGGTTCTATGATGGGGCTGCATACTCCAAGATGGGCCTGACATGTGTTTTATAAAGGGTTCAAAATGTCTCTTTGTTGAGATTCCTGAAGGCTACTCCAAGATTTACCAGACGAGCATAGGCTACACAGGTTATTCTGTTGATGTGAGCTTTTAGCGGTACACCAGACAACATGCTCACTCCTAGGTTTCTCTCTCTGAGTGATGTCTGCAGTCTCTGTCCCCCAGAGTCTATTCCCTGTATTTAATATTCTTACTCCTACCTCAATGTTTGTAATCTTGCATTTGTTGGGATGAATTCAAGCAGCCACTTATCTGAACAATTTTGCAGCTTGTCCAGGGTCATTTGTAATCCATCCCTGTACTCATCTGTGTTTACTTTCCTCATTATTTTTAAATAGTCATCAAGGAAGGATACATCTCATTCAGTCCCATCTGATATGTTATTTACATTAAACCGGAAACAGTACTGGCCCTAATACCGATCCTTGCGGAACCCCCCATATTGCTCTTTCCCATTTTAACATGTCTTCTCGGACGAGCACTCTCTGCTTCCTTTGCCCTAAAGTACTCCTTGAGTCACCAGAGTACGTTCCCTTTTATTCTTGCTTACATCTAAAGTTTTTGCACCAGTTTCTTGTAAAGTACAATATCAAACCCTTCTTGCAGTCGAAGAAAATACAATCCACATATTCCTCTCTCTCTTTTGTGTCGTACTCTAACATGTTGGTAAGACAAGATTTTCCATCTCTGAATCCATGTTTATTATTGTTGACAAAACCACTTGTCTCCAAGTGCTCTACCACTCTCCTGATTATCTTCTCCATCACCATGCATAGAATGCACGTCAGTGAAACTGATCTGTAGTTCAACACTTCCTGTCTCTCTCCTAAGTATAAGGACTACATTCATGTTCTTCCAGATCTCTGGCAACTGTCTTGTGTTCATTGACGTGTTTTAAATCTTAGCAGAGCCCTTGGTGACACATTGACACATCTCATTGCGTTGGATATATTTAGTTCCAAGAAAAGTTTTTTATCGTTTTTTCCTTTTGTGTGTACGGTGTCCAGTACACGCCAGTGTACCCTTTTCCTTAGGCTTTCTGGTATTGCATCTCTCCCGTTTCCACCGAGAAACTTCTTCAAATCGTTTGTACATAACCTCGTAGACTTGTCATTTTTCTTCAGCTCTCCTCCTGCCTTCGTCAGTTGAATTACTTGTTCTTTTACTGTCGTCTTTATTCTAATTTGGCTTCGAAGCTTTTTGTGGTTGTCTTGGTCTTGATGGCAATGCCATTCTCAAATTGTGTGTGTGGGTTGAAGGGGTTGTTGAGATGAGCTAGGCTCGCAAGAAGCCATTTCAAAAGCCTTGAAAGCATAAGTCAACCATGCTTACGTATACACTGCCTTACACTATCATGAATCGAGCCAGATAGAATGGCTTGTCTCTCTCCACTGGCTTAGACATTAGCGAACCGGTTGAGAATTTAGGACACGATAGCTATACTCATAGGCGAGAAACATCCCTCAACCAGTTAAACGAGTAAAAACTATCTTCAACTAATCTGGTAACTAAGACTCTTTTTTTTGCGGGTACTGTTGTTGGCATCAATGATGTTGACACACGTTTAATGACAGTTTATGAAGATAGAATGATGGCGAGTGTTTAATAACGACTGGCGAATAGAGCAAGAAAGAGTAAGAGAACGAGAGCGCGAGAGAGCAAGAGAGCGAGAGAGCAAGAGAGAGCGAGAGGGCAAGAGAGAGCGAGAGAGCAAGAGAGAGCGAGAAAGAGCGAGAGGGCAAGAGAGAGCGAGAGGGCAAGAGAGAGCGAGAGAGCAAGGAAGAGCGAGAGAGCAAGAAAGAGCGAGAGAGCAAGAAAGAGCGAGAGAGCAAGAAAGAGCGAGAGAGCAAGAAAGAGCGAGAGAGCAAGAAAGAGCGAGAGAGCAAGAAAGAGCGAGAGAGCGAGAGAGCAAGAGAGCAAGAGAGCAAGAGAGAGAGCGAGAGAGCGAGAGAGTAAGAGAGAGAGAGAGCACAGTGGTGGAGAGCAGTGACGGAGAGTGCAGTGGTGCTAGTGATAACGGTGACTATTTTTTTTCCCTCTCGCTCCTGTTGTGCTGTTCTAACGGAGAATAAAACGGCAGGAGCTGTGAAGCGATGACTACAAGAGTCCCAGCAACAGAAGTCAAGAGGCACTTCTCTTTAAGTCACCTCGACGAACAAATCTGACGCGATACAAACCAAATCTTTCAAACTTTCAAGTAAATGCTGGGTCGGAAATCTTCGATAGTTACATTGTATTTTTTCACAGATCAAAAAAAAAAAAAACTTCGTAAAACAAAAGTCTAGTTTAAGACGTTGCTTCTTGAAGTTGTGGAACTTAAGTAAAAAAAAAAAAATCTTAGAGAGCGGCCCTTGGAGAACAAAGTTTGCTACTACAGTTTATTCTCCTTTCTTGAGAGGGTTAGTTTTGAAAGCTAAAACTCTGAACCATAGCAACAGTGTCCCCTTGCCATGCAAACCTGTCAAAAATACCACGTTTTTCGTAATGTACAGGGATTAATTAGGATAGGAAAGCCTTTCATGGGAGGATAGGTGTATATCTTGATGCTGGAAATGGACCACTAATTTAAAGAATTGCAGCCGCTCCCCATTCCACCTCAGATCAGATTACTTCCCATTCACCAGGTGCTGCATGAGCCTTAAGGATTCATAAGAATGGAGAAACACTACAGCAAGCCTACTGGCCCATTCTTAGCAGGTCCTTCTCAGATTCAGAAATTCTCACACAGATGAACAAGAAGCATGTGGAACCTGGGTTCTTACTCATGAATATAATTAATAATACTAATAATAATAATACACTAGTTCGGTGTGGTATTGACAAAATACACTCGTACAACAAGCTCTCTTTGAGACAAGGTTTCCCTTTGTATAGAGCGAAATCTTGCGGGAGACCTGATCTTGCGGGAGACCTGATCTTGCGGGAGACCTGATCTTGCGGGAGACCTGATCTTGCGGGAGACCTGATCTTGCGGGAGACCTGATCTTGCGGGAGACCCGATCTTGCGGGAGACCTGATCTTGCAGGAGACCTGACGTTACAGGAGACCCCCGACCTTGCGGGTAGTGCCGACCTGTCAACAACTGAGAGGAGAACCCCCGCCAGTAGTGAAGACAAGGAGCACGCGTGTCCTCCTTGAGGGATTACCGACACGACAACCGGATCCCCGGGGCTTTGAGGCTCGCTCCTGGCCACGGCACACACATGTACGTGTCCTTTATCCACAAACATGTACGAGGCCATTACACACACACACACACATGCTATCTGGACCCGGACACGTGTACGTATCCTTGCTATATGTTTCACTTTACGTATTCATTTTATATCATAAAGAATTCTAAAGCTGGTTTCTGGTGGCTCAGCTACTGTTTTTATTAAATTAATGGAGAAGCGCTAAATCCGTAGGGAAGTAGGAGGCACCTGTATCGTATAAATTACAGCATCGTGATTATTTTGGGACCTTGAAATTTTGGGGGGTTATCCTTCCTTATGGATAGTCACTTTCGTATGTAACCGTTCGTAAGTACAGTTTCATGTGTAATCGGTCGTGAATAGTTTCATGTGCAGCCGTTCGTGAACACTCTTTAGTACGTAACCGTTCGTGATTAGTAAAGAGGCGGGGCCAGGGACCGTGACTTGACCCCCTGCAGCGTGAAGTAGGTGAGTACATTGCTTCTTGGAGACACTAACACACCTGTCCTTAAGTAAGTTTATTCAGGTATACATAAATACAGTTACATAGATTATCATACATAGCAGCATATGTGTAGAGAACCTAGGAAAACCAAAAAAGTCAGTGACTTATTTCCATTGAGGTCCTTTTAATACCTTATTATTATACTATAAAGGAGATATTTTATCATTCTATAAAGGAGATATACTAGGAATAAGGTCAAATTAGTTGTTTATATTTATATGTGTTAGCTAAAAAAAAAATTCTCCTCCATTTCTCTCGCTACATTCATTAGGTACCTTTTGGCTCTCTTCTTGAACTGGCTCATGCTATGACTAGCTTTGACATGTGCAGGCAGTCTGTGCCATTAGTTTTATTGCTGTACAATAAAAGGTGTTTGAAGCCTTGTCACTGACAAAGTTGTGCTCTCTCCTCCTAGTACTATTGTTGCTTTGGATCCCAGCCTTGACAAAACTGACAGCAAGATATTCTGGACACTGTTTATGAGCAATTTTATAAACTTGATTTAACTTCAGTTGTTTTACTCTGTCTTGAAACATTCAGCATATCCAATTATTGTAATTCATCCTGGCCTACATGTTCTCTTGGACCCAGGTCCAGTATGAATCTTACCATTTTGTTCTGGATGATTTGCAGTCTATCTTTCAGTTTTTTTTTTTTTTTGTCAAGGCAGAGTACCATGAAGAGCAAGCGTAGTCAATATGACATTGTATAAGAGCTAGACATAGGGTCCTGCGAGCCTCAGTAGGTAGACACTGTGCTTGTCTGTAGAGGAACTTCAGTTCTCAGTTCTCCTGACATGCATGGGTCAAAGGGGATTCCCAGATATTTTACTGAGGAAACTGAAGTGATGTTTTCCCCATTACACCGGACATTAAAATTATTTGCCCTTCTTAGTTTGTTTCTTGCCTTCTCTCTTAATATCATTCTTGGTGGATCTGTGGTGGATACCCTTCTCTCCTCCCTTCCCTACGTCACACACACACACACACACACACACACACACATACACACACACACACACACACTGCATCTGTGTTCTTGCATCCCTCCCCCTCCCCCCTAAACATATCCTCTCCCCTCATCACCTCCCCAGCCCTCACTCACCCCCTTCCTACCCGTAGACCGCACCACCGACCAACCCACCCACTCACCAACCCTCCATTCCGTCCCACCCGTTCTCTCCCCGCCCTCCCTTTCTCTCCCCGCCCTCCCTTTCTCTCCCCGCCCTCCCTCCCTCCTTGAGTCACCTACACACCTACATAACACCCTCCCACCCAACATCCTCCATACTACGCAAGTGTGAGCGCGCTGCTCGTACTTTACCACTCTCTCTCTCTCTCTCTCTCTCTCTCTCTCTCTCTCTCTCTCTCTCTCTCTCTCTCTCTTTATATATATATATATATATATATATATATATATATATATATATATATATATATATATATATATATATATATATATATATATATCAATATATCATCACAACAGTTAAAATACTGAGACTCGTCAAGGATAGGGAGAAAAAACTATTGTTAATATTGTTATTTTTATTTTTATTATTATTATTTTTTTTATAAAACGTGCAAGCGCTAATCCAGTACGAGTTATACTGGAAAAAGAGCGTATAGAAAGCAGAAATAAAAGTTAAGAGGGACATGAATTGATGTAATGAGGTGTTGGTATTCACTGATGGTCAACACCGTACACGGGTTCACGAGTAGATATGACAGCCTAATAGAGAAACGATGAACAATGAACGAGCCTGGGAGCTGGTGCTCAGTCCTTCACACACTACTATGTGTTTAAATACATAGACACACACACACACACTAAACACACACACTACACACACACACACTACACACACACTACACACACACTACACACTACACACACACACACTACACACACACTACACACACACACTACACACTACACACACACTACACACACACACACTACACACACACTACACACACACTACACACTACACACACACACACACACACACACACACACACACACACACACACACACACACACACACACACACACACACTACACACACTATTCACCCTCCAAACACAAGCTTGTGACTCCTACTATTAGTTCTAAATACCCATCAATTACACCACAATTAACCACAAGACGCACTTTTTCCTCCCCTAGCTCCTCTGAAGTAACCACAGCGCAGACTACACACAATTTTGGCAACTTAATACCCTGGAAAATAATAATTAGTCAGAAATTGTAGGGGAGAGGGAAAAAGTGTGTATGTGGGTGAAAAGAAGTGAGGATAAAATATGGAGAAGCTGAAGTAATTACGGAGGAGCAGAGTTCCCACTCATAAAGAATTCCTGGGCCAGACAGCATGGAGGAGTCCTATTGATTATTGACCAAACGTAAATCTTGGAGGGTGACGTGGCCGGCTAATTTCTTCCTTATGTCAAGGGTACCAAAGGTAGTGTGTTACGTGTCCGGCCGCCCCTGTCAGCCGCTCATGTTCCATGGTAATTTAGCTCGTATGGAAAGGCGCCCTAAGGCCACTTTTCTCTCAGACTGGGTGGAGTTTTGAATTCCCACCGTGAAATTGAAGGTGATGGTTCAACCCCAAGGTAAACTTTGGGTTGGGACGTGAGGATATAGCAGGGATATGATATAACGCAGGCATGAGGTACTCTCCAGACCTTCCCCAGCACGCCCGCACGCCCGCGCGCCCGCCCGCCCGCCCTCCTTGCTCTAAATATTGACGGTGTGGGGGAAGGGGGTAGCCTGGCCGCGATGTCACCACAGTTGCCACCGCGCGATTACACCTTCCCCACAGTTACCACAGTAGAGTTACTACACTCACGTTGTTACAGTTGCCATCAACCGTATTATACCCACGTCGCAACAGATGTCACTGTGGGATTACTTCCACGCTTTCACAGTTGCCACCATTCATGTCGTCACAGTTCCCACCCCGGGTAACACTCACGCCAGCCAAAGTTGCAACCAATAGCCCTAATATTCCACATTATCAGTATTTTTGAAAGGGTTACAAGAAGCAAGATTACCAATAACAGGGAATCGCAGCAGCTGCACAGCCCAGTTCAACATAGGTTCAGAACAAGGCGCTCCTGCCTTACGAAATTACTAAACCTCTGCGACATGGTCTTGGATGTACTTAAAGACGAGCAAAACACAGATGTTGTGAACACTGAGTTTACCAAAGCTTTTGGCAAGTGCGACTATAGAGTACTTGCACCTAAATGAGTGAAAAGGGAATAACTGGGGAAAGTGGGCAGATGGATATTTAACTTCCTAACAAAAAAAACCCCAAAGAGTAATAGTACACAGAGCGAAATGAGAAGCTGCTACAGTGAAAAGTAGTGTCCCTCAAGGCACAGTACTTGCCCCACTTTCCATCTTCATTCTCATATCTGACATAGACAGGGACGTAGATCTGTATCACCCTTCGAAGACGATAATTTAATTTGTATGAGAGTGGCATCCATAGAAGACACAGAGTCTCCAAGCTGACAAAAATATGATGTTCAATGAAAACAAACTTCAGTTACTCAGTCACGAAAGAATGGAGAAAACAGAAACACACTCAGAATACAAGACAAAAAAAAAATCTCACGTTCAATGAGCCCAACAATGTTATCGCAACTGCCAGAAAATGGATAGGTTGACTACAAGAACCTTCAAAAACAAAGAGTTCCCAAGCCAATGATACTTTTCAAATCTCTGTAGGCTAGAATATTGCTATGTACTAACGGCCCCCTGCAAGACAGGCGAAATTTCTGAGCTAGAAAACGTGTAGAGAACCTTCACAGTTTGCATAAACTCAGTTTAGCACCTGAATTACCTGCCTGGAGTCTACTTGGAGGGTATTCCCGGGATCAACGCCCCCGGGGCCCTGTCCACGACCAGGCCTCCCGGTGGATCAGGGCCTGATCAACCAGGATGTTACTGCTGGCCGCACGTAGTCCTACGTATGAACCACAACTCGGCTGATCCGGCACCGATTTTAAGTATCTGTCCAGCTCCCTCTTGAAGGCAGCCAAGGGCCTGTTGGTAATTTCTCTTATGCATGGTGGGAGGCTGTTGAACAGTCTTGGGCTCCGGACACTTATGGTATTTTCTCTTAGTGTACAAATGGCGCCCCTACTTTTCACTGGGGGTATTTTGCATCGCCTGCCAAGTCTTTTAGTTTCGTAGGGAGTGATTTCTGTGTGCAGATTTGGGACCATCTCTTCTAGGATTTTCCAAGTGAAACTTAGTGCGCCGCCTGGGAAACGAACCCGGATCGCAAGAATGGGAATCTTGCATGATACCATTACACCAGCAGGAGCACTTGAAATCCCTAGAATTGTACTCCATAAAGCGTAGGCTAGTGGAACACATCATAATCTACACCTGGAAAGATACTGGATGGATTAGACCTAAACCTTCACACCAAAATTACTACTAATGAACAGAAGAGGCTTCACCTCCAGTAGAAAAAAATGGGGAGCGATGAGTACAGAGAGAGAGAACAAGAAAGCATCGAGCGCTGGCTAGCTGACCAGGACTCCACACCCTCTTCATGCAAAAGGGGCATGAATATAAGAAAGGAGGAACACTTGAGTATGAGAAGGATCTGCTAGGAAGATCCTTTTCATTCTCAAACGAATTAAGAAAAATATCTGCCCAGCTTTAGTTGTCTTCAAGAGGGAACTCAACAGATTCCTCATAACAGCTCCTGATCAGCCGTTTTGTAGCGCATACGTTGGACTGCGGGCGGCGGGCACTAACAGCTTAATCGATCAGGCCATCAACCACAAGGAGTGATCTGGGACCGGGCCGCAGGGGCGGTGACTTCCGGAAGAGACTCCGGGTAAACGGTGTTATACCCACGTTGTCACAGTTGCCACTGTAGCATAACAACCACGTCACCACAGTTGCCACCACGCAATAACATACTCGACCACGGTTGCCACCACGCAATTACGGTGCCTGGTGGCTATAGCTCTCGCTTCACACGGCGAGTGTCCGGGTTCGATTCCCGGCGAGGGTAGAAACATCGGGTGTGTTTCCTTACACCGGTTGTCTGTTTCCCATCAGTAAAATTGGTACCTGGGTTTTAGTCGACTGGTGTGGGTCGCATCCTGGGACAAAACTGACTTAATTTGCCAGAAATGCTCTACATAACAAGGCTTTCTATATAGTAGTATGTCACTGATGTCAGCTAAGCCTGTATACCTTGTACATGTACTTGTAGAAATAGATATTATTATTATTATTATTATTATTATTAGTAGTAGTAGTAGTAGTAGTATAACACACTCCACCACAGTTGCCACCACGGGATAACACACTCCACCACAGTTGCCACCACGGGATAACACCCCCACTAAAACTATCAAAAGTGGACTCATCCGAAAACTATGAATGCATTCATTTGTTTAGATAATGCGAGGTTATTCATTACGCGTCAGACTCTCGGCTACATTGAATTTGAAACACGTGTAAAACCGCTGTGAACTGCGATGAAACGTCAAAATATTACGTATAAACATGTTTTTTAAATATAATTGAACGAGTTTCATTAGAATTTTAAACACGTGTAAAGCTGAATAAAAGTTGTAAAACGTCAAAACGTTTAGTATAAATTATATTTTCAAATGTAATTGAACTAGTTACATTAAAAATCTTGTATTAAAATACGCGGTGAAAACAGTTTAATTAATATTGAAAGGGAATTATTATTCGTAGGGATGCGCTAAAGCCGTAGGGGGTCACATAGCGGCAAAGAATGGGCAGCCACCCGGTTCGTTCCAAGGAACAGGAAGGTAGCTGCAATTCCTCGGATCGAGAGCGCTAACGAGCGTTTAAAGAGACGGATTCCTATCGAACAGTCGGCCATACTCCTCAAGGTAACGTTATCAGCTGCGTTGTTATTATGGCCTATGCTAATAACGGTAGTAATTACTAACGTCCTCTTTTCGTGGTGGGGCCTAAGAGCTTCCCCTCACCCCAACATTGTCGTGGAGATAATAGGGGTGCCCCCTATCTATCTATCCCACATAGTGCTTGGTGGGGACTATCCCACATAGTGCTTGGTGGTGACTATCCCACATAGTGCTTGGTGGTGACTATCCCACATAGTGCTTGGTGGTGACTATCCCACATAGTGCTTGGTGGGGACTATCCCACATAGTGCTTGGTGGGGACTATCCCACATAGGGCTTGGTGAGGACTATCCCACTTAGTGCTTGGTGGGGACTATCCCACATAGTGTTTGGTGGGGACTATCCCACATAGTGCTTGCTGGGGACTATCCCACATAGTGTTTGGTGGGGAGTATCCCACATAGTGCTTGCTGGGGAGTATCCCACATAGTGCTTGGTGGGGAGTATCCCACATAGTGCTTGGTGGGGAGTATCCCACATAGTGCTTGGTGGGGAGTATCCCACATAGTGCTTGGTGGGGAATATCTCACATAGTGCTTGGTGGGGAGTATCCCACATAGTGCTTGGTGGGGAGTATCCCACATAGTGCTTGGTGGGGAGGATCCCACATAGTGCTTGGTGGGGAGGATCCCACATAGTGCTTGGTGGGGAGGATCCCACATAGTGCTTGGTGAGGAGTATCCCACATAGTGCTTGGTGGGGAGTATCCCACATAGTGCTTGGTGGGGAGTATCCCACATAGTGCTTGGTGGGGAGTATCCCACATAGTGCTTGGTGGGGAGTATCCCACATAGTGCTTGGTGGGGAGTATCCCACATAGTGCTTGGTGGGGAGTATCCCACATAGTGCTTGATGGGGAGGATCCCACATAGTGCTTGGTGGGGATCATCCCACATAGTGCTTGGTGGGGAGGATCCCACATAGTGCTTGGTGGGGAGGATCCCACATAGTGCTTGGTGGGTAGGATCCCACATAGTGCTTGGTGGGGAGTATCCCACATAGTGCTTTGTGGGGAGTATCCCACATAGTGCTTGGTGGGGACTATCCCACATAGTGCTTGGTGGGGAGTATCCCACATAGTGCTTGGTGGGAACAAGTCCACCTACACAATGCTGGGTGGAGATCACCCACAAAGAGCTGGGAGGGACTAACCCACACACACAAATGTTGGCTGGGGACTAGCCCACAGTGATGGGGACTAGCCCACTCTCACACAGTGTTGGGGACTAGCCCACTCTCACACAGTGTTGGGGACTAGCCCACTCTCACACAGTGTTGGGGACTAGCCCACTCTCACACAGTGTTGGGGACTAGCCCACTCTCACACAGTGTTGGGGACTAGCCCACTCTCACACAGTGTTGGGGACTAGCCCACTCTCACACAGTGCTGGGGACTAGCCCACTCTCACACAGTGCTGGGGACTAGCCCAATCTCACACAGTGCTGGGGACTAGCCCACTCTCACACAGTGCTGGAGACTAGCCCACTCTCACACAGTGCTGGGGACTAGCCCACTCTCACACAGTGCTGGGGACTAGCCCACTCTCACACAGTGCTGGGGACTAGCCCACTCTCACACAGTGCTGGGGACTAGCCCACTCTCACACAGTGCTGGGGACTAGCCCACTCTCACACAGTGCTGGGGACTAGCCCACTCTCACACAGTGCTGGGGACTAGCCCACTCTCACACAGTGCTGGGGACTAGCCCACTCTCACACAGTGCTGGAGACTAGCCCACTCTCACACAGTGCTGGGGACTAGCCCACTCTCACACAGTGCTGGGGACTAGCCCACTCTCACACAGTGCTGGGGACTAGCCCACTCTCACACAGTGCTGGGGACTAGCCCACTCTCACACAGTGCTGGGGACTAGCCCACTCTCACACAGTGCTGGGGACTAGCTCACTCACACACAGTGCTGGGGACTAGCCCACTCTCACACAGTGCTGGGGACTAGCCCACTCACACACAGTGCTGGGGACTAGCCCACTCACACAGTGCTGGGGACTAGCTCACTCACACACAGTGCTGGGGACTAGCCCACTCACAGTGCTGAGGACTAGCCCACTCACACACAGTGCTGGGGACTAGCCCACTCACAGTGCTGGGTCTTGGTCAGCGTGCCACATACTCCCCGTGCCAGCCAGATAACACCAAAACAAATAACATCGCATTTTTCGACCGGCAATTTCACTGCGTGTCGTGAAAAGTCCGCCTTTTTTTTTTAATAGGTTACTCTCCCTCCCCCAGATAATGAGTCTGGCGAGCTATCATTTATCTGTTAATAGTCCTACTCCTCTTATCCATTGTGGGTAATACGTTCAGTCTCTTATCTGAGCCATTCCGCGCCAACAGATCATGCAAATGCCGCCTCTATTTCAACCGGGGGTAAAAATCCTGGAAATACACATTATCACACCTCGGTTCTCAGCGGACACCGCTAAGGGCGTCAGGACGGATGCGATAAATAATTTCGTTACTATGCCAGGCAGTTCAGGAATGAATGCATTTGGGAGAAGGGGTAAAAATTGATCATAATTCATGTGTTTTTGTGTGTGCTCCCCTCCCCAAATTGCAAGCCAGTGCCTAATGCACCAAGTTGCCAGACACCAACCAGCCAAAAAAAAAATCATCCTTATGGAGGAACGGTCAGCCTTTTTAGCAGATTAGATCATTTATGGGAATTAAAAAAAATCCTGTTTGTGTTTGCGAGTTGTTTATGCAACGGGAAGAATATATATAGGTAGTTTATTCCTTCTGTTCGCCTACATCTTGACTTCAAAACACGACAAACTGCCTTCAGACGCTAAGAAACTGTTCAAGATAATTACACCGCCAAGATAAACGTAATCTTCGGTATATAAGGCGTAAACAAGTGTTTAAAAGAGTGAACTATTGCAGACAACTAGGGAGGGAAATAATCCAGACACTCAAAAAGGAATCCTTGCCTTGTTATTTACGTCGCGGCAGTCTCGTCCCCAGCTCGTCTATTGTCATTAAAGCCAGCAAAAAGTGCGCGCCACCGCAAACCATATATTTCACATTTTCAGCGTCAGTGCTATATTAGCTGCAATCTTCGCCTTCCAAAAATCGTGACCATAACTCAGGAAACTTTTGCGGCGAGAAGTTGAAGTCTTAGTCTGCGTGCGTTGTTTCCAGCCCATGAACCACATCTTATATCGTGTCCATTATTCCTCGCCTACTGATAACGGAGAGAAGGAGGGCGCCTTTCCTGCTATTGCTGTGTCTCTGCTCTTACTCTTGCTGCTGCTTCTGCTTTTGCTGCTTCTGCCGCAGCAGCTGCTCCTCTTGCCAAGATTTTCTGTTGCTATTGCGGCTAAGTTTGTTAATGTTGCAGCTTTCTTTTCGCTTGTATGTTGGTTATACTAGTACTGTTATGCCACTCAGAAGGTGTGATCCTTTTATGATGGTACGACGTCTGTTGTTGTTAATCTCGGCTCTTGGTACAGCTGCCCATCTGGATTTTTGTTGTTGCTACGGCGAATATCTCTCGTGCTTTTGTTAACGTGCTCAAGTTCGTTCTTGATACAGTTGTACCTTTTGTCATGGATTTTCTCAAGCGGAATAGCCTCCTGCTGGTCTGGCTCCATAGTTTCTGCACCGTGCCTTCTGCTGCTGTTAGGATGGTCTGCTGTTGTGTCTGTCGGTACTGCTGTTTGTTGTTGCTGCTGCTTCAGTTTCTAGCTGATAATGCTGTTGCTGCTGCTTCTGCTGTTGTGCTTATTACCCTTCCGTTTGTTACTATACATGCCTCACTCTGTTAGCTTGGTTAGTGGTTCCCGTTACTACTGCTGATGCCGTTACTGTTGATGCTGCTGCTGCTGTTGTTGTTTACTATATGTTTTCTGTAACATGCCTTTTGTTGCAAGGCTGATTTGTTGCTACATCTATTACCCCGCTTCCTACTATAAGACATCTGCCGTAGTAGTAGTCGAGATAGTAGTAGTAGTCGAGATAGTAGTAGTGGTAGTGGAGATAGTAGTAGTACAAACTACTACTGATCCAGTTGACCTCGTGTAATATTTTCTTTGGCAACGATCCTTGATAAAAAAAATTAGGCTATTGTTTCTTATTCGGTCTCTTATCTGATGCTTTTGTTGTTGAATTTTGTTTGCACAAAGAGAGTCTTTGTTGCTGATCGTAGCGAGTTTTTTTTTTCTTTGGTCTCTTGAATCCATTTTCCAGTTTCTTGCCATAGTGATCAGAAACATGTTCTAGTCTCGTTGGTACCGGCTTCTTTTACTGGTACTACGTTTCGCCCTGCCGACACTAGTAAAGAAAATATGAAACTGCAGAACAAGTCTCTACTGGGACAGTGTTTCCCCTCTGTGCTGAGCTTTATCAAGACATCACAAAACCCCACAAGGAGCGAAACGTTGACCCAATAAAGGCTTGATCTTCAAAATAATTTTTTCTTCAGTGTTCTCGGGCGCCATTTTTTTCAGAGTGGCTTGTTTATCGGCCACTTCCTAATAAATTATCATTTGTAACCAATTATGATAAGTCAATAATAAATCATAATTCCATTTTTTTAGTGACATTATCATACTTTTGTGAAATAAAAGTGTTAGTTATTAAGTTTATTATGTCTGCTTAAAAATTGCAAGTCTGCTGTCCCTGAATACAGCTGTATAATACAGCTTCTGCTGTCCCTGGATGCAGCTGTATAATACAGCTTCTGCTGTCCCTGAATACAGCTGTATAATACAGCTTCTGCTGTCCCTGGATGCAGCTGTATAATACAGCTTCTGCTGTCCCTGAATACAGCTGTATAATACAGCTTCTGCTGCCCCTGAATACAGTTGTATAATACAGCTTCTGCTCTCCCTGGATACAGCTGTATAATACAGCTTCTGCTCTCCCTGGATACAGCTGTATAATACAGCTTCTGCTGTCCCTGAATAGAGTTGTATAATACAGCTTCTGCTGTCCCTGAATACAGCTGTATAATGCAGCTTCTGCTGTCCCTGGATACAGCTGTATAATACAGCTTCTGCTGTCCCTGGAAACAACTGTATAATACAGCTTCTGCTGTCCGTGGATACAGCTGTATAATACAGCTTCTGCTGTCCCTGGATACAACTGTATAATACAGCTGCTGTCCCTGGATACAGCTGTATAATACAGCTTCTGCTGTCCCTGGATACAGCTGTATAATACAGCTTCTGCTGTCCCTGGATACAGCTGTATAATACAGCTTCTGCTTTCCCTGGATACAACTGTATAATACAGCTACTGCTGTCCCTGGATACAGCTGTATAATACAGCTTCTGCTGTCCCTGGATACAGCTGTATAATACAGCTTCTGCTGTCCCTGGATACAGCTGTATAATACAGCTTCTGCTGTCCCTGGATACAGCTGTATAGTACAGCTTCTGCGGTCCCTGGATACAGCTGTATAATACAGCTTCTTCTGTCCCTGGATACAACTGTATAATACAGCTTCTGCTGTCCCTGGAATCAGCTGTATAATACAGCTTCTGCTGTCCCTGGAATCAGATGTATAATACAGCTTCTGCTGTCCCTGGAATCAGCTGTATAATACAGCTTCTGCTGTCCCTGGAATCAGCTGTATAATACAGCTTCTGCTGTCCCTGGAATCAGCTGTATAATACAGCTTCTGCTGTCCCTGGAATCAGCTGTATAATACAGCTTCTGCTGTCCCTGGAATCATTTATATAATACAGCTTCTGCTGTCCCTGGATACAGCTGTATAATACAGCTTCTGCTGTCCCTGGATACAGCTGTATAATACAGCTTCTGCGGTCCCTGGATACAGCTGTATAATACAGCTTCTTCTGTCCCTGGATACAGCTGTATAATACAGCTTCTGCTGTCCCTGGAATCAGCTGTATAATACAGCTTCTGCTGTCCCTGGAATCAGCTGTATAATACAGCTTCTGCTGTCCCTGGAATCAGCTGTATAATACAGCTTCTGCTGTCCCTGGAATCAGCTGTATAATACAGCTTCTGCTGTCCCTCGAATCAGCTGTATAATACAGCTTCTGCTGTCCCTGGAGTCAGCTGTATAATACAGCTTCTGCTGTCTCTGGATACAGCTGTATAATACAACATGTGCTGTATCTGATGTGATTTGAGAGGCAAAACTTACTGAGGTGTAAAGACAATGACTTTTTGAATCTGTTAAGAGCGAAACGTCGACCGTAAATTAAAGCATTTTAGTGGGAAACGCCTATAGGTAACGTTTAGAGCAAGACGTCGCCTATAAAGGCATTTAGTGAAACGTGTTTAAATAATGCATAATGCAAAATTCGTCAATAAAAAGCAAAACGCCAATTGAATATGATTTGAAATGAAACGTTATGTATTGTAAAATAAGAAGGCATTCAGAGCACAGCACCGTTTATAAAAGCTTTTAGGGCGAAACATCGTCTTTCTGGCAGTTAGTGACTGGTGGCGGGTGCCCGCTGACAGAATCCTTAATTGTCTAGTATATTGGGTATTCATAGACCCTCCCCCCTCTCTCTGTCTGTGTCTGTCCTTGTCTGTTTGTCTTTGTCTCTGTCTTTCTGTATATGTGTGTGTGCGCGCGCCTCTCTCTCTCTCTCTCTCTCTCTCTCTCTCTCTCTCTCTCTCTCTCTCTCTATCTCTCTCTCTCTCTTGTTTTCTTAATTCGTTGTTACTCCAAGAATAGAACACCATTATGCATTCTTTTTCATTCTCCAGCCATTATGAGGAACCCACCTAAGCCGTATCATCTTGACACCTTGCCTCACCTTCTTGACACCTTGCCTCACCTTCTTGACACCTTGCCTCACCTTCTTGACACCTTGCCTCGCCTTCTTGACACCTTGCCTCGCCTTCTTGACACCTTGCCTCAACTTCTTAACACCTTGCCTCATCTTCTTGACACCTTGCCTCACCTTCTTGACACCTTGCCTCACCTTCTTGACATCTTGCCTCACCTTGACACCTTGTCTCACCTTCTTGACACCTTGCTTTTCCTTCCCACCATCCCTCGCCTTCTTGACACTTATCTTCACCTTGACACCTTGCCTCACCTTCAAACTTTCCTGACACCTTCCCTGTTCTTCCTGACACCTTCCCTGTTCTTCCTGACACCTTCCCTGTCCTTCCTGACACCTTCCCTCAAAAATGGTCGGTGCAGACACCTCACATAATACCCAATACATTTTCTTCTGACCCAGCACTATCTTGAGGGGAAATTTGCTCTTGTTGTCTTCTATTTCCATTTAAAAAAGCATATTTATCTTCACTGTTGCTTTTGTGTTGATTGTGTGTACTATTTGTAGCTGCAGGGTCGAATCTCGGTTCTTGGCCTCCCCCCTTGTGTGTGTAATTATCTCTGTAGCAACAGGTGGTGGCGCCTGTTACTGGCGCCTGTTACTGGTGGTGGCGCCTGTTACTGGTGGTGTCTGTTACTGGTGGCGCCTGTTACTGGTGGTGCCTGTTACTGGTGGCGCCTGTTACTGGTGGCGCCTGTTACTGGTGGCGCCTGTTACTGGTGGCGCCTGTTACTTATGGCGCCTGTTACTGGTGGCGCCTGTTACTGGTGGCGCCTGTTACTGGTGGCGCCTGTTACTGGTGGCGCCTGTTACTGGTGGCATCTGTTACTGGTGGCATCTGTTACAGGTGGCATCTGTTGCTGGTGGCATCTGTTACTGGTGGCATCTGTCACTGGTGGCATCTGTTACTGGTTGTGTCTACCACTAGTGCTGTCTGGTAATGGAAAATATTTTGAACTTGTAGGAATAAGACTCCTGTGTAGTCAAAACTTACTGAAAGAGAAGTTTCGCCACCACTGACTTTACCAAACCTAACGATTATCACTCATCCTAATTATTATCGCTCGCAATGATTATCAGTCAATCCTTATCTATGCATTTACAACTATTCAAAGCTTGAGCAGCTTCCCTATGCTTTGTGTTAAGTGATATGATCCTCCCTTCAGTGAGAGGCACCTTAAAGTCTTTGAAGGGCTTTTGATTTAAAGAAATGGAGTTAGTCTCCTTTTTCTTGGATCGAATCTGACTGCCACTCATTCCTCAGGCACTATAATAATGATAATAATAATAATACTCCGTAGTGAAATGGAAAAGAATTCTTTCTTCGTAAGGCATGTGTGTCGTAAGAGGCGACTAAAATGCCGGGAGCAAGGGGTTAGTAACCCCCTCTCCTGTATAAATTACTGAATTTAGAAATAAAAACTATTATTTTTAGGTCACCCTGCCTCGTTGGGATAAGGCCGGTGTTGAAATAATAACAATAATACTTTTCCATAACCAGATTCAAGTGGAATAAGGCCTGGTCATGGACAGGGCCGCGGGGGCATTGACCCCCCGGAACTCCCTCCAGGTAGCGTCTTGCCTCCAGTTCATAAACAAGTGCTATGTGACTGTGGGTTTAGCACTTTCCCTTGGGTACAACACTCCAGTTAACATTCTCGTGATAACCCCGGATGCTAGGGTGCCACTCTTCCACAGGGTGCCAAACAGGGTGCCACTCTCCTCGTAGGGTGCCACACAGGGTGTTTGCATGAGAAATCAGCTGATCTATGTCAATTGTCTGCAAAACCTTGCTATCGTGTAGGATCCGGGAAACCATCTGACCAATGCTTTCCGGTGTGTTCCAGGAAGAAATGCCGCTTTGCCGTCGTCAAGGCTGGGACACGCATTGCTTTTATTGGGACAACGTTTGGCTGTGTGTAGTGTTATAAATCCAACACTTTATGAAGCTCTATACAGAGCGAAACGTTGCCCCCCAATTAAAGCTTTCTCCTTAACTTGTGTTAACCCTCCATACGTTACTTTCTCTCCCTCCTTCTCTCTCTCCCCTCCTTCTCTCTCTCCCTCCTTCTATCTCTTCCTCCTTTTATCTCTCCCTCCTTCTCTCTCTCCCTCCTTCTCTCTCTCCCTCCTTCTATCTCTCCCTCTTTCTCTCTCTCCCTCCTTCTCTCTCTCCCTCCTTCTCTCTCTCCCCTCCCTCCTCTCTCTCTCTCCCTCCTCCCTCTCTCTCCTCCTCCTCTCTCTCCCTCCTCCTCTCTCTCCTCCTTCTCTCTCTCCTCCTCTCTCTCCCTCCTCCTCTCTCTCCCTCCTCCTCTCTCTCCCTCCTCCTCTCTCTCCCTCCTCCTCTCTCTCCCTCCTCCTCCCCTTCCCTCCTCCTCTCTTTCCCTCCTCCTCTCTCTCCCTCCTCTCTCTCTCCCTCCTCTCTCTCTCCCTCCTTCTCTCTTTCCCTTCTTCTCTCTCTCCCTCCTTCTCTCTCTCCCTCCTCTCTCTCTCCCTCCTTCTCTCTCTCCCTCCTTCTCTCTCTCCCTCCTTCTCTCTCTATCTCCTTCTCTCTCTCCCTCCTTCTCTCTCTCCCTCCTTCACTCTTTTTCACTCTCCCTCCTCTCTCGCCCTCCTTCACTCTCTCCTCTCTCCCATCCTCTCCCTCCTCTCCTCCCTCTCCCTCCTCTCCCTCCTCCCTTTCTCTCCCTCCCTCTCCCTTTCTCTCCCTCTCTCTCCCTCTCCCTCTCTCCCCCTCTCTCCCTCTCCCTTTCTCCCTCATTCCTTGCAGCAGAAATCATTCGCCTCCATCTTCATTACTCTTTATTACCATCGCCGACAAATTAATTTGTGAATATTATATTTTCTTGAGAGAAGAGAGATTTTTTCCGCCAATATCGTCTCTTGGGGGCGCGTACCTTACACGGAAGCTGCGCACGGTAGGTTAAATTACCTTTAGGTCAAGGCACCGCGGCTCCTTGCACTGGGTTTTCCATTTGTGTTCAGGCTACTGTTTTTTCTTTCCCCTCCATAAGTATCTTGGTGACCAGGTGCTATCCCGCCTCAAAGTTAATTAGTTTGTGTTTTGGCCGGGCTGTTACACTACCCATGGTTCATTATGGTGTGTGTGTGTGTGTGTGTGTGTGTGTGTGTGTGTGTGTATGTGTGTGTATGAACATGCGCGTTCTTTTACACACACACACACAACACACACACACACACACACACACACGGGGAAGGGCAAAGACGTTTTTGAATAATGTAAAGGATCGGGAGGACGAAGGTTGCGAATCTTCCTGAAAAAGGCCCTGAGGGTGAACATAGTTTCGTGCATTACACCAGACACACACAAACCCAAAGAAAGCTGCAACAAACGCAAGACTGGCAAGTTTTAGGGCAGCTTTCAGGGACATGAACAAGGAGACATACACGACCTTTATTTACATGGAATATGTGAGTCCCATCTTCGAGTGTGCAGCGCATGTACTCAACCTGCGGCCGCATCTGGCAAATCATGTAAAGAAGCTAGAAAGAGCGAAACGTTTGCAACTAAACTAGTCCCAGAGCTGAGGGGCATGAGCTATGAAGACAGGCAAGAAGAGCTAAACCTGACGACACTTGAGGACTCAAGGACCCGAGGTAATATGATTACGAAGTACAAAATACTGAGAGGAATTGACAAAGTGGTCTGGGAGTGTTATAACAGATGAGGTACAGGCATGTTAGTAAATACCTCTTCAGCCTTAGAGTGATCAGGAAGCGGAACGACTTAGGTAAGTGGTAGAAGCAAAATCCATATATAGCTTTAAGAATAGATACTGTATGATACACGCCCCCGGTGGCCCAGTGGTAAAGCTCTTGCTTCACGCACGGAGGGGCCGGGTTCAATTCCCGGTGGGGCAGAAACATTTCGAAGTGTTTCCTTACACACACATACACACACATACATACAACAGGCCTAGTGTCTAATTGACATGTGCCTAGGACAAAATGGTAACTAACATAGGGCTCACGCAGCCAGGAGTGAAACCAGTAGCGGATAGCAGAGAGGAAGGGCCAGGAGCTGAGAATCGACCTCTGCAACTACAGTTAGGTGAGTACACACACACGTCCTCAAGAGTTGCACTCAAGAGTCAAGCTTTAAGATTAGGAAGTAAGACCCTAACCCTTTAAGTTGTATTATTGACTTGACTGATGTCTGTCCTCGCGGGCGATTACGTACTTATTCATAAAACAGTGTATGATTTACCGCCCTCAGACTTATTCAACAGTTCCAGGCGTTTCTGGGTCACCTGTGTCCAGATCTTCGCCTAATAGTCTCTTCCTATCAGTCCTTTCGTTATCTCGTAGTATTTTGTCTGACAATATGTCCACCACTGTCCTCCTCTTTTCCTAGAGTCTTGAGGTTAAATAACACTGAGTTTCTTCTCATAGTAAATACCTCTCAACTCAGGGACAAATCTTGTTGTAAAACTTTGAACTTTTTCGAGTTTTTGTAAGTCCTCGATCCGATGAGATTTAATGCACATTGCCGTAGGTCTTGACGTACGTCCAAGTTGGACCGAAACGTCGTCATACGTTTCTGTCTCCTGTGTGTGGGTTATTTGTATAATGTTTTGGTCTTCAATGTTTTTTTATGAAATCAAATTTAGCACGAGCAGGAGAGGACACACCATATAGATCACACAAACCATCCTCTTAGTTTCCACAAGAATCTGTGTGGATTTCTCTCTTAGGGTTTGCAGCAAATTTCTCCATTAGGCTACGCTGTCCTCTATCTGTGAAAAAAAGAATCGGTTATACCACAAAGGAAATTAAATATAGGATTAGCGTGATAAAAAATTCTGCCACGTGAACAGAAAGACCCCCCGAAATGCGGTAAAAATTACTACGTAAACTTTTCACTGTTTAAGGCACCTTCATCAGTAACCTAATTGACTGTCTTCACAACACGTAAATGCTGTCTGTGGACAAGAGGGCGAATTGTTACCACACGTTCATCTTTTTCTCAACGTTTGACACTTTCCTCTAATGTCCTCAAGACTTTGCAATTGATCGGGCTAAAAAAAACTTATTTGACCATCTTTGTAGCCTGTCCCTCAGTGCTGTTTGACCATGACAGGTCTGGCGCTTGTTTAGGAATATGTAACAATATATATGTGCAATGGCCACTGGATAGTTATTGTCCAGATCTCCACTGAGTCTTTCAACGTCCTTCCTCGTTTTTAACTTTCTGCTGAATACATTTGTTATGGATATGAGAGCTGGGTAACTTAAGTGGTCAAATTACTACTACTGCTGCTTCTACTTCTGCTAATACCACACCTACTACTATTACTACTGTTAGTAGTATTTCTGATTCTTCTTGTTAGCTATAACTAGTCAGCAAAAAGGAACACAGAAGTTTTTTCTGAAAGATCCTTTACATATAACTAAAAACAGTAGTTGCCGTAATAACGATTTTTGTAGGACCCAGTTCTTTTTTCTCGCACATTGTGACACCTCCTCCCTCAGGTACTCTGATCCAATTGATATTTCGTCTAATCTTGCCTGCTTTTCTAACATGTAAATTAAGTCTCTAGTCGGTCAGGGTACTGAAAGTTTTTCCCCTAGGCCTGGAAAACACAATAAAAAATAAGTAGGTATTAAATGAAAGATGGGGTGATAAGAAAAGTAGAATATTAAAAGAGCCTCAGAGAGAAATCTTAAAATTTTTTCCCTCTATGATTCTTTAAATCAACTTTTTTGAGGCTATGGACACTACCCCATCCCATCCCCCCCCCAACCAACATTTTCACAAGACGTGGATCACATATTTGTTATGTACTGTATTTTGATTGAATGTCTGTCGTTGATTTCAATACCAGTGTCTTTATTTCCACTTGTGTGGGTTTTTTTTTTTTGTGCCACTGTTTGTATTAGGTTCATGATAGAAAAAAAATCCGTCCCTAAATCCGAACTTTGGAAAATCCTCCGCTTTCTTATCACTGTAAAGATTTTCTTTATTTTTCCTTTTGTCTTGGCCTCGGCTCCGTCTCGGCCTCGGCTCCGTCTCGGCCTCGGCTCCGTCTCGGCCTCGGCTTCGTCTTGGCCTCGATGCAGGGTCACCTCGTCTCTACGCTTCACTCCAGGAATCTCCTTATTCTGGCGTAATCATTTCTTACTATTCGTCTCATTTTCCAGGTCTCCGTCGCTTCCAGTGTGTCTATTTACCTTATCCGCCGAGAGATACATATCTCTTGGTGTATATACAGCACACCGTGAGGTGTATATATTCTTCAGCGAGAGGAGAAAATTTCTTGGTGAATATACCCCGAAAGGTGCGTACCTTGTGTGTGTATATACAGAGGTTTACATTTTCTTATCTTACTGCATTGAGAGGTATACAGAGGTGTAAACCTGTTCGTATATGCTCCGAGAGGTGTACATACACTCAAGAGGTGTATATCTATCAAGTGTATATACTTAGATCATTTTACTCTTTTTAGCTATTGTATTTTTTTTAATGCAAGACTACAGGTAACATGCAGTCGACAGGCTTCAAACCTTGCAAGCTAACTCAAGTTATTCACCTATTTATTTTTATTTTTAATTACTCTAATATAACCATGATTAGGATGTCCCCTATCTATCATTAGCCATATAATTATAACTTCCCAGTAGTTATAGCGTCACCTTTCTTGGAACCTCTGTATCATAAGCCACTTTCATGGTAGGTATCTTAGTGCTAGAGAAAGCTTCTCGATCCTAGGAATTGGAGCTACCCATTCCCTTCCTTGGATCCAACCTGATTGCCTCTCACTCTCAAGGGCTGAATGACACATACGGGTTCAACACTTCCTACTGAATCTGCATGATAATGTCCATTCACCTTATTGACCGAGCCGTCAATAGCTTCTCTCTCTCTCGGAAGAGACGTTTAGAGTTTTCTGATTAAATTCAAGGAAAGCTTGCGATTTTCTTGGAGATTCCTCGTGAGGAGCAAATTATTTCCCCCCCTCCCCCACCTTTGCTTTCCCCCACCCTTCGCCTCCCCTTTCCCCAGAGATTTTGTCGGCGCAAAATATTTTAAGGTTCATTTTCCCCGGAAAATCTGAGAGGTGGAATGATGAGGTTATTAAAAGTGATAAAGCCTCGCGTAATGCCAGAGGTCTGGCCCGCTGCCCCAGCCTCACCAGCATCCCTTCATTATTCCTCTCTCCTGGAAAGTCTGCGCGATACAAGATGCTCCCTTTTTATTTTTTTTATTTTAACCCTCGTCCTTGTCTGACTTTCTCGTTCTTGGTGGGGTGTGAGCGGCTTTAGTGCATTACTAAGCATCCAGCATCTCATTGGCATAAATAGTAGGGATGTTGGCTTTTTCGTCGAAACCGGATATACGACCTTTTTTATTTTTGAACTGCGACTAATTTACGTTGAAGTTTTTCTTACATTGAGATTATATAGAATATGGTTAATTCTTCAATGGCAAGTTATTGATAGTAAAATATTGATTAATATTAAAACTGGTAATGACAGCGAATTGATAATGACGTTTGTATTTTTTCATGTTAAAAAAGATTGACAAAACAATTGTATTAGTTTTTGAGTCCTACTACTATCATTTTAATTCTAGATTCTTTAGGCTCTCGCTTCCTCCTAGGACACTCACAAACACACTCACTGCCTCTGATCTTCCAAGAAATTATGATAGGCGCACCCATTATGTCCCATTTTGTGACTAGGTCTACTGTAAATTTTCTTAGACACTGATTTGTTAATGCGGTTTAAAGTCTATCGACTACACTAGGCTGCAACTTAACCTTTTCGTCACCAGACAAGACTACATCAATCCCTAAAATATGGGTGAAAGTAAACCTGTAACATATATACGCTGAGTGAAATAGACCTCACAGTGTATATATCCTGTGCCAAGACATTATGACCTGCATTCCTTACCTTCTTGTGTTAGTGTGACTAGTTTATGCTCCAAGTCGGACCGAAACGTCGTCAAAAAGCTTCTTTCTTCTATGTGTAGGTTATTTGTGTTATGCTCTAGTCACGGTATTATCGTTTTTTTGTTCATTATTCGTGTATCCTCTCCTTACATCGCGTTTTGTTTACAATGAAATAAGTAACGTTGATGAATCCCTGATGCCATACGATACCTTCCCGTTTATGCAAATTGGTTATTAGCGGTTAAACATAAATTTAGGCTAATTTAGACTAATAACCTAACTTAAACGAACTAATGTTTAATACTGTTGTTTACTTTAATAGCTCAGAAAGAGACGCAAGTTAAACGCTCTAAACGAACGATGTATTTCAAGGATGGGTTAGCGAGAGTGGCGTTAGCGAGAGTGGCGTTAGCGAGAGTGGCGTTAGCGAGAGTGGCGTTAGCGAGAGTGGCGTTAGCGAGGTGGCGTTGCGAGTGGCGTTAGCGAGTGGCGTTAGCGAGGTGGCGTTGAGGGCGTTAGGAGTGGCGTTAGCGAGTGCGTTGAGTGGCGTTAGCGAGAGTGGCGTTAGCGGGCGTGAGAGTGGCGTTGAGGCGGAGAGTGGCGTTAGCGAGAGTGGCGTTAGCGAGGGTAGAGTGGCGTTAGCGAGAGTGACGGGGGTTAGCGAGAGGGGGCGTTAGCGGTGCGTTAGCGAGTGGCGTTAGCGAGAGTGGCGTTAGCGAGAGTGGCGTTAGCGAGAGTGGCGTTAGCGAGAGGGGCGTTAGCGAGAGTGCCGTTAGCGAGAGTGCCGTTAGCGAGAGTGGCGTTAGCGAGAGTGGCGTTAGCGAGAGTGGCGTTAGCGAGAGTGACGTTAGCGAGAGTGGCGTTAGCGAGAGTGGCGTTAGCGAGAGTGGCGTTAGCGAGAGGGGCGTTAGCGAGAGGGGCATTAGCGAGAGTGGCGTTAGCGAGAGTGGCGTTAGCGAGAGTGGCGTTAGCGAGAGTGGCGTTAGCGAGAGTGACCATCGTGCAGCTGCTCAGGACAACGGCTGGTCCAGCGGGCGTGACAGAAGGCAGCACGCAGCTTCTTGGGTCGCTGAGTCACGTTACAGTTCGGAAAAAAAGACGTGTAATTGGAAAGGAAGTTGAAGAAGAGTTACCATATACTACTAGTATTTTTTTTTTTAATATCTACTCTGAAACGCTTCACTTCCCTAACACTTAGTTTCCCCAACACTTCACTCTTCAACACTTCACTCTCCAACACTTCACTCTCCAACACTTCACTCTCCAACACTTCACTCTCCAACACTTCACTCTCCAACACTTCACTCTCCAACACTTCACTCTCCAACACTTCACTCTCCAACACTTCACTCCCCAACACTTCACTCCCTCAATACTCCCCTCTTACAACGCTCCCCTCTTACAGCACTCCCCTCTCTCAACACTTTCCCTCTCTCAACGCTTTCCCCCTCTCAACACTTTTTCCCTCTCAACACTTTTCCCCTCTCAACACTTTTCCCCTCTCAACACTTTTCCCCTCTCAACACTTTTCCCCTCTCAACACTTTCCCCCTCTCAACACTTTCCCTCTCTCAACACTTTCCCCCTCTCAACACTTTCCCCCTCTCAACACTTTCCCCTCTCAACACTTTTCCCTCTCAACACTTTCCCCTCTCAACACTTTCCCCTCTCAACACTTTCCCCTCTCAACACTTTCCCCCTCTCAACACTTTCCCTCCAACACATTCCACGTACCCCACACTAAACAAAGCCACAACACACCCAACACCCCCAAACATAAATCATAATCACTTCAAGTTACCTAAATAACGCCATAACTTGTTAAATACTGCAGTGTAAATAACTCGTAACCACACGCATGCTACAATGTTTTTGTGAGTGAATTCATGACTGTGTAAAGAATCTATTATCATAGCTAACAATTTCATAACTTTGTAAATAGTCGAGCACCATTGTAACTTGTTCCGCTCTCAAAAATAATGGGGCCCAGTTCCTGGACCCACTATGTTCTTCCGTAATATTTTGGTTTCAACCTACGAGATGGTCATGGGGTTCATGGAAAGCCTATCGAACGAACTAAACCCCCCATATCACCCAGCCACTTAACTCATTCAGTCACTCAAATCAACCCGTCTCCCAACCCCAAGAAAATCCCTCTTGCTCCCGTCACCACAAGAATATCCTTTACCCCAAAGCTCTGTCTCCCCACAGCCCTTTCTCCCACCTCCTTTTTCTCCCCTCTCCCTGCCTGCCACCCTCTTCCACTCCACTCCGTGCTACCTTCTCCCCACTTTTGCTAGCCATGAGGGTGGTGGTGGGGAGGCCACCGGCCTCTCCTCCGCTTCCCACATCTCTCCTTCCTCTCCCATAACTTTGCCTGCCCTCCCACCCATGCAAACGCCGTCAGGGTGGCAGCCACACCTGTAATAAGACGTATATGTCGACCCCAACATGTCGCTCCGTCCGAGTGTGCTGTTCACATTAAAAAATGGGATCTTTTGTGTGCCTTCTTTATCCTTGCTTCCCCCGCCCACATGAGATGGCCGCTGCGGTTGCTGCGTTGCGGCTGCGAATGCTGCTGTGTTTACGGCGGCGGTGGCGGCGGCTGCTTCTGCATCTGATTTTGCAGCTGCGGCAGATGTGGTAGAGTCAGTTGTGTTTATTCTATTATTGCTGCAGCGGCTTCTACTGCTGATATTGTTGCAGAAGCAACTGCTGTTGCTGCTGCTGTATCTGCTGTTCCTAGTCTTCCTTGTAGATCATTTCGCTTAAGATTGTATTTTTTTTTTACTCTGTTTATAAATCTGCTGGATTATTTCTTATAAATCCTGTTAGCGGTAAGCCTCTTTGTAAATCGTGCTGTACCTGTTTCTCTTTGTAAATTTATAAATCCTTCTTTGCCTGCTCCTTTTGTAAATCCTACTGTGCCTCCTCTTTGTAAATGCTGTTGTACCTGATCCTCTTTGTAAATCCTGTTGTACCTGATTCTCTTTGTAAATCCTGTTGAACCTGATCCTCTTTGCAAATCCTGCTGTTACCAGGGTCATATTATCCAGGAGGCATAGGTAACAATGTGCCTATAGGCTCTACAATTCCATTTTTTTTTTTTGACCCTCTTCGACTGATACAACCATAACAAAGATCTCTTTACGAATCTATTTTCTTAATATAGTTCAAGAAGTCAACGCTAGAGATGAACTTTCAGAGATGTCTACATTGCAACATCTTCCAGTAATGTTATGAACATAATCTTCTCAATTGATAGTCATGCTAGTGTTGTTGTCCCCCTTATTAATTATTAATGTTGGTAGAATTACCGACAATATGTTGGGTAAAAGGACACAAGTGCAGCTGTGATATTTTTTTCGTAGCAACGTTTCGCTCTCCAGGAGTTTTGTCAAGCCGTAACGGCTTGACAAACGTCCTAGAGAGCGATACGTTGCCACAGTAAAATGTCACATTAGTTGAACTTGTGTCTTTTTACTTAACTCGTAATTACAATAGCATGCGCTGTCGAAAAGTCGTTTAGTAAGACACATGTTCAACAGAGACGTATCTTTATTTTCAAAACGTTTCGCCTACACAATAGGCCTCTTCTGTTCAGTTCAGATGGGGGAGATAAATCTTGAGGGATCTTCTGTTGTCTTCGTATGTAGTCGAATCTGCATTCGACTGAAGAAGCCTACTGTGCAGACGAAACGTTTCGGAAATTTATGTTCCTAACTGATACACGTGTGTCCAGCTCATCTTGTTATATCATAAATGATGGGAGACATTTTTTTTTAACCAATTTTAGCTTCGAAAAAGAACGTTCTTTCTCACAATTCGGTTCCAGGACGTCGAGATAAATCTTGGGCATCTTTCCCAAAGTTGACGTTGCTTTATCAGTTGTATTTACCTTTGAGAATTTCTGCAAATTTTTCCCCTTTGCATATAAATGCAGCGAAGCAAGAACTTAATAGTTTTATTTTTATTATTTTTAAGATCTGCGAGGAAATTAATCTGTCTTTCAGTATTGTACTCACCTAGTTGTGGTTGCAGGAGTCGATTCACAGCTCCTGGCCCAGCCACTTCACTGGCCACTACTAGGTCACTCTTCCTGCTCCATGAGCTTTATCATACCCCTAGTGTATGCATCTACTGCTTTATCTCCATACTATTCTGATTCATGATTTTCTAAAATTTTCCCCTTATACGTTTAAAGATATATATTTTTTTCAATTATATTAATGTAAAAACTCATAATTTTGCACCAAAAGAACCTTAGAGAACTTAGCTAACCTTATTATAATAAGCGCAATTTAATTTAGACTAATCCAAATAATATATTTTAGATAAGTTTACAATAATTTAATAATATACAAACACAATGAAATATATTTTTTTTCGTTAGGTTCATAATGATTTTGGCGAAATTTTTGCATACATAAAATTTTCGCTTGCCCTATTCGGCAAGACAAGCGTTGCTATTTAAGCCAAAATCGCAAGTTTTACCTATTCATACATACATACATTCATATATATAATATATATATATATATATATATATATATATATATATATATATATATATATATATATATATATATATATATATATATATATATATATATAACTACTAAATAAACTGTTATATATATTAATATTATTAACGGTCTTGTATTCCTTTACCTTTATTAAAAACGTAATAAAACTCGGTCATTTTCACCTTGATATCCTACTCACTCAACATTTTATATTCTGTGGAAGTAATCATGCAACTTCCTGTACAAAAATTGCAATTGCCTTTCCGCATGCAAAGCGAATAAAGACAAATCAGCGAAATAAATTGAATAACACGTGCGTGAAATGCATAAATTTATATTCGGTTTTGGCACCATTATCACGCAATAATTTTATAGTGGGATTTTAAAATCGGGGCCGTAAATACTGGGTCAGATAACCACAATGAAAAACAAACCACCTCTGATAATGGACACAAGCTCACATATATGCCGGCCACAATGACCCGGCCAAAAAATTTATAGAGTGTTTTAAACAAATATCGCACGCTCAGGCGAATTAGAAATATCGCACGCTCAAGAGAATTACAAATATCGCACGCTCAAGAGAATTAAGCGCCGCATTCGTCATTTAATTTACTTTAGCCGGGGGAACAAAAACAGTGGCCAGCTTGGGGAGCCATGTGAGCTTTTATTGTTGCTGGTTTGTTGTTTGTTGTCCGCTTGCTGTCAGGGATTGTCTTTTGTTTCACTGTTTTTTTTTGAGGGAGGGGGGTGGTCGGGCTTGCTGCTTTTGTTCGGCGTGATTGTTGAGGTTAGTGATGTGGTTACCTGCACTCTGATTATGGTCGGCTGTCAGGGAAGCTTTTTTTTTTTTTTATTCTCTGGTATTTATGACTTTTAAATCTTTAGTCGCTAAAGCTGCCTCCGTGGATGCCAAATTTGATTTACCGTAGCTTGCAAAGGTATGGTGTGTGTGTGTGTGTGTGTGTGTGTGTGTGTGTGTGTGTGTACTCGCCTATTTTTGGTTGCAGGGGTCGATTTGAAGCTCCTGGCCCCGTTAATCGTTACTTAAAGCTACACATGTATCCTGCCTTCACTACATCACACTCCAGATTGTTCCACTTCCTGACAACTCTAAGGCTGAAGAAATACTTCCTAACATGTTTGTGTGTGTGAGTGAGAATTAGAGTGTGGAGAGAAAGAGAGAGAGAGAGCACGCACGCACGCACGTGCGTTCACGTTTTCGTAGGGTGACATAGCGCTGTTAGCAAGAAGATGGGAGGAAAGAGAAGAGCAGCTGGGTGGTGCTGTGCAGCCGTTTTGGTCTATTGCCGTTGTCTGTTGCTTTTGACGCTGTCTGCCGCCGTTTTTGTCTGTTGTCGTTGTCTATCATCGTTATTTGCCGCCATTGTTATTGTTTGCCACCATTGTCGTGTGCTGCCGTTCTTCTTTCCAGCACTTCTCTTGTGCCATTGTTGTGTGTCTGCCGCCAGCTTTGTGGCTGCCTCCACTATTGTCTGCCGCCGTTGTGTCTTCCTCCACTATTGTCTACCGCCGTTGTGTCTGCCTCCACTATTGTCTGCCGCCGTTGTGTCTTCCTCCACTATTGTCTACCGCCGTTGTGTCTGCCTCCATTATTGTCTGCCGCCGTTGTGTCTGCCTCCACTATTGTCTGCCGCCGTTGTGTCTGCCTCCACTATTGTCTGCCGCCGTTGTGTCTGCCTCCACTATTGTCTGCTGCCGTTTTGTCTGCCTCCACTATTGTCTACCGCCGTTGTGTCTGCTTCCACTATTGTCTGCCGCCGTTGTGTCTGCCAGCAGTGTGGTCACTTCACCCTGACCAGTTTTAATGCCTCAAATGAATCTGATTAATTTATTCGTTTGGGAGAAGAACAGCTAGAGTGAAAAAAATACTTCGTTGAACAAATTACAGACTTTTATTTTTTGTTGCCTTTTCTAACCGCATTATATATGGTTTATACCAATGACTTGGTATAAATTCTGAGGAATATACACCTCTTGATGTGTATGCACTGAGAGCAGAGTATTTGCCCTTTTTGGGGAGTACATCTCTGTATGGTGTTCCCTCATTGGGAAATCAAGTATATGTTGACACGGGTTTTAATCAGATGAACAAAAGAGTAGAGGAATAAGCCTCCTTATGCTATTCAGGTCCTCAGAGCCAACCCCATTTTGTATATTTTCTCAACCTATCTTTATAGTTATCCAGGCCAGTAGGCCTGCTGCAGTGTTCCACCTTTCTTACGTTCTTACGTGACGAATAAGACACGAGTACAATACCTGGGTATCATTGGCGAAACGCTTTGCCAGCGTAACAGGCTTTTCTCAGTCTAATACAGAGGAGACAGTTATATTTGAGACAGTGAAAGAAATAAGATAATTGAACGTAAAAAAAATTAGATTGTTCCACTCATCAACAGCTCTTGTTAAACCTATATTTTGCTAAATTGTTTATATATCTGAATTTATCCAACCGTAATTCGTTATTCGAGGTTCTCTCTCGGCTGGATATTGTTAGCACCCTATTTATATCTCCTCTGGATGACTAAAGTGTAATGAACACTTGTCAGTGCTCAACCCTCATGGAGACAGCAACTCAGAAGATTAATTGGTCTATGTATATTTCGGTCCCCTACTGCTGAAGAGGATCCCAGAAGGAGATCGAAATATACACACCAATTAATTTTCTGAATTTCTGTTCCCATGTGGTTGTTACTGAGTATTTCTCCTTTGCATAAGCATGTCTTCCACTTTATTATTTTAATCATATAGCCCCACATTCTACGTCTTTCAGGCGAGTGTCGTGATACTCTTGGTATATACCAAAACGTTGTGGGAAAAAGACACGTGAGCAAGTGTCCTAAGTGCTTTCTTGCGTGTCCTTTTATGGTTCTCAATCTACCTTCGGATGTTAGATTTCTTATACATTGGATTAATTTTGCCACCATTATCTGTGGGTTCTCTAATGCATTTGTGTATTTTCTGCATCACGAAGACCAGAACCGAGCCGCATAATCTGAGGACTTTCTAATGAAGAACAAGGGCTGTAGAATGCTTATACTTCTTGACATAATTCCCAGGAATCTGTTAGTCTTATTACGCACGCTTAGCTAAGCACTGCTGTTTTGGCTTGAGATTTGAGCTTACTATGACTCCTAAGTCGTTTTCACATTATGTTTAATGATTTACATCATCTGGTTCATAAATTTGAGGGCTATTATCATTTCCGCGCATTACTTTTTTTTCCGCATTTAACTGCATCTGGCACAATATTAACTAGTCCAATTCTTCGTGATTTTCACTGGTATCCTCAAGTGAATCTATTGGTAAAGAAGAGGCTGTAAAACTGCTACACTGCTAAAAGAACATGCATTGGCCTAGGGCGAGAATTTATAATCAAGAAAACGCCAAGACTAAAGAAAATGCCTTGAAATGGCTATCACTCATCAGACATTATCATCAAGAACCAAGGATGTTTCCAGTTGGTGGGACCCCTGGTTCACGTGTTCCTCAGTGCACACCACCTAGGGGCCATGCTGACTGCTGAAGCTTGTGTGTTCCTAGGTGCATTAGGAATGACCTAGGTCCCAGGACCGAAACGTTTCCAGTAAAAATGTCCTAATGTTTGCATTCTGTGTCCTTATTTTTCCAACTGACAAGTGTTCATTACACTTTAGTCATCCAAAGGAGATATAAATAGGATGCTAAGAATATCCAGCCAACAAAGAACCTGGAAGGACCCCAATGGAAATAAGTCACTTTGACTTTTTTTGGTTATCCTGGGTTCTCTACACACATGCTGCTATGTATGATAATCTATGTAACTGTATTTGTGTATACCTGAATAAACTTACTAACTACTTGTTGGTATCTCATCGGTATTAGCATACACCGCCCTCCTGACCTGACAAATCGCATTTCATGGCCCTTCCTCACCTCTCCTGACTATATCTTTATATAATAAACCCATGATTACCATATACTATTTATAGACTTGAAAAGGTTGATCTCCAGGCTAGGCTTGGGCAGCCATGGAGAAGTCTGAGCATGTGATCCTTAGCATAGATGAGGCGATAGGGATCTTGGAAATGCTATCTACTGAGGCCCAGGTGTTTTGTTCCTCGATAGACGTCTTCAGTGCTTTAGTTGAGAGAGAAGTGGAGATCGTGCCATCTTCAAATTTGTTCATGTCGCCTTTTATTCCCTCTTCAAGATCATTAATGTAGATTACGAATAACAAGGGGCCAAAAACTTATTCCTGTGCAACGCTGCTATCCCGACTTCACCCTGTTTATGCTAACTCCCTGCTAATTATCAGTCAGCAGTTCCTCTATGCGTGAGAAAACTTTCCCTTCGGTGCCAGGTGATGCCACTTTCTTCAACAGTTTTTTGCGTAGGACGCTCAAAAAACAACTTTTCTGAAATCCTAATAAAGAGTATCATAATCATTATTATGATCCACGGCCTCAAGTTTCTTACTGAAGAAAGGTAATAAATTTGCTAGACACGAATGACCCATTAGTAGTCTGTGAAGCGAGTCGTTAGTCAAATTATTTTCAACAACGGGGCTTCTATTTGCATTATCTATTACTGATTCTAGTATTTAACCTACTATTGAGGTCAATCTTAATAGACGGTATTTTGACAGTAGAGACTTATTGCTCCCATTTTGTTGATAGGAATCACATGCCGTTTTTCACATCTCTGTAACGATGCTGTTTTGCAGTGAGCTGACTCATTTTATATCACTTAAACCTCATAAGAGAGTCAACCAGCAGAATGAATCGGTTGACATAAACGAAAAAAAAATCCTTGTATGCGCTGTGATAAACATAAGTTGTGTGTGGCGGGTCATCTCCAACACTTGTTAATGAGTTTTAATCTTCCTGTTTAATAATAATAATTATTATAATCTTCCTGTTTAATAATAATAATTATTATAATCTTCCTGTTTCGTCCACTGCTCCATCCACCTCTGTGTTTACCAAGGAGTCCACTGCTGTGTCTAGTGTTGCGGCTGTGCTAATCTTCCAAAGTCCACGAGTAAGACGTGTTTCGTTTTATTATTATTATTATTATTATTATTACTATTATTATTATAATTATAGTCCTCACTGTGTAGTGGTATGCGTCGCTGACTTCTGTTTTGACTTGCTGGGTTCGAGTTCCCGACAAATCTTTCAAAATTTCTCGTCGAAAAATATATATTCCGCCATTTCGTCTAATTAGAAAGCCTTCATTATCTAGTGATGTATCTTGCCTAACCCTGTTATCACTGTTTCGACTTCTCGTATCTTTTCGTTCTCTCCTTCCATAATTCTGCTCCAAATTTTGTCTCCTTGAGTGAGTTCAAGGACTGTTCCGCGGGGGCGCACCGGAACACCCTCCAGGTAGGTAGGTAGGTAGGTACTAGGTAGGGTTTCAGTCAAGTCTGTGACCTTTTTCTAGGTTTCTAACCTTGAAGCCCTGCCTGAGACCTGACATTCTCGTTAGCTGCCTGATCATCTAGCTTGTTGCTGGTATGTTAAGTAAAAGGACACAAATGCAACTAATGTGACATTTTATTGTGGCAACGTTTCGCTCTCCAGGAGCTTTCTCAAGCCGTTGGCTTGAGAAAGCTCCTGGAGAGCGAAACGTTGCCACAATAAAATGTCACATTAGTTGCATTTGTGTCCTTTTACTTAACATATTGTCGGTAATTCTACCAATATTATTACATTGTTGCTGGTAGCAGTCCACAAGACTACATAGCCATCACAGGCTCTCTCATGTGGCACTCTGAGCGGATAGTGGACCCTTTTCCTCTTGAAAACATCTACCTTTGTTCCGAGAACCTTCACTCACACTTTCGCCTCTCACATGAACCACTGGAAAAAAACTTGACCAGTTTTTACCCTGCCACAATTACTGTCAGTCTTCTTTATCAACTAACACTCCCTCGCTATTTTTTTTACCTCATAATGACATTCTCGGGGGAAAAGGGGATTGAAAAAGGTAATGGAAGTAAAATAATGGTATGAATTTTTCTGCTTCGGGTCCACGGAGTTGTTCTTGATTGGAAATGACATTGATTCTGCCCGCTGGTGTGTGTGTGCTTTATTTCGACTGCTTTCACGCTAATCCCTGAGGTACACACCAGGTTGCCTGGCGCCGGAAATATTAGTAGGGGGTCAGGGTGGTCCCTTGTGGTCAAGACCTCTGTTTCTCGCCCTGTCTTTTCTACCTCCCCTCACTTTTTCCCTCCCTTCTCCCATTTCCTCTTCCTTCTGCCCTTCCCTCCCACGCTGTTCCCTCTCCTAACCTCCCCCCTTTTCTTTCGTCCCCCTCCTTTCTCCTCTCATTTCTCTCTCTCTCTCTCTCTCTCTCTCTCTCTCTTCTCCTCTGCCTCTCTCTTCCTTCTCTCTCTCTTCTCTCAACATGATAGATGCAATAATCACGATAGTCCCGGGGATCATGGCCTCCGCTGCCCGGGTTCACAACAATTTCTTGTAAATTGAGGTTATTATATAGCAGGAATAAGAAGTATGATAACATTTGCTATGAATTCTACCTCCGAATATGACATTTAAGCGCTAATGTGCACCCATTGGTTAGATGACACACACACACACATACACACACACACACACACACACACACACACACACACACACACACACACACACACACGAATAGGTAAAATTTGCGAGTTTGGCTTAAACAGCAACGCTCTTCTTGCCGAATAAGGGAAGCAAAAATTTGTGTATGCAATAATTTCGCAAAAATCATTCTGAACCTAACGAAAAAAATGTTTTATTGTAAATTATTAGATTATTGTAAACTTGTCTAAAATATATTTAGTTGGAAAAGGCTAAATTAAATTGCGCTTGATTAATAAGGTTAGGTAAGTTTTTTAAGGTACTTTTGGTACAAAATTATAAATTTTTACATTAACATAAATGAAAAAAAATATCTTTAAACGTATAAGAGAAAATTTTAGAAAATACTTAATTTTAAAAAGAGTTCTTGCTAATTGACCAGTTTTACCTATTCGGTACGACATATATATTGTGTAGGAAATTGCAGTTATATAATATGAAGGGATTTAGGGAAAGCAGCCAAATTTTAGTTTGGGAGGAGGAAAGCTCAGTGGCCGCTTTCTGAGGGACGCCATTGTTGCAGCTAGAAGAGCCATTTAAATTTTGATGCCCACACACCTCTGGCAAGACAGCTATTGAGTGAATGGTGGTAAATGTGGTTTCCTTTATTTTGGATCCCTACAATTTGGTGGGAGATGAACGACGTAAAAAAATAATGCTTATTCAGGTGATTTTAAAATGTATTTGAGAGAGAGAGAGAGAGAGAGAGAGAGAGAGAGAGAGAGAGAGAGAGAGAGAGAGAGAGAGAGAGAGAGAGAGAGAGAGAGAATGATTGGGATGATGATGAGGATGATGATAAGGATGATGATTATTGCATAATGCATCACAGTTTCAGTATGGACAAGCGTTGCCGGTCTCACCAGCAGCAAAATGTAAATAAAATCTATGCAACACACAACTCTGCCATGGATCGTCGTCTCACCTTCCCCGGTGACTTAATCTTCACCTTACGTATTCATCAGCTGCCATCATCGGCCTGTTACGCCACTGTTACAAGAGACAAAAATAACTAAAACTCTCTATCCATCACCTGTCATTATTCTGTTACGCTCCTGTTAGGTTACTCAACCGTTACAAAGGAAAAATAAGACTTGTATATCCACTGTTATCCTGTTATGCTACCGTTACGAGAGAAAAACGGACTTGTGCTATGTATTCATCGCCTGTTATCATTCCGTTACGCCACCGTTATGCCAGGTTACCGTAATGTTACGTTACCGTTACAATGGTGAAAAGAACTCGCGTTATCGTTCACCGTGATGTTACATACTGTGTATGAACAGATTACCTTTGTATTAACCAGCACGTACTGTCTTGTATATTTTACAGAGTACCTGAGTATTAACCAGTGTATACTGTGATGTATAATGTACCGAACACCAGAGTATTAACAAGCTTGTATTGTGATGTACAATGTATCTAATGTGAGTGGCGACCAGTGTGTGTTATCCAGGGTGTACAGTAGTGTACAACGTGTGTACCGCACCTTCTGAATATACATAAAACGACAGAGTACACCACTTGCGTAATAAAGTGGAAATATTATTATTTTATTATACTAATAAGGAGTGTTGACGGGAGAGATCGACAACATTCTCTCTCGCTTCTTCACTGACTTAAAATGTACAACTCAATCTCCTAAATTAAAAATACGTTTATAAACGTATTTGCAAAACGGGCTAAAAGTTACGTTCGGAAATGGCACCATTAGTTTTCCGACGTTCACTTATATGAAACTCTGTGCAACACTTGGGGATAAAGATATCACAGAAAATGCTGCGTTTTGAGTTCTCATCCTGTGGTATTTACACTCTTGGTTGTATGTTATTAACCTGCATTGTTGAGTGGTCTTGACCGTCATAGTTTTGTGGTCCTAATCTGCGTAATTGTTCGCTCTTAATACCGATAAAAATAATCGTCGTTTTGACAAAAACATACTCTCTTAAAACTCGGTAGATCCATGGCCGGGCTCCAGTAGAAACACACTAGGAACTCATCAGAGGTATATCACGTCAAAGGTATTCCTGTCTACCTACAACCGTTTCTTCTCTAATATCTATTATACCCCCAATCCTTCTCCTACCCATTCTTGCCATCATTCTTATGCCGTGACAAAACACAACCTGCGTGGTAGTGGGGTCGTAACTACCATGGTTGTGTGGTCGTAACTACCTTGGTTGTGTGGTCGAAACTACAATGGTTGTGTGGTCGTAACTACCATGGTTGTGTGGTCGAAACTACAATGGTTGTGTGGTCGTAACTACCATGGTTGTGTTCGTAACTACCTTGGTTGTGTGGTCGAAACTACAATGGTTATGTGGTCGTAACTACCATGACTGTGGGGTCGTAAGTATCATGGTTATGTGGTCGTAACTACCATGGTTTTGTAGTCATAGCTACAACGGTTTTGTGGTCGTAACTCCAATGGTTTTGTGGTCGCAAAATGTGTTGTTCAAAGTATTAAACGTACATTGTTGTGGTATGGGGTATGACGTTACTCGATTGTGTCGAGTAACTCTGAGGTCTTGCGTCATTCTGGGGTATTAACATACGTTGTTGCGTAGTTTTAGCATGGTTAGTTAAGGCTCTTTGTGACTTTGTGCAAAAAACAGCCTTAACTAGCCTTAAATTGTGTGTTTGTTATGTTTTGCCTCGTGTGTTGACGTTTGACCTTGTGTGTTTCTGTTATTCGTGACCTTCCGTCTGTAATAAATTTAATAGTCCCAGTAGATCAAACTTTAGGGTTTTCAGTCGGTTCACGCTCAGTACAGAAGTACAGTTGGTACATAGCTGCGAGCCGACAAATGGTACAAAAGAGCACTTAAGAATAAAGTAAGCCCTTTTTGTCACAGCGTTTCAACGACAAGAGACTTTATCAAGTACACATCACAAGTTACGACGCTTCACCTATAAGAGACTAAAGCCAAAACACAAGATAACTCGCGCAGTCATCGGGAGGATTAAACCTTTAAGCAAAGTGCATGTAACACTGAAGGAGTTCTTGACAAAGTCTCTTAATAATGATAATGATAATATAATAATATAATATCTTTATTTACTACAAGTACATGTACAATGTATACAGGCCTAGCTGACATCAATGACATACTACTATATAGAAAGCCCCTTGTTATGCTGAGCATTTCGGGCAAATTAGGTCAATTTTGTCCCAGGATGCGACCCACACCAGTCCACTAACACCCAGGTACCCATTTTACTGATGGGTGAACATAGACAAGCGGTGTAAGGAAACACGTCCAATGTTTCCACCCCTTCCCCGGGAATCGAACCCGGATCTTCACCGTGTGAAGCGAGAGCTTTTGCCCCCAGATTCGTGTAACAATTTCATACCTTTTATTATTCGTGCCTATTTCCCCACCACAGAAGTATGGGATTACCACAATTAAGGACATAGTGTTAAAAAAATGACCATAAGGGAGGCCACCTTGCAACCAAGCAAATCAGGAAATAAACAAGTCAACAAATGCTGATATTAATAATATGATTCTAAATAATAATGATTATTATAATATTGTGGTGAGAGAAGTGGCAGATGTGGTCCAGCTTGAAAAAATCTAAGGTCTTAATTTTGAGGAAAGATAATAATGGCGGCACTTAGACTAATGTTTATAAAATTAGTGGAGAAAAAGACACGAGTGGGTGGAGCAAGCCTTTATTGGGATAACGTTTCGCTCTAAGTAGAGATATAAGTCATCCCTTATATAAGACTTCGCTTTCAGTGAAACTTGTATCAAATTAAGACTTAATACAAAAAATAAACGGCGCAATTCAGTGACTGGAACAGTTCACAAATGGCGTAGAATTTTGAGGGGTTAACTCTGAACAGCTTTTCGGTTCGTTCTGAACCGAAACGTCGCCAAGGGTTTCCTCTCGAGATTAAGTTCTTAGTAAGTTATTCTGTATACCTGCGACTTGTCAGACAGACTTATCGGCGTTTTTCCCTTCGACTAATATAGAATTTTAAATATAAGATTTTTTTTCCCTTTAAGACGGCAATGTATAATTGTTCGTAAAACTCAACAGGCTGATTTTTATAACAAGAATAACTAATAGTATGAGACATCGACACAATGATAGTCATAAATACAGTTGTTTAGAACATTTATTGAGAAAGTTTCGCCCACACAGTGGGGGAAATGGTAACTAAATGGATGTAAACAACTAGCAGGGCTGCTAGTGTTAGGATTGGCTGGCCATGAGTTCGAGGGTTTCTTTCAGAGAGTGTCTTTAACAAGTCACAAATAAATGTATTTATGAGTAGATAATGTTCACTGTATGGGCGAAATGTCAACACAGGCTCCATACAACAGCAATTGCCTCGATTTGCCAAATATGAGTGATAGAAATCTCAAAGGAAAGCTACAACACTTATTTTCCAAGACCCTCAGTAACAATGTACGAAGAATGTAAACAAGAGGAAATTCTGTACTGCAGAAAGCCTGGACTCGTTTGTCCTAATGTTGTCGTGGGTCACTATATACCCAGAGACTCTGCTAGTAACTCCACCTCTGCTGGAGCAGAGCTGGAGTTACTATCATTTGGAAAGTGACATCTCTCTGGATAACCTATCTCACGTACAGGAGAAATTATACATAAGAAACAAAGGGAAAAGACGAGAGGGAGAAGATAAATTTTAATGTCATAATTCACCTAAATACATATAAACATTAGTAGATAACAATGCAGAGTTATTATAGGCTTATTAATGGCGCTTGTTTCGTAATAGTTTTAGTTTTCTTCTTCTTTCAACAAATCGGCCGCTTCCCACCAAGGCAGGGCGGCCCAAAGAGAAAAACAAAAGTTTCTCTTTTTAACTTTAGTAATGTATACAGGAGAAGGGGTTACTAGCCCCTTGCTCCCGGCATTTTAGTCGACTCTTAAGACACGCATGGCTTACGGAGGAAGAATTCTGTTCCACTTCCCCATGGAAATATAGATACATCAAATCAGCAGTTATTTGCTACTTTAATCTGTATGATAAGTTTTATACGTATATAGTTAGATAAGGCTTATGGGATAAGGGGGATACCTTTCGCGCAGCTTCCGAAGCATATCCAGGTATATATAGAGCTTTTGTTCATATGCTTTATTGTATCAATGTTCACGATTTCCAGTAAGTTAGGCCCACCTCCTCTTCGATGCCATCCCAGCTGTTGACTGTCAAATAATCTTTCGCTCTGCTTCTTAAGTGAGTTGACATTGAGATTTTATTTTTCAACCTGTAATAGCACCTAGAATTCGTTCTTGTCTATTTTTAAAAATTAATTGGTAGTTATAAACTTGTGTGTATTCACCTATTTGTGGTTGCAGGGGTCGACCCTCTGATCCTGTGTGTGTGTGTGAGAGAGAGAGAGAGAGTAACAGATAGATTCGACACTTCTAGGAAAATCCTCCACCTCTCTTAGCTTCCCTCTTATAAACTCTCTTCACATCTCTCTTCCCATACATTTTTCACAATGGCGAGTCCCTACCCTTCATCCTCTGTCTCCCACCCCTGCCTCCCACAGCTCAGCGCCCACTCACGCTTTGCGGGAGATGGAGTGGGCGACGGTACCCAGGTCTGTCCCTGGCGCAACAAGCAACACTCCCTTTACCCTCATTGCGACAGGGACATAAGAAAAGAGTGTAATTTATCCATTGCAGTAGGAAGCGGAAAGAGGCACTTGGCAGTGTAGCTGGTGCAGTTAGAGACTAGTGTAGGAGAGACATGGCAGTGCGTGGTGTAGTTAGAAACTGGGACAGGCGAGAGATACTTGGTTTTGTGTATAGTGTATTGAGACTGGTTTAGGGAGAAAGAGAGAGGAGAGAGAGAGAGAGAGAGAGAGAGAGAGAGAGAGAGAGAGAGAGAGAGAGAGAGAGAGAGAGAGAGAGAGAGAGAGAGAGAGAGAGAGAGAGAGAGAGAGAGACATCTGAGTGTGTGTGTAGTGTAGTAAGATTAGAGTAGGACAGATACTTAGCAGTGTGTAATACAGTAGGACCAGTGTAGGGGAGAGAGAGAGAGACAGAGAGAGAGATAGAGACAGACAGACAGACAGACGCGCTTGGCAGTGTGTGTAGTGTAGTTGAAGACTGGTGCGAGGCTCAGTGTGGAGGTGGACGAGGGGAAATAAGGAAGAACAAGGAGCATGTTTACCTTTCTAGTTTGAAAGTCTCTCTCCTTTTGCCTGCTGGCTACCCATATACGTAATACCATTTACCTGTAAACTCTAGCAAGACGTAAACATCGTCCACCATCAGTCTACCACATCATAGCAATCTACCCCTCAAACACACATCTTCGGCATACGTACAGTACAATAAAACACCGTTTACCCACGTACGGTCTACCCTCAAGACGTACTCCTCGAGCCCATCTACTTTCTAGTGCCATATATTTTCATACAATATACTCATTTCTATATTTTCAAACTCCACCTTCTCCTACTATGTCTTTATCTTCATTTTTTACTATGTAACTTTCATATAGAGTATCAGCACACTATTAATATACCCAATTTCATTGAAAAAAAAAATTAAATTCTATAGACTTTTTGAATTTCACTACCATGACTTCCTTACTAAGACAGAAATGCTTCATCTTTCTGTTCTCTCATCTCCCTTGCTTCTTCCTCCCTCCCTTGCCTCTCTCTCCCGAACTTCCCTCTCCGTTTCTCCCCTTTTCCTCTCCTCCCTCACATCGATTTTACCTATCGTACACACTCCCTACCCACTATTACTAAAAACTAAAAAGAGCCAAAGGGACTTAATAAAGATTTCCATCAGTGTGAAAGGAAATGCAACAATAGAAGGCTTTTGGAAGAAGTTTTCAATTTTTTTAGCTATTATTCATGTCTTTTTAGAAATTATTATTATTATTATTATTATTATTATTATTATTATTATTATTATTAGTAGTAGTAGTAGTAGTAGTAGTAGTAGTAGTAGTAGTAGTAGTGGTAGTGGTAGTGGTAGTGGTAGTGGTAGTGGTAGTGGTAGTAGTAGTAGTAGTATTGTAGTGGTGGAGGCTAACTAAATATATAGTAGAAATTTAAATGACAGCTGTTAACTTACAAATTCAGAGCCCAGTAAGGTTATATTTAAGAAAGTCCACAAATGGTTTACAATAAAATCACAGTAAACAGGTGATATCACAATGTGCAGAACAACAAACAAGCGCTTTCGTGATTTCACACACTATCAAGAAACAGTTCCTTGATAATGTGAGAAATCACAAAAGAGCTTGGAAGTTCACTATTCTTTGACGTGGTTGTTCTGCAAACAAAAGTATCAAGTTTTACTGTAGCTTTCAAGGCAGATAGCAGTGGGCATCAATATACAGTACATTATGTACATTTTACCTGGGTTAATCCAGACAGATCAGTATGTAACTCTTTTATATAGGTGTTTCATATGTAAAAGTATTAAAATGGTCTTGAGGACACACAGGTGTCATTAGCACATGCATTATATGTAGATATAACTTTGGTTAACCCAGTAAAGTCGATCAATATGACTTATTTCCATTGGGATCAACCCTGGCAAAGAAAATTGGGTACATACACTTCTGTCAACTTGTTCGATGGTTGGTACAGCATCTTTCCCACTCGTGTACGTGTTATCCTCCTCTCGTTCATAACCCATTACAGCCCTCCATCCCTTCCTCTTTCCTTTATCACACATCTTCAGTCTCCATCTCTAACCCATACCCGAGCCCCAACATTTTGCTATCTCTTTCCTCTGCTTGCCTCTTATTTCTTTTCACCCCTTCAATTCCAGCTCTCCCCTAGGCTTACTCTTCCCTAGGCCAGCTATCTTCTCACAACAATTTGCTGCTACTTTCTTTCTCCAGCCTCGCTGTTCCTTTTCTCCTTTTTGCTGTATTTTTTCTATTTGCTGTACCTTATTTACTTCTCTCTCCTTGCTGTTTCTTTTATCCGCGTCCCCCTCCCTCATCTCCGTGTCTTATGTACGGTTCTAAAGGTCGCAGGTTAGGTGTCCTGGCACGGATAAACAAATGGGCAAGCTTCCTTATAGTCCAGCAGTCACTGCCTAACTAACAGTAAAAATATGTAACTTTGTATTAGCAGACAGTAAAGTGTTAAAATTAAAGTGTTAAAACACTCCAGTCCTGCTGGAATGTCTGTAAAACGCAAACCCGGCCGTATATGTTAGACACTCCAGTACCTGTTGGAATTATGCCAGTGTTACGTAAAAGGTATCGACGTTCTTAGTGCCGTTAAGAGAGAAAGGTGCCAGTCAGTCCTTGGTGGTCATCGAGGAACTTTGCTCTATCTTCACAATGCTCTGCTTGTCCAGGCGAACTGTGTTCTAATTCATGTTGTCGAGCACTTAAAATCGGCATCAGTAACATTTGGCATTAATATGAACATATTGCAACTGATGTCCGTAGCATTATCACAAATATTTAGGATTTACTGAACTTAATAATAATTTGTGATGCTTGAGTGCTGAAACAGCCAGAGATAGGTGTTAATATCGCCAGTCTTGTTTCAGTTAACTGAAATTAAATGTTCTGCTTATACTGTGATATGTTTCATTCAGAAGACGAGAAGAGCCGCTCAATGAACTAATGAACCCCCCCAAAAAAATGGTTTTCTGTTTTGACACACGGTAAACGGAGGGGAAAGTTTTATTCCAGTACTGGACAATGTGAATCCCGTTGGGTACTAAGGCAGATACCGAGGAGATGTCCGCTGTATGAGTACGCTCTGTAGCAAACCTCTCACTGACCTTCCTGGCTACATTCATTGGTATGACTTGAGAAGTGGAAGGCCAGGTAGGTGTTACTTGGAAGTAAAAACGCAATAGGGGCACCAGACTATTAATGATATACAATAACAAGTGGATGAGAAAGAGACAAATACCCAACTGTTGTCCACGTCTTGTTCATCCAAGTTATACAGTGTTTAGTAGAGCTTGTAAGTTTGGCTGTCCACCTTTCACAAGACTCGTCACTTTGAGATTCTTGTTACGGATTTATTCATCAGGGGAGAATCATCTGACATTGACCTTTGCCAAGAAGATGACTTGTACAGTGGCGCCGGCCATGTAGCGGGGGCGTGGCAGGTGTGTGTGTGTTTAATGGCGCATGTGAAAATGAAGTAGCCGATGGTTCTGTAGTAGGTCACTGCAGCAGCGACCACTGCTTAGGTTAGGTAAGGTTTGTCAGAAAACAGGACAAGTGTTTCCTGACGCGGGTCTTAGTCACATGATGATCCGAAGCTGGAACTTTTGGTCATCTGACCGAGGCCTTCCAATGGCTTACCGGTCCACCCTTTTGAAACAATATGGTTATGATTCTAACCATTTATAGTACTAGACCACTGCTTATCCACACTGAAGCTGGTGTGCAGTGAGATGGTTCCCCACAGACTGAAGATAGGCCTCGTGTGCCTCACCCAAAGCCACCTGCTTTGGGTGAGGAAAAGCCTCTGTGTGACTTATGTACCACTAACTGTAGCACATATTTTTATTCCTGGGGTTCTTCCTGTCTCCACTGTAAATACTTCTTTGTATTGATTCGCCGGTATATCCGGCCCGGGTCTTCTCCAGATGGTGACCCGGGGAAATACTTCTTTAAATCTCATGTTGAGCTCCTCGCACATCTCTTGGTCATTTCTTGTGAGCTCCCCACCTTCCTTCCTCAGCCTGATTACCTGGTCCTTAACTATTGTTTTCCTCCTGATGTGGCTATACAACAGCTTCGGGTCAGACTTTACTTTCGATACTACATCATTTTCGTATTGCGCTGAGTCTCCTTTCTTATCTGTGCGTATTCGTTTCTGGCTCTTCGGCTAATCTCTCTAATTTCCTGGGTCCTTTGTCTTCTGTACTTTTTCCATTCTCTAGCGCACTTAGTCTTTGCCTCCCTACACCTTTGGGTGAACCAAGGACTCGTTCTGGTCTTCCCATTACTTCTGTTTCCCTTGGGAACAAACCTCTCCTCTGCCTCCTTGCATTTTGTTGTCACATAGTCCATCATTTCTTTTACTGGTTTTTCTGCCAATTCTCTCTCCTCCTGAGCGTCTTGCAGGAAGTGTGTGTGTGTGTGTTACCATTTTGTCCTAGGCACATGTCGATTAGACACTAGGCCTGTTGTATGTGTGTGTGTTTGTAAGGAAACACTTCAAAATGTTTCTGCCCCGCCGGGAATTGAACCCGGGTGGGTGTGTGTGTGTGGGGGTGTGTGAGAGAGAGAGAGAAGGAGGGAGAGAAAGAGAGAGAGAGAGAGAGAGAGAGAGAGAGTACGGAAACCTTCCCAGCTGGCACAGTGTGCTGAAGGAGCTTGTGGTCCCAGTACTCTGTAAATTTTTTAACCCCCTTCCTCTTACTCTGCCTTCCATCCCCTTTTCTGACCCTCCTTTTCTTCTCTCCCCTCTCTGTGTTTCCTCCTATTTGCTCTTTCCTTCTCTCTCTTCGTACTCCCCTTTCGTACTCTCCTTCCCTTTCTCCCTTTCCTTTCTGTCTGTCTCTCTCCCTCTATTGCTTTCTTTCTTCTGTCTCCTTGTCTCTCATTTTTTCTCCTCCCTGCCCTTCCTTCTCTTCCCTTGCTTACTAAACTTTAACTTTCTTCCCTCATTTCTTTCTTGTTAACTGTCTTTCGTTCTCTCTCTTCCTCACTCTCCTCTTCTTCCCTTCGTCTCCTCTTTCCCCTTCCTTCCCTCATCCCCCAGTACATCACCCTCCCTTGTTTCTCACCACAACTCAACAATCACACCTCTTCATCACACATTCCTTCCCCTGCCTCTCACCCCCACTCCCTGCACCCCTGCCCCGCCCCTCATTCACTCTCCTTGCACCTCAGCCCTTCCCCCTTACCACTCTTCCCTCACCACGCCTCCCCGCCCCTCACCATCCCTCCTATGCTCTCACCGACCCTCCCCTCACTATTCCTTTCTGCCACCCCACTACACCTTGCACCCCTCACCACCCCTTCTAGCCCCTCACTATTCATTCACCTCTCACTGCCTTCTTACCTCTCATATACCCCTTACATCTCACTTACCCCTTACCTCTCACTTACCCCTTACCTCTCACTTACCCCTTACCTCTCACTTACCCCTTACCTCTCACTTACCCCTTACCTCACACTATCCACTCACCAATCCTCACACGTGACTAACCCCTCATCACCCCTCCTCATACCTCCCTGCCCCCTCCCTTTAATACCTTCTTCACTGCCCCTTCCCTTCCCCTGACCTCTCCTCACTGCCCCCTCTGCACTCCTCACACTTCCCTGACCCCCCTCACCACTCCCCTCGTCTGCCTTGAGGCCACAGTGGCCTGGTGCGGGCTACGCTATGCAATATGCCAGACCTTTATAACCTTCATAATTCTACTGAGTTTTGCCCATCCTTAACTGCAACCAATTTTTACCATAACTGCAACCAAGCTTGCTCAAATATTGCTTCAGCTGCATTCTATTACCATGGTTTAATTGCTTGGATAGAAGGATCCTCCGCAGTTTATGGGCGGCATTGTAGCAGCGGTATCAAAAGGCGGTGTGGTGGTGGTGGTAGGTGTAGGGGTGGTGGTGGTGGTAGGTGTTAGGGGTGGTGGTGGTGGTAGGTGTAGGGGTGGTGGAAGGGGTAGGGGTGGTGGAAGGGGTAGGGGTGGCTGTAGTTAAGGTGATTGTAGTAGTGGTGGTGGTGGTAGGTATAGGGGTGGTGGTGGTGGTAGTAGGTGTAGTGGTAGGGGTAGGGGTGGCTGTAGTTAAGGTGATTGTAGTAGTAGTGGTGGTGGTGGTAATAGTAGTGGTGATAGTGGTGGGTAGTGTCAATATATTTCAATATTTCAGATACTTGTTATGTCAGCTTAATTCAAACACTGCTGGCCATGACGTCACGGACTTTCGTATGCCCTCGCAGAGGCGCTAGACAGGGTCGAGTCAGGTCAGTTAGAGGCGTTACCCTGTAGCAGTAAGACAGACTACAGGCTGGGCTTCAGACACACACATCCCCAATATGAATCTCACTTGGATTATATAAAGTTAGTATGCGATGAGGTTGATGAGGTGTCCAGCACCCAGACAAACGAGCCAGACAGTCAATCCTCCAGACTTCTAACAACCTGGCTGACCAACGGCTTGATTGTCGTTATTCTCTACATAAACGACAAGAAATGACGAAGTCTCAGGTTTCAGTTGTTAATATTAATGTTAATCCTCCTCAACCACGGTATATACTTAAAGAGGGGTATTCTTGGAGAGGGTTCTGGAGGTCAACGCCCCCGCGGCCCGGTCTGTGATCAGGCCTCATATGTTAAACGTTACGACATTATTTGACCCCCCTGGAGATGATGACCACTCTGCATATGTAAATCTCAACTTAGCAGAGTTGAGGTTAAATGTAAATAACCTGTATACCTAATGAGTATAGTTCAAGAAGTACTCGACTGTGTGTGCAGTAACCCTTATAGTATACGTCAATTTAATTATGTCAATTTAATTACGTCAATTTAATTACGTCAATTTAATTTGTGGATCAAAATTTGTTTATTAATTGTTCATGTTCTCTCCGAGTTCTGAGATTTAAGAGTAAAAAAAACTCGTGTGCACAGAGTTACTTTTCTATTAAACACTTTCCTCTTGTAAATGTTTCCTCAGAATCCGTAGATCACATAAACAACGATCGATCTCATTCTCAAATGTTTACTTATGTTTCTCATTAATTCTAAAATCCACCATGATTTGTAATTTAGATAATTTATAATGCATTACAATCACGTATGTCTTACGTTGTTGTGTACAACGTTTTCTAGTATTGTAAAGAATCAGCCCAGAGCCTGACAAGTCTGCTGTCTATATTTGTATTTAACTGCATGTCGGGGACAGCATACGTTAGCGTCGCTGAGCTGTCAATATATTTCTAATATTTCAAGTACTTGCTATGTCAGTTAAGTTCAAACACTGGTGGCCATGACGCCACAGACTCGTATGCCCCGCACAGGTACTAGACAGGGCCGAGTCAGGGCATACCTGGGCAGTTAGAGGCGTTACCCCGAGGCAGTAAGGCAGACTGCAGGCTGGGCTTCAAACTCGTATATCCCCTACATATCACTGTATAACAGCCGACAGTGTGTTTAATTCACTATCACTCCATCTAAGAAGAACCCCCGACAGTAGTGGTGGTGGTGGTGGTGGTGGTGGTGGTGGTGGTGGTAGTGGTGGTGGTGGTGGTGGTGGTGGTGGTGGTAGTAGTGGTGGTGGTGGTGGTAGTAGTGGTGGTGGTAGTGGTGGTGGTGGTGGTGGTGGTGGTGGTGGTGGTGGTGGTAGTGGTGGTGGTGGTGGTGGTGGTGGTGGTGGTAGTAGTGGTGGTGGTGGTGGTAGTAGTGGTGGTGGTGGTAGTGGTGGTGGTGGTGGTAGTAGTGGTGGTGGTGGTGGTAGTAGTGGTGGTGGTAGTGGTGGTGGTGGTGGTGGTGGTGGTGGTGGTGGTGGTGGTAGTGGTGGTGGTGGTGGTGGTGGTGGTGGTGGTAGTAGTGGTGGTGGTGGTGGTAGTGGTGGTGGTGGTGGTGGTGGTGGTGGTGGTGGTGGTAGTGGTGGTGGTGGTGGTAGTGGGAGTCGTCTCAAGCATCTGGCAGGGGAAGCGGAGGCGGCATGGTCCGTTTTCTTTCTTTTTGATGTTGTGTGTTGCTGACGTCTGCTGTTGTCTCCTCCCTCACCCCTCATCCTCACCCCTCATCCTCACCCCTCTCCTTCCCCGTCTCCTTCACTTACCCTTCTCCTCCTTCACCCTCTTCCTCACTCTTGTCCATCTTCCTTACTCTTCACACTCTCCCTCACCGTCCCCTCCCCCTCAAACATTTCCCATCATTCCTACAGAAGTTTCTCATCTCCAGGTGACACATTTCACCTCTTGATGAGTACAAGAAAACATACCTAGATTTTGTTCCCACAATGTAACTACATAATAGCAATCTAACCACCTTTTAATACCTACAATATTTTACTAGGTACTCTACGTCAGTTTCTAAAAGCGTTTCCGTATGGTTAGGTTGGTTAAGGGGGTTTAAAGACTATCGACTACATGAGGGGTCATTAAGTCTGCATCTCAGAATGCTTAAATCCCTAAAAAAAAGGGATTACAATAAATTGTATATACACTGAGAGACATGCACCTCTCAGTATACATATACTGTTTATATTACGAGTAACGTTCGATTCTGAAAATTTATCAGAATATTGCTGTAAAATATTGTTGATGCATTTAGTTATTAAAAATGTATTTATTAATCGTTCATTATCTCGTATTCTTGTCTTTATTAAGGCTTTATTTACATCTGTTCACTACATTTTTTTATTGCACATTTCTTCTCACTTTTTTAGCATGTAAATCATTATTAATAAACATTTGTGTTTTGGTTGACATAATATTTGTGTCATGAACTTATTTCCTATGATTTTTTTTTCATGGTTTCTTTACTTCGTCTGGTTCTTCTTTAGGGAGTTTAGAGGTTTAATTTTAAGGAAAATATTTATTCTTAGGGATGTTAGGGGAAATATATCGTCCTGGGGAGGTTAAGGAATGCTTCTTAACGGGGTTAAGGGAAATGAGTCTTCCTACGGAGAATGAGGGAAATGCTTCATAGTAAAGAGGTTAAGGGAAATGTTTCATGTTAAGGAAGTCGAGGGAAATATTCTTCTTAACGAGTCAACATGATCCTGGAGCACCAAAATTCAATGTTAAGACAAATGGTTTCAACCTAAAGAAAAAAATGAGCGAAACGTTTCAGCACGTTTCACCACAGTCTGTCGTGACCCGGCAGACTGTGGTGTCTATGCTACGGCATCAACCCTTGGCAGATATAAATATTCCCACCATAAATAGCAGCGTTTTCTTTAGCGTCAATTTTTGTTTTGCTTTCTTGATGAATAAATCCCCAGACGTGTTTCACTCTCTCAAAAGTCGCTGAGACATATATCTGATGTCTCGAGTAAGAAAAGTAGGTTGGTAGACAGCAACATCCAGTGCAGCACTACCCTTCTCATGTGTTTATATATACATATATATGTATATGAATATATATATATATATATATATATATATATATATATATATATATATATATATATATATATATATATATATAACACTGCGACTAGCCGAGGATTCGAACCCATGTAGTTTTGGCCCTGCCTCGTGGTGAGCGAAAATCACATGACGCCTTAACCCACTGTACCACACAATCCTACAAGAACCAAGCACCCAGCCAAGCTAGGTGTGTTACTCTTGGTCCGAGGACATACGGTGGTGTGGGACATGGGTGGAAATGCTCTGCATGTTTCCATACACTTGCTGTCCCCCGATCACCTAGCGGTAAGTAGGTACCTGGGTTTTAGTTGACTGGTGTGGGTCGCATCCTGGGGGACAAGATTGAAGAACAACAGTGGAAATAAGACAGTCCTCGATGACGCACTGACTTTCTTGGGTTACCCTGGAAGGCTAACCCTCCTGGGTTAAAAATCCGAACAAACCTTATCTTATGGGCCAACAGGCCTACTATTTCACATCTAGTGGTACCTATATTTACCCTCTGTATTCCTGTATTGTTTGTAACGGCTTGACAAAGCTCCTGGAGAGCGAAACGTTGCTATTAGTTGCATTTCTTTTTATCTAAAAGTTTTTTTCTTTAGTCTCTTAAATTGCTTCTAAGTACTGTATTCTTTACAGTTTTATTATTATTTTTATTATTATAATAACACCAATGTCTTGTATAGCAACGTCGTGTTTTAAAACACTGTTGTCTTGGCTCTAACACCGTTGTCTTGGCTCTAACACCGTTGTCTTAGCTCTAACACCGTTGTCTTGGCTCTAACACCGTCGTCTTGGCTCTAACACCGTTGTCTTGGCTCTAACACCGTTCCCCTGAGCATAACATCGTTATCCTGGGTATAACTTTGTCATCTGGGGTATAACATTGTCATCTGGGGAATAACATCGTTATCTGGGGTATAACACCGTTGTCTTGCCAATAACACCATTGTCTTGGCTACAACTCCGCTGTCTTGGCTTGGCTACACCACCACTGTCTTAGCTTGGCTACACCGCTGTCTTGGCTTGGCTGCACCACCGCTGTCTTGGCTTGGCTACACCACCACTGTCTTGGCTTGGCTACACCGCTGTCTTGGCTTGGCTGCACCACCGCTGTCTTGGCTTGGCTACACCACCGCTGTCTTGGCTTGTCTGCACCACCGCTGTCTTGGCTTGGCCACAACACCGTTGTCTTGGCCACAACACCGTCGTCTTGGCTACAACACCGTCGTCTTGGCTACACCACCGTCGTCTTGGCTACAACACCGTCGTCTTGGCTACAACACCGTCGTCTTGGCTACAACACCGTCGTCTTGGCCACACTACCGTCGTCTTGGCCACACCACCGTCGTCTTGGCCACAACTCCGTCGTCTTGGCCACAGCACCGTCGTCGTGGCCACACCACCGTCGTCTTGGCCACACCACCGTCGTTTTGGCCACACCACCGTCGTCTTGCCCACAACACCGTTGCTTTGCCCACAACACCGTTGCCTTGCCCACAACACCGTTGCCTTGCCCACAACACCGTTGCCTTGCCCACAACACCGTTGCATTGGGTACAACACCGTTGCCTTGGCTACAACACCGTTGCCTTGCCCACAGCACCGTTGCCTTGCCCACAGCACCGTTGCCTTGCCCACAACACCGTCGTCTTGGCCACAACACCGTCGTCTTTGCCACAACACCGTCGTCTTTGCCACAACACCGTCGTCTTGGCCACAACACCGTCGTCTTGGCCACAAAACCGTCGTCTTGGCCACAACACCGTCGTCTTGGCCACAACACCGTCGTCTTGGCCACAACACCGTCGTCTTGGCCACAAAACCGTCGTCTTGGCCACAACACCGTCTTGCACAACACCGTCGCCTTGCCCACAACACCGTCGTCTTGCCACAACACCGTCGTCTTGGGCCACAACACCGTCGTCTTTGCCACAACACCGTCGTCTTTGCCACAACACCGTCGTCTTTGCCACAACACCGTCGTCTTGGCCACAACACCGTCGTCTTGGCCACAACACCGTCGTCTTTGCCACAACACCGTCGTCTTGGCCACAACACCGTCGTCTTGGCCACAACACCGTCGTCTTGGCCACAACACCGTCGTCTTGGCCACAACACCGTCGTCTTGGCCACAACACCGTCGTCTTGGCCACAACACCGTCGTCTTGGCCACAACACCGTCGTCTCGGCTACAACAGTGGAAATATGACATAGCTACAAGCCCTGTGGTGGTTCACAGATGTTCGTCCTGCAATTCCTGGGAAGATTTTAGGGCTGAGTAAATTCCCGAAGCCACATTTTTTTGTTTATCCCATCTAATAGTTTTAAAAATATATATATATAAACAAATTCACATTGTCTACTGGCCACCTGTATATATTCGCAAAATGTATATATTCACATCTTTAATTCTGGACTATAAGCCACCGGTTAGAATCCTTGAAATATGGTAACAAGAACTCTATGCAGTATTCCAGAATATCACGTATTTAAAAATATTATAGCTACTTAGGTATTTATATAGACACATGATTATCTCTAAGGATATATATGCATCTTTGTTCTTGGAAATTTACGTTTTTAACACCGTTGTTTAGTATATATTGTTGATGTCTAATATGTATAAGACTTGTGTGCTATATATCACCGTTAATATGTAATACCATTGGCAAGAGTATAACAGTGTTGTCTGGTGTATAACAGCGTTGTCTGGTGTATAGCACCGTTGTCTGGTGTATAGCAACGTTGTCTGGTGTATAACAGCGTTGTCTGGTGTATAACAGCGTTGTCTGGTGTATAACAGCGTTGTCTGGTGTATAATAGCGTTGTCTGGTGTATAACAGCGTTGTCTGGTGTATAACACCGTTGGCTAGTGTATAACACCGTTGTCTGATGCATAGCACCGTTGTCTGGTGTATAGCACCGTTGTCTGGTGTATAGCACCGTTGTCTAGTGTATAACACCGTTGTCTAGTGTATAACACCGTTGTCTGGTGTATAACACCGTTGTCTAATGTATAACAGCGTTGTCTGGTGTATAACACAGTTGTCTAATGTATAACAGCGTTGTCTAATGTATAACAGCGTTGCCTGGTGCATAGCACCGTTGTCTGGTGTATAGCACCGTTGTCTGGTGTATAGCACCGTTGTCTAGTGTATAACACCGTTGTCTAGTGTATAACACCGTTGTCTGGTGTATAACACCGTTGTCTAATGTATAACAGCGTTGTCTGGTGTATAACACAGTTGTCTAATGTATAACAGCGTTGCCTGGTGTATAACAGCGTTGCCTGGTGTATAACAGCGTTGTCTGGTGTATAACAGCGTTGTCTGGTGTATAACAGCGTTGCCTGGTGAATAACAGCGTTGCCTGGTGTATAACAGCGTTGTCTGGTGTATAACAGCGTTGTCTGGTGTATAACAGCGTTGTCTGGTGTATAACAGCGTTGTCTAGCGTACAACACCGTTGTCTAGCGTACAACACCGTTGCCTAGCGTACAACACCGTTGCCTAGCGTACAACACCGTTGTTTAGCGTACAACACCGTTGCCTAGCGTACAACACCGTTGCCTAGCGTACAACACCGTTGCCTAGCGTACAACACCGTTGCCTAGCGTACAATACCGTTGCCTAGCGTACAACACCGTTGCCTAGCGTACTACACCGTTGCCTAGCGTACAACACCGTTGCCTAGCGTACAACACCGTTGCCTAGCGTACTACACCGTTGTCTAGTGTACTACACCGTTGTCTAGTGTACAAAACCGTTCCTTAGTGTATAACACCGTTGACAAGAGTATAACGCCCTTGTCTAGTGTATAACGCCCTTGTCTAGTGTATAACGCCCTTGTCTAGTGTATAACGCCCTTGTCTAGTGTATAACGCCCTTGTCTAGTGTATAACGCCCTTGTCTAGTGAATAACGCTGCTGTCTGGAGTATAACACTATTATCTACAGTATGGCACCGTTATCTATCGTATACAACAGTAATTTATTGTTTACTTCCGTTGTCTATTGTATTCCGTCATTATCTATTTAATAACACCGTTATCTAGAGCATAACGGTGTTGTCTAGTATATAATCTAGTACACAAAGCCGCTATTTAAAATTTACCAGTTCTTTGTTAAATAAGGCCTATGAACTTGGGTACCAGTGGTGTGTTCCATAGCATTGTTGTCTAGACGCTTTGGTCTCGGACCTTTCTGCTTCAGTGGGCCACATTAGATGGTCAATTATGTGATGAGGGCATCACCTTGAAACATAATATGCATTATCGCATCAATAATGTCATGAATCATCGTAATAATGATTTACAATGCCGCTAAGATGAGGATTTTAACACATGTGCAACGAATATACACTGGTGTTGCAAGTGTCAGTTCCTCGGTAGACGAGTTATCGTAGTATCTAACTTAATAGTCGTATAAATAACTGTCCTACTCTGATTAACTGTAAGAATGAATCAGAATCAGTTCACCTCTTCCAGGAATCACTTCCTTCTGTTACGAAAATAATCATTATTTGCATTAAGAAACTAATTAGTGTAAAAGTGTAACACAATTTACCATTTTTACTCATAAAGAATAATTATGTTCATTCTTATTTAAATAATAAGTATAGCCACAAATATAACAAATTGCAGTTGAATGTAACAGTTGATTGCAGAATTACATATGGATTAACGTAATGAAATGGTAACCAAAGCAATATGAAATCTTCTTAGTTATCTTAACGTGATAGTTGAGGCTGCACTTTTGTACATGTAACATTAAAATAAAGTTCAATGTCTCCGACAGTCTTATTTTTTTTTAAATATTCATCATTAGGTCTGGGCCGGAGTCTTGAGCTTGACAGTTTTCGTCGTTGAAGAACTTTGTTCACAAATTAATGTGCTACCGAACACTGTGAACACACCTGCAGCAAACCTCTGTAGATTTACATATGTGCCAGGCAGGCTTGCATAAAATTTTAGCAGGCTCCTTGTTAATATCTTTTAGTGTTTCAGTGGCTTATAAATCAGAGAATTCCATCTGAAAAAATTATTTGCGTCCTCTGTTGAAACTTCAAGTGGACTATGGTACATTTTTTTCTCCTGCCTATGCTATTAGAAATCGCTAAATCCTTTCCAAGAAATCATTCTGGAGGAGTTTTAGTGCTCCACTGTGTTTTACACATGAATCTGTGAATTCCTTTTCTTGTTGGATAAGATTCTTTACAGCAAGGAAAGTGTGAGAACAAAAACAAAGCACTTTGTCTTCAAGAATTATCACCTCAGCATATTTGTCTTGACACCCGTTTTCCCTTATCCTACAAATTTAAATTAAATTACTAAAATGTTTTGTTAAATCATTGAAGAAAGTCAAATTAGAGATTTTTTTCACCTCTTCCTTTCTCAGTGAGAAAGTTGTCGATGAATCAGAGCAAAAAAAATAGTTTGAGGAGAGACTGCTCAAGCATCTGACTTCAGCATAATACAAATTCCCATAGTCTTATCTATAGTATCACACAGAAGTTGTTTTAAAACTGACGATAACTCAGGCCGTCAACAAAGCCTGCTGATAAATAATGCTTTGAAATCCCATGGGGAGTTCAGCATTCAGTTTCGATATATTTTTATTCATTCATGCAACTTCGCCACTGGTTGTCACACCACTGGTTCGCCACTGGTTGTCACACCACTGGTTCGCCACTGGTTCACCTCTGGTGTTTTTTTTTTTAAGTCCTATTTTCACAAATACGCCTTTTGAAGACGTTTTGCTAAGACGTGGATCTTTTGAGTGAACTAATCTTTTCTTCGCACTCTCCTTGAAACAGTAAGTTGATAGTGTGACGTGATTTAGAGTGCCTGCCTTTTAACACTGTGCTTAATAAAAAAATGGACATATAACTGGACAAATAACTGTCTTTTCATAAAACAAATAATCAATAGTCCATCTCTCATTGAACATATAATATTCTTCTATTATTTTTTCGTTGAAGCAAAGGATTTTGTTGCAGCCCTCTCTCTCGCTCGCTCTCTCTCCCTTCTACGCTAATCTCCCCTCCTTCGACTGCATTTTTTGCCTTCGTTCCCTCTCTCCCACTGAGTTACCCCTCGGACAAACATTCTCCTGCCTTCCTCCCAAGCATGACCACCTTCCCGCTTGGGTTTCTTCAACCTTGTTACTAACCCTCTGGGCTCATCGCCCCAACATGACCCTGATACACAGGCTGATCACCTCGTCATTATGTCCCCCCTCACCCCCACCCCTGTGCTCATCACCCCAGCATGACCCTGATACGCAGGCTGATCACCTCATCATTATTTCCCCCCCTCTTCCCCACTCCTGGGCTCAGCACCTCAACATTCCCTGCACCTCTGCCAACTGCAAAACTTCTGAGGCTGCCATTGCTACTGAATCGTTGTATTATGCTTTACGGTATCCTCATCGCCCTACCGAAGTCTCCCAGGTCGGGATGACAGATTTCATTATCATATGTAAGGAACCCATCCTGTGTTATTGGATATTACAGGGAAATATAGCTAGCTTTTATTTCCACAATCTATCATACAGACTAAGATTGTAGCACACGGCAGGTGTTCCCATCATGTAACTTTTCTATATAAGGTAGCCGCACACTGTAGGTGTTCTCACCGTGCTACCTTACAGAATAACGTACCTACGTACCACGGAGTTTTCCCTCACTGTAACTATTATATAGAATAGTGTAGCCGCACACTGCTGATGTATGTAAGGTTAGTGAATAAAAAACACCTGTGTTGAGGCTGTGAGTCTGAAGCTTTCATCACGCCACGCGCGGTAAACATTGTCTGCATAAAGCTGTTTGGGTCAGGGCTGTAGCAAACACGTCCTCCGTGGAATAATTTCATCAGACTTCTAATAAACAAATGTCCAGCTGGGAGAGCGCGGAGGAGGCTATGCATGGGAATCTGGCACTTACGACCCTCTGCCTCAAGGGGGCTTATTACCCACCACTTGGAGTCGGCTCTCCCTTGCAGCGTTGCAGATGAAGAATGTGCAAACATTTCTCCCTTGGTCTGTCTGCCTTCGTAATGGATCAGTCGGGAAAAATGATAAAAAAGGCCGGGTTATGAGGGTTGGGTTTGGCCGGATGGTCTCGTTTATCCTTAGTGATGGTGCCATCTTGTGCCTCTTAATGGTAAATGTACCGAAATGATGATGTAACGAATGAATATGATACATTTTTAAGGCTCAGTTGCACGCATTTCTGATTAAGTGCCTAAGCGTTCGTGTAGCTCCATATACACACTAATAAAATCTTGGAGTTGGACCTAGAGTGTATATACATTATCTGTAGTGCATGTTCGACTTTGCTGTTGATATGATAATGCCTGGGTAACTTAGCTGTTACTGTGAGGTAGTTGGTCTAGTTTTCCAGTACTTTTTTTCTTATTTTATTGGCGTTCTTTTAGCTGATTGTTCTCTAGAGAGTTACCTTCCAAGAGACGAGATGTTTCGCCCAGTGCTATCTCGAGGCAGATGATATCTTTGGTTTATTTATTCCGATTACACAATACCCGAAAATGTAAGAGGCATTAAAATCTAGATAAATACTCGCTTACATATATTTAATTGCAATATCAAAATAATTTCCAGCTCTGATATCAAGAGAAAAGAGTAAAGCTCTCTCTCTCTCGACATCTCGTTGCTCTTTTTGTGTAATTCAGTTACATAATATTGATCAGTGAGGTAAGTGCTATTGGACAATATAACTAGCCTATGGTACTCAGTAACTCTTAGCTTTCTGAACTCTCCTTAAGAATCACTTCTGGAAGCTCCATATTTTCTTACCACAGTCCAGTCATAAGTCAAGTTCAAAGGAATATCAAGTATTTACTCGTCACCGTGTTGAAATATTTAACACTGGCGGATAAGTTACTCCAGCACATCGAAGCTCAGATTAACAAGGGACACCAGCTCATCAAAGAGCCTTTCAAGATCTTGCGTGTGAAATAGTCAGGTTCATCACACGCAGTGCCAGCATGTAGGCCTCTCGCTAAGAGACTAGTCCTAGAACCTAGAGAAATGACTTATGAAAGAGCCAAAGGAACTAAACACTACAGCACTGGAAAACAGAAGAATCATGGGAGACATGATTTCAATGTACGTACAAGGTACTTTAGGACTCGATAGAGCAGACTGAAATGAAACCAGAGACAAGAGCGCATAGATGAAAATTTAAGACTCGAATGAGTCACAGGGGTGTCGGAAAGCACTTGTTTACCCTTAATGCGGTTAAGAGGTGAAGCTATCTAGATACATAGTGGTGGAAACAGATTCCATCAACAGCTGGAAGCGTAGCTATGATGAGGCCCTGTGCGTATACTGATCTCATCAGAATGCTCACTGGTCATATCTCTGGGGCCGCTGGTTATTGTAAACACTTGCGCACTGTTGTCTTGGCTTGAAATTTATGCTAACCAGAACTTTCAAATCATTTTTGCATTCACTCTTAAAATCTACATTATTTAGTGTTTATAAATGCTACAGTTATTTTCTTTTCCTAGTACTGGAACCTTACACACACCTACGACTTTCAACATTCACTCCTTCAGATTTTCAACCTCTTTTACGACCTGCGCAGAGCATCACCCAAAAATATTTATGCCAACAGCCAGCTTGAAGAGTCAGGTAATGTTTGGATATATGTTACTATTTAGGCGAGGTCAATTTCTGATTGTGACTTCGCTTTCGAACTAGGGTGATGTCACTTCCGCACTGAGGTAACATCACTTATGTATTAACGCAACGTCTATTTTCGTATTAAAGGTCGTAGTTTTTGTATTAAGGGGATGTCCGTTCTTCAAGTACTAAGGGAACGTAAGTTTTGTGTTAAGGTGGCGTCGATTTCGTATTAAGGGGCGGTAGTTTTTTCTTATTTTGTCGTATTTAGAGAGACAATTTTTGCATTAAAGAGGCGTCGATTTCGTCTTAAGGTGGCGCCATCATAGTATAAATCAGACGTCAATTTCGTCTTAAAGCCTCAGACGTTGTTTATGAAAACGAAACTGGAAACAAAAACTGTGTCCCAAGTTGATGCCACGAACTTATGTGAAACAATATCAAATGTGAAAATAAAATTCTCCTCCACAAGGCATCGTTTCAAGTGCTCAAAACGGGGAGGAAAAAATCTAAGCATTCAAAGTTAATGTTTCTTCTTTGAAACAATACCAGTCTCTAGGTAAAAGTGCATGAAAACTAAAGATTTTTTTTAAGTTGAGAAAATGGGACTCTTCAGAAAATTATTAATATCACGAGGAAGCGATGAATCTCATGGGATTCATCGCTCCACTCCTTGAATCAGGAGCCCTTCAGCATCAAGGCCGAAGGGAAAGTTGCAGAAATTCAAGGTTTCAGATCAAGGAGACACCGCAGGTGGGAGAAACAGTGGCATCAGGCAGTATTTTTCTCTTACTCGTCTTGTATATCGTTAATAATTAATAAGTTTGGTGAGGGTGTGAGTGAAGGAGAGGTCGAGGATGTAGAAGAGGTGGGGGAGGTGGGGAGGAAGGGAAGAGGTCGTGGTGGGAAGGTGGACTGGAGGAGAGGTGGTACGGCAGGAGGAGATAAGAGGGGGAGTGAGGTGGTGCAGTGGGGAAGAGTAGTGATGATTGTGTGGGAGAACATACCGCAAACAGGGTGTGGGAGAACATACCGCAAACAGGTGATGTTCTCTGCCTCTCAGATGCTAAACCACTCCCTTTTCTTTAAGCCTCTTTACCCTTCTGTTTACCTTTCATCTTTCCCAATCTCTTACCGTCCCTCTGTTCCTTCTTATCTTATTAATCCACCTATTTTCCTTCGGCTTTCATCCGTGTTTTGCATCTCTTCCGCAAGTTTCAACTCTACGAAAACTTTTTTTCCTTTTGCCGTTTAGTGCCGAGTTATTTGGTGTCTCCAAAAAAAAGTTGCAAGTATTGTTTAATTCCCATGTGAAATGTAATCCTTACTTTGACACAATCAGCTCTAGAAAAAAAAATAGTACTAAGTCCGTATTTCCCTGAAGGGTTGGATGGAAGTAAATGGTATAAAATACCGACACAGTGGAAAAATAAACACATAAGCAATATAATGTGATTCTTTATTGACAACGTTTCGCCCATGCAGTGGGCTTTATCAAGTCACAAACAGATCTACCTGGGTGAAAGGTACGTGATCTACCTGGGTGAAAGGTACGTGATCTACCTGGGTGAAAGGTACGTGATCTACCTGGGTGAAAGGTACGTGATCTACCTGGGTGAAAGGTACGTTTCACCCAGTGTGTGGGCGAAAGGTTGTCAATAAAGAATCACATTATACTGCTTATGTGTTTATTTTTCCATTGTTGGTTGGTTATTCGTGACAGGTCTACGTCATATGAGGACGCTTTCTGTAGTGCCTTCACTGTGGGCGCTGTACTGTGGTGTGTATAAGAACACGTGAGGGCTGGTAACCGATGGCACTGTGGAGGGTCGTGGCACCAGCGACCGCTGAATGACCTGTTATGGATTTAGTGTGTATCATTTATGTAAAAGAGACACATTCATAACACTAAAACATTTTATTAGAAAACGTTCCGTTGACAGGAAGTTTCATCAATAAACAGGGCAAAATATGTTTACGTTATAAATAGGAGCTTAAGTCAGGTGCTGAAGACCTAGTTCAGAGGTGTCAGTCAGGTTAAATACTTGCGGTGCTGTTCCTAGGTAGCAACAGCTTGGTCAGTACGTCTGACAGGCTAAAACTACCAGATTTCTAGACAATAGTTGGGATGCTAAAGCTAACTTGAGTTTTAAACAGTTGACATGCTAAATCTACGTGATTTCTAGACACCAGCTGACATGTTAAAGCTAAATGATTTCTAAGCAACAGTTGACATGTACATGAATCATTGGAGACATGATTCTGATCTACAAGGTACTTTAGGACTCGATAGGCCAGACTTACACTGAAATGAAACCACGCGCACTATCTCTACCACCATAAGGAAGGTCTTTTTCTTCACTTGATAATAAATTCATCTTTAGGCTCACCATGTTAGTGCAGTTACGATACATCTCGTGTCACAAAGGTAACTCTCGTGTCACAAAGGTAACTCTCGTGTCACAAAGGTAACTCTCGTGCCACAAAGGTAACTCTCGTGTCACAAAGGTAACTCTCGTGTCACAAAGGTAACTCTCGTGTCACAAAGGTAACTTTCGTGTCACAAAGGTAACTCTCGTGTCACAAAGGTAACTCGTGTCACAAAGGTAACTTTCCTGTAGGACTGCCTTCCGACAGAAGAGGTTAGTCTCTCCCTATTTGTATTGCATTTCATAAGAGTGTGGGTGTCATTCGGAGCTTATAGTAATGGAGGTTTGTTCCTCCATTTAATAATCGCAGCTCTGTTGCTGACCAGTCTGGCTGCTGGTGATGGTTCTGTTTAGCAACGAGTAGTCAACGGGTGCAACAATTGAGCTTTGTTGGGTTCAGTTCTTCCTCGTGCTGGATAACCTGCCAACGACGTCGCATTAAATAACTAATACCTGAGCATCAGGACTGATGATTCCTAAATTTAGGATTTTGTTTTCTGTAGAACGGCTATGGGCAAATTTCATTCGTGAAATCTGGTAGCTATTCCTTTTTTGTGTGTGTTTACTTTTTTAAACTGCCTTAATTGTTTTAAATTGCAAATTTTCTGTTGAATAGCTATTCCATCTTGCGTTTTGCATTTTTGTCAGTTTAAACGTTGTGGTTAAATAGTCTTAATAAGACTGGATTAGAACTTTTATTAGTGTGGGCTCGTGTACATCTGTTCCAGCACTACTGCCTTGAGTGCTCTCACTCTTGACATTGTCTCATTACTCTAAAACTATTGCAATTACTTTTGGTGCAGCTCTGGGTTGCAGCTCTTGTTTAAATATCAAATATACGAAGGTAAACACACAGACTAGCCCCCACCACGAGCCCTGCTTGCTCCTCCTTCCAACATAACTCTGGACCTTGCTGCTGGCCATTCACGTGCTTGGAAATGCTCTGTGGTCAATTGTGATAGGCTCATGGAGATAGTGTGAGGGGGAGCGTTGCACTTCCCGTAGAAAAACAACAGAGAAATGAGGTTTGCAAGAGACGAGGCCAGTTGCCCTTGAGTACACACTGGATGCAACACTTGTGTCTATAGGGGATGCATGTTACCATCTGACGGTCATTTTGAAGAAAAATCACTAGCGTGGATATAAAAGAATAAAATATCTACGCAACAGACTGGAAATAAAAGTGAATCATCTTTGGCTCTGTCCTGTGCCATATATCCAGTTTTCATTTCCAGTTTGTGAGATGAGTCTTTTAATGTAATTATATTTTTACAGTTCCTCCAAAAGATTTTTGTTATGTTATAACAAATATAGATGATTTCTGCATTTGTTGTTATTTGTAACTGTAGTAAATATTATGTTTCTGGTCCTTTGGCTGATTCTGTTCTCTTGATTCATTCTGGTCCTCTTATTGATTCCGGTTCCCTTGTTGATTCTGGTTCCATGGTTGATTCCGGTCTTCTGATTATTTATGATCTATTTCTTGATTATGGTCTTCTTAAGTGATGTTAATCTGGTGCTATTGTGCCCTAGTATCCAAGTAGAATAACTTGGGAGTACATGGGACAGTCAACAGATGATTTGGAAGGTCATACAGAGGATACTTGCTGAGAAAAAGCTGACTGATTCTTTTTTTGGAAAGACATATTTTCCTTGGGGTTCCTTTGAACTTTCGGCCTTAGGGCTCGATCCCTTCAGGTTCTTATAAGAATTATGGGCCCCAGCATAGATATCAGCAGCTTCGGCAACTTTATCGGCTGTTATTAAGTTACGTTCTCTGACGAAAATTCGAATCTGGTGAAGAAGAGCAGACATGAATTCTTCTATAGGGTGTTTCACTAGTAGGAGGCCCCCGAGCTGGTACTCCCGTAGTTGCAACTGTTTTGTTTGTATATTACGTCTGTAGTAAACCATAACTAGGGGCCTTCTACTCGTAAGAGGCCCCGAGTTATTGTTTACTACGAACATGGCATACAAACAACAAGGTTGCAATTACGCAACTACCAACTCGCGTGTAGCTTTGGTACCATCGTATATTATTTAGCTGCACGAGTCAAGGATAGAGGAGCAAAAGTCATAATATCGTGGATCGAACATTTTGCAACTAACCTACAACTTGGACACTAAATGTCTTTTTGATTCATCCGTGATAGTGGAAACTGGACGACATTTTGGTTCTTAATTATGCAAATTGCAAGATTTCGGTTTGTCCTAACCTTGGAAACTAAACTTTTCGGTCCTTTCTGGGCAATTCATATAAAACAATGGAACTATGGACAATAGACGACGTTTTCGGCCAGTCCTGCACCATGGAAAGCAGCCGTTTCGGTCTCTTCTGAAAATCATGGAAGCTATATGGCGTTATGGTCTGTCCAGCCACATTGAAACTAGACGATGCGATGTTTCGGTCCATTATGAACTATGGAAACCAACAGGAGTAGAACTGGATTTTAAATTTACATTTGAGTTATTTTATCTAGGATATTCGCTTAGTGTGTCTGATGTCGTATTTTTATTAATAAGATACTTTGACGTACAACATAGGTTATTTTACTGTGTATTTATATTTCTCAGTAATGAAGCACAGTGTTCAAGACAGTAACCATAAGGCTGACCACATACATTGCATTTAGTTTGATCATCACCCGTGTGTCTGCTAAACTGCCAGAAGTACTTGTAACTAAACCTAAACCTGGATACTACAACAGTCTGTTTACATTGCAAGTTGCTCCATAGACTTGCTTATCTACGTTCATGTTATAATGGGCGATAGATCTACTAAGATTACTAACTTCATTCCTATGACATTTACTTTCCTTATTTGCTTCTCTCCTGATGGTAGGGTTTGTTTGCAATCGTGTCATCACGATTTCGTGAGTTTCACTGTACCAATGTTACATTCTACATTTTCTTATAGGTTACTTTCTTTGGCTAACTTATTAACTCTATCATGAAGGAATACTTCACTGTGGGATGGTCTCAATAAAAATTGCTTATTAATTCTCTTCTTTCTGATATTTGAGTATCTATATCTGGCTTCTCCACTGAGCATCTTAGTCATTATGTGAGTCGAATGCTGTCAATGATGACATAGAATCAGTAAGAATCAAGGAGTCAAGCTCAGTGCTATAAGTTAACTTTAGTGCCATTAGGATGGCAAACATCGTAACAACAAAAGCGGATGCGGCCTTACCAGGAGACTTCATCTGTCGTGGAGATGATGCCTCCGTGGGCAACCCATCCTCATCTCAATTTCTTAACACTTAATAAAGAAGGCAGAGTTACAGGCAATGTTAGGTAAAGTGTCACATTAGTTACACATGTGTACTTTTATTAACACGTTCTACTCTTACAAACACTGTTGCCTTTATTTTAAGTTAGGATAGGGTGTGTTTATATAAATGTATAAAAACGCAAATTTAACAACAAATAAGATGCTTAGAAACAGCCTGTATCCTTTTTACCTCTTTATTTTTTAGCATTTCTTGCTTGTTTCCTTCATCGTCTTTTCTTATCTATTTCCATCCCTATTCATTTCTCTCCCTCTCTCTTCCTCCCTTTCTCCATTCTTTCCACTCTCTTCCTCCCTTTCTCCATTCTTTCCTCTCTCATTACTATCCTCCCTAATTCCTTTCTTCTCCCTCCAGTCTTCTTTTTTTTCCTTCCGCTTTTCTTCCCTACTTTATTCCCTCTCTCCTTCCCTAGCCACTTCGTAACAGGTGCTGCTGCCTCCCCCTCCCAGTGTACCTTGTGGTGTGCAGCTGACTGTGGTACACTTTTTAAAAGTTTGGCCGTGACTTAGGCCTTTCCGCTTTCATCATAGTTTTTATAATTATCAGGGTGCCTGTAGGGGCCTCGGGGAGCTTTTAGGAGAGACTTGAAAAAAATATATTCAATAGGATTTTTTAACTGATGCTGATTATTTTAATGTATGACAGCGTTTATTTGCATTGTGTGTGTGTGTGTGTGTGTGTGTGTGTGTGTGTGTGTGAGAGAGAGAGAGAGAGAGAGAGAGAGAGAGAGACGTACGTATTTCTTTTATTGATAATTGCATTATATAATATACACGGTTAAGCCGATTTCAGAATGTCAGCACTACTTACCATCTTCTCTTTCCCTTCCTCCTTCCTCCTTCCTTCCTTCCTTCCTTCCTTCCTTCCTTCCTTCCTTCCATCCTTCACGTCTCTCTTCAAATCTCACAGACACGAAGCAGCAACATTTTCGTAGCTCGAGAATTGTGATTCTGAATAATGCAGATTTTTTTTCACTATTGATTTGCGTATCTCCATAATAAGTTTTCCAATAAAAGTTTTGATTAGCTGTCATCACGCTTGTTCGTAGCTGACGTAGAGATTGACGTAGAGACTGACGTAGAGCCTGGCGTAGAGCCTGGCGTAGAGACTGACGTAGAGCCTGGCGTAGAGCCTGGCGTAGAGCCTGGCGTAGAGCCTGGCGTAGAGACTAACGTAGAGCCTGGCGTAGAGCCTGGCGTAGAGCCTGGCGTAGAGCCTGGCGTAGAGCCTGGCGTAGAGACTAACGTAGAGCCTGGCGTAGAGACTGACGTAGAGCCTGGCGTAGAGCCTGGCGTAGAGCCTGGCGTAGAGCCTGGCGTAGAGCCTGGCGTAGAGACTAACGTAGAGCATGGCGTAGAGACTGACGTAGAGCCTGATTTAGTCTGACGCAGAGACTGATGTAGTTTGACGTAGAACCTGACGCAGAGCCTCATGAAATGCCTGACTCTTTCACTCACTTGCTCTTTTGTTCTTTCGCTCTATTTCTCTCTCGACATTTCGTGTTTATTGGCTTTTGTTTTCTTGCTCTCTCTTTTTCTCTTGCTCTTTTTTTTTCTCTCTCTCTTGCCCATATATGTGTTTGTTTAGATATTGGTAAAAATTATCGACAATACGTTAAGTGAAAGTATGGATGAGCTCTACAGGAGCTTTCTCAAGTCTGTCAAAGCTCCTGAAGAGTGAAACGTAGCCACACTGCTTCATTAGTTGCTACTGAGTATTTTTACCTAATAACATTAGGTGCTAAACGTCGGAAGCTGCGAGTGGTCATTCGGCGATACTGTAAGTAGGGAAAAATATTAATTTTACGATGTTTCACCCACAGGGGTGAAACATCGTTTCCGCAATAAAGATACCCAAGTATTGCACACGTGTCTAATTTATCAACATGTCGGTCCTCAGAACCATTTATCTACAGGGTTTATCAGGCACCACTATGGGTGAAACGTCGTATAGGAATTAACCCTGAAATGCACAACTTGACACAAATCTATTGCATCCGCGGAACATCCGCACAATTTCTTACATCCGCATCCGCAAAATAAGTAAGACATCCTCATACACATCAGCATCCGCGGATATCTAAATTTTCACATCAGATACATCTCTAATATGTGTGTGTGTGTGTGTGTGTGTGTGTGTGTGTGTGTGTGTGTGTGTGTGTGTGTGTGTGTGTGTGTGTGTGTGTGCAGAACAGCCACTGGTTATATGCCTTCCTGTAAACCTTTTATTTTTATAGTTCCTTGATAATGTGAGAAGTCACGAAAGTGCTTGGAAATTCACTATAACTTCACAGTGGTTGTTCTGCATATTGTGATATCACCTGTTTACTGTGATATTATTATTATTATTATATATATATATATATATATATATATATATATATATATATATATATATATATATATATATATATAATAATAATAATAATAATATATATATAATGCAACTTATTTAATTTCTTTACCTTGAATAAGCAGGTCCACAAGTTCCAAACTGTGTTTATGTCTTTCCTTAAATACGTAAACATAAGTTTCATGGCGTGGACACGAGCAGATTATCTTGGTGCAGAGCCTCAGCAAGTCACCACAATGTTACATATATGAAAGGCCTTAAAACATCATTATCTCCCTGGTCGGGCGAACCCTTTAATACCCCAAGATAAATTTACGACAATTTAACCATATAAAGGAAATTCCCCTTTGCACTTTTAACAGCGACGGGGGCCATTATTAACAGTGTGGTTAGATTAGCCCCCTTAACCGACGGCATAAATAGAGGGGGTGGTGGGGCCCCTCGTGTGTGGGTGAGTGAGGTTGGTTGGGGCCCCGAGGGGAGTGGGATAGCCGGGGTGGTGGGGGCCAACCAGTGAAACATGGGATTACATCTCTTGCCCCTCTCCCCCGTCCTCTCCTCCGAAACATACATACACACACACACACACACATATATACACACACACACACACACACACACACACACACAAAAGCGCGCACACGCACGCACGAACGTACACCTTTGACAATGCCACTAAAATCACAACAGTAAATAATGTCATAACGAAGGAGGTTCTCAGCCTATTCTCTCTGACTCATTTATTACAGTCTTTTTCTACCTTATTTGACACGGCTCCATTAAAGGCTGTGAATGTTTGAAATGACAGGGAGATTAAGGCTCTCCATCCTCTCTCTCCCCATCTCTCCCCTTTCCCCCCCCCCTCCGGTCTTCAATTCCACACTCTCCTGTTTCCCCTCTGTTCCCTCTCCCTTCCAGGATTCGCCTGCTTCCCTTCGTTCCTTGAAGACTTGACATATCCTTCTGGAGACCTCCCCATTCTGGAGACCTCCCCATTCTGGAGACCTCCCCATTCTGGAGACCTCCCCATTCTGGAGACCTTCTCATTCTGGAGACCTCCCCATTCTGGTGACCTCCCCATTCTAGAGACCTCCCCATTCTAGAGACCTCCCCATTCTAAAGACCCTAGCTAGCATTCCCAATTAAATTTCTCCGCCCGCCTGGTCTCCCCCCCCCCTCCCTCTCCACTTCACCTCTTCCCCTCCTGTCTCTCATCTCCCTCAGCAAAGGTTTTAATTGTTTTTCTTGGGGCGGCCCCCCGCTGTGAAAGTAGAGACGAATATGAGAAATGATGCGGAAACGGAGAAAAAACCCAAGAGAAGATGAATGGTGTGGGATCAAAACTCTCTAAATGATGGTGTGCAGAGGGGTGCGGGGAGACTCCTTCGTTGTCTGGGAGGAAAACGGGTAGCAGGTTTGGGGAGGTTGCAAAAGTAGAGGGGGTTTTGAGAGAGAGAGAGAGAGAGAGAGAGAGAGAGAGAGAGAGAGAGAGAGAGAGAGAGAGAGAGAGAGAGAGAGAGAGAGAGAGAGAGAGAGAGAGAGAGAGAGAGAGAGAGAAAGTACATTGGGAAAAGACAGGTAGCAAAGAATGAGACTCGCGTAAGTAGACTTGGGGTATCTCTGGTGGCGAAAGATTTCGACTATACAACTGGTTTCTTCAGTGAAATACAGGTGAAGATAATTCTGGAGATAGTACCCTACTACTAATACTGCTACTGTTGCTATTACTACTGCTGCTACTATTGCTACTGCTACTACTATTACAACTGTTACTCTTAATAATATTGTTACTAGTACTACTACGACTACTATTACTGCTACTACTACTGTTTCCAGTGTTATATTCTCCTGTATTCGACTGAAGATGCCTGTTGTGTAATCGAAACATACAGGCAATAATGATACCGGTGTTGTACACGTCATGATCATCAACCTGTCGATATTAGCTGTCATCAATAATAAGACAGACGACTTGGGGAATCAAGAGCGAGGCTATCTGCTGAGAACTATCAGTTTTGATATAGATTATGGACTATCGCGAATTATCCAGATGTTTGCGTCAACGATAGAGAAGAGGAAGAGGGGACAGGGAAGGGGAGAGAGGAGGGAGAGGGAGGGATGAAAGTGCATTAGGTACTGTGGAGAAGACGCGAATGTTGAGGGGAAGAGCAGGGTAGTGGGACCGGAAAGCAGGAAGGAGAGGAGGAAGTGAAGGGAGGTGAGGGGAAGTGAGGGGAAAATGAGGGGAAGAAGCTGAGAAAGTCGTGCTTAAGGGGCACTGGAAGAGTAGGAAGGGAAATAGGAGGAAGGATGAGAGGAGAGGCTGGAAGAGTAAAGGGGAAGAGAGGTAGAGGAAATACCTAAAAAAAATGAGTATAAAGACACTTTTGGCAGACCAAGACTTTATTTTAGTCGAAATTTAGCTCATGGTTAAGCTTATGAACGAAACTTCTAAAATAGTCTTGTCCTTATTATATATCAATATATACCCGCTTGGTGGCTGGTCCCCAGGGGCAAAATGAGAGAGTGACGAGCTTGGTGAGAGAGAGAGAGAGAGAGAGAGAGAGAGAGAGAGAGAGAGAGAGAGAGAGAGAGAGAGAGAGAGGAGTAAGGATTAAGAGAGGAGAGAAAGTAGGTAAAGCTAGGTAGTATAACAAGTAGGAGTATGAGGTGGAAAGACGAGAAAAGCAAAAGAGGGATGCAGGAGAGCATGGAGAGATGAAGTAATCTGAGGTGGTCAGCCCCACAGTCTTCATGGGTGTTCAGCCCCTCAGTCCCTCAGTCTTGATAAGTTATCATGACAACGCCCATCACAAAAGGGTTATTATCTCTCCTCTCAAAGAATAATTAACCCACTTCCAAAAGGGTTAGTGCCTTCCAAAGGGCTGTTAACCCATCAAAGGATTAACAAGAAAGGGTAACCCAAGAAAGCCAAGCACTGTGGCTTTTCTAATGATCTGACAAGGTGTATGGAGAATCAGTGTTGATTTAAATGGTTTATAAAACCGACAAGTTGAAGAATGAGACACTTGTGTAACATTTGGGAATCTTCATTGAGGAAACGTTTCGCCAGCCATTGACTTCATCAGTCCAATACAGAGATGAACGGTGAATGATGAGGAGGAGAATGAGGTAATCAGTCCCTTAGCCTGGAGTCGAAGTCTTCAGTCCATCAGTCTTGAGAAAAGTACTTTTCCCAATATTAATGGATTGAACGCATCGATTCCAGGCTTGAGGGACTGATTACCTCAATCTCCTCCTCATTTTTCACTGTTCTTCTCTGTATTGGACTGAAGAAGATACTGACTGGCGAAACGTTTCCTCAGTAAAGATTGCCAAATATTGCACAAGTCTCATTCTTCAACATATAATTCATCGTTGCAGTGTGATTCAAGACTGATGACTTGATTACATTATCTTTACCTCTCGGCTGCTTCTGCTATCTCCAGTTTTAGTCACCTTTGTATTCGACTAAAGAAGCCTACTGTGTGGGCGAAACGTTCGAAAGTAAAGATGATAGTGTTGTATATGTTTCCTTTATTATCTGAATGTACTGTAAACATAATCTATCATGGGCAAAAAATTCTATTGTTTTGAAAGTTCTAAGTATCCAACCCAGCATTTTTTTTTTTCTAGATTTTGCAACATTTAGTGTCGTGTGTTCACTATATGACAGGTCAGGGACCAGTGTGTTCACTAAATGGCAGGTCAGGGACAGTGTGTTCACTAAATGGCAGGTCAGGGACAATGTGTTCACTAAATGGCAGGTCAGGGACAGTGTGTTCACTAAATGGCAGGTCAGGGACAGTGTGTTCACTAAATGGCAGGTCAGGGACAGTGTGTTCACTAAATGGCAGGTCAGGGACAGTGTGTTCACTAAATGGCAGGTCAGGGACAGTGTGTTCACTAAATGGCAGGTCAGGGACCAGTGTGTTCACTAAATGACAGGTCAGGGACCAGTGTGTTCACTAAACGACAGGTCAGAAACCAGTGTATTCAATATGATAGGTCAGGGACCAGTGTATTCAATATGACCTGGCAGGAACCAGCGTATTCAATATGACCTGGCAGGAACCAGTGTATTCAATATGACCTGGCAGGAACCAGTGTATTCAATATGACCTGGCAGGAACCAGTGTATTCAATATGACCTGGCAGGAACCAGTGTATTCAATATGACATGGCAGGAACCAGTGTATTCAATATGACCTGGCAGGAACCAGTGTATTCAGTATGACCTGGCAGGAACCAGTGTATTCAGTATGACCTGGCAGGAACCAGTGTATTCAGTATGACCTGGCAGGACCCAGTGTATTCAGTATGACCTGGCAGGAACCAGTGTATTCAGTATGACCTGGCAGGAACCAGTGTATTCAGTATGACCTGGCAGGACCCAGTGTATTCAGTATGACCTGGCAGGACCCAGTGTATTCAGTATGACCTGGCAGGAACCAGTGTATTCAATATGACCTGGCAGGAACCAGTGTATTCAGTATGACCTGGCAGGAACCAGTGTATTCAGTATGACCTGGCAGGAACCAGTGTATTCAGTATGACCTGGCAGAAACCAGTGTATTCAATATGACCTGGCAGGAACCAGTGTATTTAGTATGACCTGGCAGGAACCAGTGTATTTAGTATGACCTGGCAGGAACCAGTGTATTCAGTATGACCTGGCAGGAACCAGTGTATTCATTATGAGCTGGCAGGACCCAGTGTATTCAGTATGACCTGGCAGGACCCAGTGTATTCAGTATGACCTGGCAGGAACCAGTGTATTCAATATGACCTGGCAGGAACCAGTGTATTCAGTATGACCTGGCAGGAACCAGTGTATTCAGTATGACCTGGCAGGAACCAGTGTATTCAGTATGACCTGGAAGGAACCAGTGTATTCAGTATGACCTGGCAGGAACCAGTGTATTAAGTATGACCTGGCAGAAACCAGTGTATTCAGTATGACATGGCAGGAACCAGTGTATTCAGTGTATTCAGTATGACCTGGCAGAAACCAGTGTATTCAGTATGACCTGGCAGAAACCAGTGTATTCAGTATGACCTGGCAGGAACCAGTGTTTTCAGTATGACCTGGCAGGAACCAGTGTATTCAGTGTATTCAGTATGACCTGGCAGGAACCAGTGTATTCAGTGTATTCAGTATGACCTGGCAGGAACCAATGTATTCAGTATGACTCGGTGCCACCAACTTTTGCCACCTGCAAGATGACACACTGACACCTCAATGGCCTTATTAGCCCGCTCGTAATTAAGCAATAGCAAATATGTTGCAATCTCTGACCTTAGTTTTTTTGTAGTCGAAATACTAGTTGATTATTATCCGTATTACGTATTGACTCAGTCGTGATGCCATGACGCATTTCAGTGGATTTTCTCGAATGAGAATGGGAATGTACAAGAGATGTCGCAGTACGAAACGTTTAATTTTTCGATGTTTTGCCCTAAATAGGGTTTTATCTAGGTCTAGAGCGAAACATCGTCTAATTTGTTTTTTATTTTTTGTTGGCTCGTCGTTCTTCACCACACTGAAAATAGGCTTAAAAAAACTAGCTGCCTAGCATGGATCAGTAGGCCTACTGTTCTTATGATCTTACTAGCAAAAAATATATATTTTATTTTCAGAATTTGCACAATTGTTACAGAAATTGTGACATTTATCTAATACATTTCGTAAAAACCCCGGACTGTGCAGAACATTTTAGACAGACAAAAATTAGAACTTTAAACTACTTCCCATTGATTATTTAAACGCTGAGTTTAACATAATTATATTAACCGAAAATTATCAAATTATTATTTAAAATAACAAAATTCTGTAAATTAAAAGAGGAATTTTTTTTTATCGTGAGGAGACAGTGATAAACTGTACCGACTATTTTAGTTATATTGGTGGGTAAAAAAATCCATTGGGGAGGAGAATTGACCGGATATAAATGCTGATTGGTACCTGGATCAGCAGTCTGCATTAGTTACATTAGGCAATTAGATTCAATCTACGCAAATTTACATAGAATTCGGGCTGGCTGAGATATTTCTTTACGTATCAATTTTTGCTTACTTCCTTGGACTGTCTCGTAGAGGCCAGCACATTCGAGATGAGAATAAAATAACTATGGCGCATTCTTGAGTCAGCTCAAGAATCAGTAGGCAAATACGCAACTCGTTTCTTACATCTGATAGACAGTTCCATGTACTCCACGTACACAAATAACCAGCACATAGAAGCTTGTAACGACGTTTGAGTCTGACTTGGGACTATTTACAAGTCACATTAACACAAGAGTGTTCTATTTACGGTATTGTGCCATTCTGCTCTTTTCTACTCCACGTACTTTATCCTGTGTGACTTTTTAAGATTCTGCCATTCATTATATCCAGGCGTGTTTTGATACCAACTTCTGGTAACTGGATAACTCGCATGGGCCAGTAGCTATCATATGCAGAGAGCTGCATTTTCGCCTTTTTATTATATTGTAGTATTGAATTCTTGAAATCAGTAAAGGACTTTGTGTATACATATTGTGTTGGTTTAAAGTGATCAGCCTTTTTAAGTTAGAAATATATATATATATATCTCCTCCTCTCTTCTCTCTCTCTCTCTCTCTCTCTTCTCTCTCTCTCCTCACACACACACACACACACACACATACGTATCATACGACCCTCAGTAAAATAGAGCTGCCTAAATCACCACACTAATCCTTCAATACATGTAAACTCACCGACCCTAATTTTATTTTCCCGACGTTGTCATGAATTGTCCCAGGCAGAGCTCAGCATGATGCATTGCCACAGCTTTCTCAATGCCACTCTCCGATACGGTGGTATTCTCCCACACACTGCCACTCTCCCATATAGTGCTATTTTCTTATACAAACCGTGACCCTCTCCCAAACAAATAATGCTACTATCCCATACAGTGTCACTGTCTCATACAGTGGCACTCTTCTATATAAACAGTGCAGGTAGCGGCTTAGATATCGACTCTCCTAACAAATATTAACACTTCATCCAACAGAGTGCCATTTATATATATATATATATATATATATATATATATATATATATATATATATATATATATATATATATATATATATATATATATATATATATATATATATATATATATATATATATATATATATATATATATATATATATATATATATATATATATATATATATATATATATATAAAGGTTCTGCAAACTCTTTTACACAGGCATTCTCTCGCAAGAAATGGCACTCGGCTCCATAAAAAGGCCGCTTTATTCCTCAGACTCGCTAGTCCTGCGAGATCTGCGTTATCCTCCTATAATATATATAAGAATTTCCCGGAAGGAATTCTATAAACGAGTTAGAATCGTGCCTAGAGTCATCAAAACTTTTGCAAAAACAAATTTTTGTGTGCCACAAATGTCTATTTATCACTACGGATTTAGCTTCTTCTGAAGTAATATCGTTTACTTAGAATTAAGAACTCTTCGGGGCGATTAACTAGGCAACTCTTGGATCATAAGAGTTTGTATAGATTCTAGTCTCATTGGAGTCCTTAGAGATGAGAGTACATCTTCATGATTATAGAATACTAGCAGTCCTTAACAGTTATAGTATCGAAGGATACCGTAATCGATTACTGCACAACAGAATTCCTAACCGATTATAGCATAACATGGCCCATTATAGATACCTTGGGAGCCCTTGGCGTGTTTTGCCACCTTAAGGCGTCCCTCTTCAACGATTATACACTCAACCCAACAACCATTAGAGCATTGTAACAGCCCTTAACCATGCTGAAACCATTGTAATAACTAGGTACATTAAATGTCCATTATGCTGCAGTGTCCAACAATTAGTAATAATGGTAGAATTACCGACAAAATTTTAAGTAAATGGACTCAGATGCAACTAATGTGACTTATTGTGGCAACGTTTCGCTCTCCAGGGGTTTTGTCAAGCCGCGGCTTGACAAAGCCCCTGGAAAGCGACACGTTGCCAGTGATATACACTACCGACAAACTTATGAATAATTCTCAAGGGTAAAATTTTAGATATATCTATTTCTATAAATATAGATACCTCAGCGTTACACACGTGTCTTATTCATCATGACAACACCATAGGACTTTTACTCGTATTGTAACTGTTCTTACGAGTGATTTCACCGTAGAATTTTCTTTTTTCCTCGTGAATGCTCTTTAGCATTTTTTTTTTAAGTAGTGGGCTACGTGTTCAGAAATTCATTTGTATGTACGGACCGAATGAATTTTGTTTTGACAATGGGGTGAAGTATAGCCCGTTATTGATAGTGTGAAATACAGATTGTTATTGATAACGGTGAACTAAGGACTCTTGTTAACAACGGTGAAGGATAGCCTGTTGGAAACGAAGGTATCCCTAGAGGTATTCCTCAAAGGCTCCCAGTGGGAAAGGACAAACTTGAGAGTACTTAAAAGTACCGCCTGATAGGACTCTCCTACACGGTCTTCAGGATGGAAAAATTAACACACATGCAGTATAATGTGATCCTTTGTTGACGTATCGCCCTCACAGTGTGGGCGAAACGTACTTCATAAAGGATCGCTTTATACTGCATTTGTGTTTATATTCCATCGTGTCTGTATTTAATACCATTTGCCCTCCAGGATGTGGTTGCCAGGAAGGATATGGTATCACACACGGTGAATCGAGAAGCCATAGTACAGATGGTATTGATACTTCTAAAGTGAAAATCTGCCATCAAATACCTTCATTAACCATTTTTTTTATCCATTTGCGAACTAACCCACAATCGAAATTTCCTCTCCGAATTGTGGGTTAGTCGTAAATTGCACCAACAGTAGCATTGTGACTTTTATCCGTATTAAAACTTCGTTAGGCCGTGAAAGATTTAGCTGAAACATTCCCCAAATGATCGTCAGAGATATACCTGTGTACATGTCATAAATGATGCCCGGCCTCCATCCATCACGCTCGGCACCAAAATAAAAAATAGAAATATCGTTTCGCTAGCATTTGCCCAGTTGTAGACATGTGACTCCGGTCTGTGCGTGTGTACTCCGCTCTCAAACAACAAAAAGGCTCAATAGCGTGACTGGAACAATACACAAATAACCTACATAGAGAGAAGTTTACGACGACGTTTCGGTCCGACTTTCTAAGTGGACCAAGTCGGACCGAAACGTCGTCGCGTGTGCGGGTTATTTGTGTATTCAAACTCTGTGTGACCAGACCTGAATAACGTGCTGATTTTTAGCGTTGCCTGATTTTCTCGAAACACCGCGCTGGCCGATGTTTCGCCCCTTTTTTTTAAATATACTTATTTGTGATTAAATAACTTTTTCACGGGTTTGTTTAACCCAACTAATATATACAAAGAAATTCTTTACGCAGAAATGGCTAAGAAAACGAAGGGTATGGAAATAATAATGGGTTTCTAAGCCCACTGACGCAAATTGGTGCGTTCATGTCTGTGGGCCATTGAATATTTTGCCCCCACCAAAAAAAAAAAAAAAATCTTTTAACTTCAGTTTTTTATTGGTATTCGGCATTTTTTCACATTTAAATGGCTTTGTGTGTGTGTGTGTGTGTGTGTGTGTGTGTGTGTGTGTGTGTGTGTGTGTGTGTAAGAGTTACATACCTTTTTAACCAGCATTTAATAAAAGGTTAATTAACTCTACACTGCTTTGGGAGAAAATGTAGGCTTGACAAACATATTTCTTTAGCCCCACATGGGTTGTTTTTGTAACCACATGTGTTTTTTTTTGCAACCATAGGTGGTTTTTTGCAACCGCAGGTGTTATTTTTGCAACCACAGGTGTTTTTTGCAACCACAGGTGTTTTTTGCAACCACAGGTGTTTTCCGCAACCGCAGGTGTTTTGGCCTATCTTTGGGATATACACCTTATCATAATTTTTGTTTGTACATGTTTTTGAGAAGTACTTCTGCACCTGACTCTCTCTTCACCAACACAGTCAATGTTCGTCGTCCTAGACCATTCTAGCCACATTCTATTCTTTCCGTAACAGATAATTAATCTTGCCATAGTCTATTGTCCTGGCCAGTCTGTTGTCCCCACTAGAGTACATTGTCCTTGTCATTCATAGTCTATTGAGCTCTCACAAATCTAGTGTCTTTGCCAAAGACTGTGGTCCTCTTTGCAATTTACCCCGGTCACAGTCTGTTGTCATCACCACAGTCTGTGTTGCCCTCACCACAGTCTGTTGCCCTCACCACAGTCTGTTGCCCTCACCACAGTCTGTTGCTCTCACCACAGTCTGTTGTCCCCACCACAGTCTGTTGTCCTCACCAAAGTCTGTTGTCCTGCCCATTATTTTTTCTCTCCAGCCACGGAGGTTAAAATTCCGACCTCGTCACGTAAAAGCCACATTTTTTTCCCTCTCTGAAAAACTCACATTTGCTGACGAAATGGCATTATATTTACAACGTAACCCGACACCTAATTTCATTATCGTAACCACATTTTACTTGTTAGCAAACACGGAAATTGCGTTTGTTTTCTAATTAACGAAATTTGCGGTTATTATACGAAAGTCTGGCAGGAAGGATCGTAAGCAGAGCCGCATGTTATGTCCCCGACCACCGGTACCCTGAGGCCCAAAGATGATTTGATCATGGGAAAGAATTAGCATCAATTTTTCAGTTTTTTCTTTCCCTGGCTCTATTTTTAGGGGAAAAATTGTTGGCACTGGGCGGGGAAGAAGCACAGGCGCGGTGTAACAAACGCATGCACTCTGTGTACACGCAGAATGCATGCATATTTGCATGCATGCATTCGCATGTGCCTACATTACACATCGATGCATATAGAGCGTCCCGATGATGCGTCCGCTGGTTTTATTGTGTGATAACTTGTTTTAGGACGGTGTTGGTGGTAGTGGTGGTGGGGGGGGGTGCTTGGGAGTCTGTGATTGGGAGGCGATGCTTCTGGAAAGGTTGTTGTTGTTGTTGTAGGTTTGCCGGTACATCCGGCCCGGGTCTTCTCCAAATGGTGACCCAGCAGATCTGGAAAGGTAGCGGTGGTGGTGGTGCTGGGGAGGTGGTCGTGGTGGTTGTGCTGGGGAAGTGGTTGTGGTGGTGGTGCTGGGGAGGTGGTGGTTGTGGTGGCGGTGCTAGGGAGGTGGTGGTTGTGGTGGTGGTGCTGGGGAGGTGGTGGTGGTGCTGGGGAGGTGGTGGTGGTGCTGGGGAGGTGGTGGTGGTGCTGGGGAGGTGTTGGTGGTGCTGGGGAGGTGGTGGTGGTGCTGGGGAGGTGGTGGTGGTGCTGGGGAGGTGGTGGTGGTGCTGGGGAGGTGGTGGTAGTGGTAGTGTTGGTGGTAGTGTTGGTGGTGCTGCTGGGGAAGAGGTGGAGTGATAGACCTGTCGGAGTAATTACAGTGTCCAGCACTAAAAAGAAGCGTGCATAAACTGTCCTGATCTTTTTGTCACTGTATAATTCCTGATCACCTGTGTCACTCTAGTGTTCCTGATCACCTGTATCACTGTATTGTTCCTGATCACCCCCTCTCACTGTATTGTTCCTCATCGCCCCTCTCACTGTATTGTTCCTCATCGCCCCTCTCACTGTATTGTTCCTCATCGCCCCTCTCACTGTATTGTTCCTCATCGCCCCTCTCACTGTATTGTTCCTCATCGCCCCTCTCACTGTATTGTTCCTCATCGCCCCTCTCACTGTATTGTTCCTCATCGCCCCTCTCACTGTGTTGTTTCTCATCACCCCTCTCACTGTGTTGTTTCTCATCACCCCTCTCACTGTGTTGTTTATCATCACCCCTCTCACTGTGTTGTTTCTCATCACCCCTCTCACTGTGTTGTTTCTCATCACCCCTCTCACTGTGTTGTTTCTCATCACCCCTCTCACTGTGTTGTTTCTCATCACCCCTCTCACTGTGTTGTTTCTCAATCACCCCTCTCACTGTGTTGTTTCTCATCGCCCCTCTCACTGTGTTGTTTCTCAATCACCCCTCTCACTGTGTTGTTTCTCATCGCCCCTCTCACTGTGTTGTTTCTCATCGCCCCTCTCACTGTGTTCCTCATCACCCCTCTCACTGTGCTGTTTCTCATCACCCCTCTCACTGTGTTGTTTCTCAATCACCCCTCTCACTGTGTTGTTTCTCATCGCCCCTCTCACTGTGTTCCTCATCACCCCTCCCACTGTGTTGTTTCTCATCACCCCTCTCACACTATTTTCAATGGGGTAACAAAATATGATCAATGTACAAGAACAAACTTCTCATAAGAACTGATTTTACAAAAGTTACCTTATTATGATAGAGGTACTAATGCAGGGAAAAGGATCAGGACCCCAGTGGAAATGCATGGACCCCAGTGGAAATGCAAGGACCCCAGTGGAAATGCAAGGACCCCAGTGGAAATGCAAGGACCCCAGTGGAAATAAGTCACTTTGACTTTTTTGATGCTTTGTTGGAGGGTAGGTGGGGGGGTGATTATAATTAAAGGAAAGCTTTTCGTATGAAAAAAAATAATTGGGAGGTGACCAATGCGTCTTGGCGTTGGAAATAAGACATGGGTTTCCTAGTCATATAATCACATAATAATAATAATAATAATAATAATAATAATAATAATAATAATAATAATAATAATAATAATAATAATAATAATAATAATAATAATAATAATTATTATTATTATTATTTCTTTAAGTACATGATACAACTTAAACAGACCATAGCTAACATCAGTGAAGTACTATATAGAAAGCCCCTTGTTATGCAGAGCATTTCCGGCAAATTGTGTAGGTTAATTTTGTCCCCAGGATGCGACCCACACCAGTCGGCTAACACTCAGGACCTATTTACTGCTAGGTGAACAGGGACACCCAAATGTTTCCACCCGTACCGGGAATCGAATCACGGACCTCAGTGTGAGAGCTGAGTGCTCTACCAACCGAGATACGGAAGCTTTTGGTCATATGACCGAGAGCTACCACTGCCTATAACAAATTATAGATCACATCACGTATAATTCCGACAGATGGACGAAAACCAACAAAACAGCGCAAGTCCTTATTATATAACCACGTTTCACTCACGGGAGACGGGTGACACGTCCAAGGAGGCTGTGGTACTTCATCAAGTTGTATTTAATTCTTATCTCCGGAAGAGATTCTTCAGAGTGACCTAAAATTCACTTAACCTTACGCTATCATCGAGAGTAACAGCCTGCCTTGTTTTATCATAGGCCAGTAGGCCTGCTGCAGTGTTCCTCCATTCTTATGTCTCTCTTTTTCCATCCTGATGAAGCCACTTGTGGTGAAACGTTTCCATAATACACGTTTTGATCAGTGCACTCGAGTCCTTTACCTACAACCTGTCAGTATCAACATACCACTTCCTCCTTGTCAAGTATTCATTTTCCAGTCACAAATAATTTGCACTATTCAATGTATTTTTTTTATTCAGTCATTGACTCCATAAATCGTAATACATTGTAAACAACTCCTGACGTGCTTACAGTGTCACCTTCCTTGCAGTGATTTTAAGTCACTTTCAATTTCTTGAGATTATCACAATCTATTCTTCATCTTCCTGGTGGGAAAGAGAGAGAATTACAATTATATCAACATTATCTTGTAATATATATTCTCCCCTCATGCAAAATAGATTTTTTCTAGATTGAAAAATGTTTCTTCTCGGTTTTATATATAAAAAAATATATTTTAAAATTTAATAAGGCAAAAACTTTTTAAAGTGAGGTTTGGTCAGATTAGGTTAGGTTAGGTTTGTTGACATATATCAAAATACTTTCTTTTATGGATAATTCCGATGACAGTGCTTTTGTTGATATATAGATAACAATTCTTTCGTGTATGGTAATATACATCAAGAGGCGAATGCTTCTGTGTGTATATACTTTGAGAGGTTATCTGAACTCTTGAGATTAAAGTATTCCTGACTGGTGGTAAACAGGTTACGGACAGTCTTAATGACCCTCGTGTAGGCGATGGGTTTAAAGCCCCATTAACCTTGTATGGATAATTCTTATAACCAGGAGAAAGGGAGGCGAAATGAGAGAGGCAGGAAGGAAGGGAGGGAGGGTAGGGAATGAAATGGAAGAGAAGGAAAAAGAAGGGAACCGACGAGAGGGGAAAAAGAAAAGGGGGAAATAAGAGGAAAAGAAAGAGGTAGTTTAAGGGTGGAGGGAAAGGGAGGGAAGGGGGTTGAAATGGAGAGACAAGAGGGAGGGAAAAGGGGGGGGGCAGAATGCTCATCGGAATGGCATAATTGACACGAGTTTTGATTGAATTTTTTATCATAGGAGTGGGCTATGTGCTGGCCCGGAGCTAACACTGGATCGACCAATAGGAATTTTATAAAGTCCAGGAGATATCAAATGAAAATGTAGATTGTAAATTTTAAATGTCGTATGCCAGCACCTGTGTATGTATGTATCCAGAGTTTATATTCGCTTGTGTATGCATGTGTGTATGTGTCCTGTGTTTTCATGCGCTGGTGTATGCATGTGTATATGCAGCTTTTATTCGTGCTTGTGTATGTATACGACGGGAGGCGAGCGAAACATTCTCTGTTTCAATGTATGAATAAGCGGTAGCGTTTGTGTATTCATCTCTTCGGTATTTCAGGGGTACTAGCTCCTGGCCCCTCATGCCTGACAAACGACAGGTTGCACTGCTTGCCTCTTGGGGGGGTCATGTCGTACTCATCCTTAAGGCTGTGTATGGTTTTGCTTCCATGTCTGAAGCCGCTTAAATCCTGACCGCCCGCATGATGAAGAATTGCATTTTTGTTTTTATCGTCGCTGAAACTCGTCTGTGGGCATTATATGTCTTGAGTATTCGTGGTTGTGTTTAGTATAGACGTGTATGGACACGAAATATACGAAATACGAAAAGTTTCACGTCTCTCTGTCTTTTAAAATTCCAAAGATTACAACACAAAAGTGTAAAGCGGATGAAAAAGAGACGATTTAGAAGAATCTTTTATTGTTGCAACGTTTCACTTTATGTAGAGCTATGTAGCTATGTAGAGCTCTGCACGGGGGCGAAACTTTGTCTTCCTATACTATCGTCAGGAGAGCTACGATTAGTTCCAGCCTTAAGTGCGAAGAGGACATCTACTCTTTGTTTACACAAAGAGGGGACGCCTCTTACGGCCAGGTTTGCACACGGATATGTTCCCTCTTGATCTCTTGGTAAGTTAACCTTGGTTATGCTGAGGTTTACAAATGAGGAGAAAGAGGAGGAGGTTAAGATGTGTGGTAGCGATCGGGATCACCTACGAGGTTACCGATACTATCAAGGAAAACCATTCTCTCTCACAGTGTGAGGGGAGTCTTACCTGGCCAGCCTCAACACCTGTTCCCTCCTTCTCCCCCATTACTTCTCTCTCTCTCTCTCTCTCTCTCCTTCCTTCTCTTTTTACGCCCCTTTCTTTCGTTCCCTCCTCTTCCCACCCCACAAAAGCAGTTCACCTTAATACAGTTAACTCTCATCCATATCTTTATCTCTTGTCCTTATCTTACGATTTTATCCCTGGATAACAACTTGCTCGCGAATAGTCTTATGTCGCGAATAGTCTTGAGTCGCGAATAGTCTTGAGTCGCGAATAGTCTTGAGTCGCGAATAGTCTTGAGTCGCGAATAGTCTTGAGTCGCGAATAGTCTTGAGTCGCGAATATAAATATTTACTCACTTAAATATTTCTATTTGTGACTCAAATATATCCGACAAATAATTTCAATAAAAAAAAAAGAGTTTGATGGAGTTGCCATTATCGAAAAATTTAGTTTTTTCAACGCTCCCAGTTCATCCAGGTGAAAGCAAGTATTGGTTATATCGTTCATTAATGAAAAAAAATGTCCCATTTTCTTCTCAATTTACGAGGTAGTCAATATTAGACCCAATATTTTGACTCGACCTGGAAGTGAATGTAATTCTTTGGTTTTTTTTACCCCAACGGATTCAATACAGATCAATGGGGAGATCACAGATACTGAAAAATACTTTTGTTTCACGCGCAGACTTTCTTCTGATATATTTATGAAATATCTTTAGATACGTAGAAACCTGTGAGATATATATATATATATATATATATATATATATATATATATATATATATATATATATATATATATATATATATATAATAGTTTGAATCTTATTTTGGGTATTTACAATGCAGAATCAATGGCCATCGTGTAGTCGATAGGCTTTAAACCCAAAAAAACAACCAGGCACTTCTCGGCTGTTTCAATCGTTGATCTTCAGTGGGAGCGACTTACAAAGGCATTTATAGTAGAGGCAAGACCTTATTACGCATCGTTTCGCCCAAAGGTGAGTTTTCTCAAGTCATGACCAGGAGAGGTTGACCTTTGAAGTCAGCCTTTCCTATTTATGTATTTCTCTCCTTGTCAGCATTTTTGCCTTCTAAACAGCTTGCTTGGCGAGTGCTGCTTTTAATGGCACCCGACAAGCACTGTGTGTGTGTGTGTGTGTGTGTGTGTGTGTGTGTGTGTGTGTGTGTGTGTGTGTGTGTGTGTGTGTGTGTGTTACTAACCTATTTGTACTCGCCTGTCTGTGGCTGCTGGCGTCGATTCACAGCTCCTGGTCCCGCCTCTTAGCCAGTCGCTCCTAGGTCCATTCTCTCCCTGCTACGTGTATGTGTGTGTACTCGCCTATATATTCTCTCCTGTATGTGGTTTCAGAGGTCGTGTCACAGCTCCTGGCCCCACTTCTACGTACACAACTGTAATTCTGTTTATAGTTCCAGAAGCAGTATTATGCTCATGGTGTCCCATCTTCAATGATACTTAATAATTTTTATGAAATTTCCAAAAGTTCAACCACTACCTCATCTTTTAAATCATTTTATTACTTAAATACACTGCAAAGATTTTTTCTGTAATCCCTTCGTCTCCACTTTAGCCTCGTTATTAATGTTGTAGGTACCAAGAAATCTCCTTTATCTAATATCTGACCTAATATAGGTAAGTGTGTGTGTTGGTGGGAGAGGGGGCAGGGGATTGGGGTTGCAATGTGTACCCGTATGTGGGTGGGTAGATGTGTGAGATGTGGGTGGGGGTGGGTGGGGGTGTAGATTTGCTGGTGTGTGTGGAATTATACGTGTGTTTTTGGGTGAGTTTTGAAGAGTGATGAAGTTACTGTCTGTGTTTGCTTTTGGTGTCAATGTACTGTTCGACTTTTGTATTTTTGGTTTATAAATTGTGGTTTTTGTTGTCGCCTAAACTGTGATTTTTCTCTAATATCCGAATTAGAGATTTATTCAGCGCCTGTTATGCGAGTATCATTGTATCGGATATTTGCAGTCTTCATCCTTTGTAAATTTCAGTACTGATTTGTGCACAGTTAAAAAAAAAATACTTTACTGATTTATACCCAAGTTGAATAGGTCTAACAATACGAATATATACCAAAGTTAAAAAAGCCCTGCAAAGTTGATTTGTGCCCATATTAAAAAAAATACCTACAATACTCATTCACTTTCTTGTTTCCAAACCACACGATTTTCAGCTGTTCAGATTTCATACCTTTGTTCGTGTCCAGGTTTTAAAAAATGTCAGCATAACATGAAAATCATAACATTGCGAGGCAGCATTTTCTGCGACGTGTTGATCTCGGAAATAGAGAATAACTGTGTTCGAATCTGTGTGTTCGGTTGGTTAATTGGGTTTAAAGCATACCGAGTACACTATTCTCATTAAAGCTGCATGTAACCTGTACAACACTAGTCAAGGATACTTTAATAACTAAATTACGGATGAAATTAAACTCTCAGAGTATATACATTGAGACGTACATCCCTCGGTATATATACACTGAGATGTACATCCCTTGGTGTATATACACTGAGAGACTTGCACCACTCTGTGGATATAACCGAGTGTCCTGGAAGCTGTGGCAAATAGTGAAGGCTTGATCCTCCGTCTGCTAAACTCTTGGTGTAACTTTGTAAATGCTACAGTATAATGATGCTTGGGTTCTTCCTGGAGCAGTGTAAAGTCACGGTGAATTGTTCCAGCCACGCAAATGTGACTTCATATTCTTTTGGGGTGCCTATGTAAATGTCACAATTCTTGAAGTGCCTATGTAAATGTTTTCTTTCTTGGGGTGCCTATGTAAATGTCACCATTCTTGGGGTGCCTATGTAAATGTCACCATTCTTGGGGTGCCTATGTAAATGTCACCATTCTTGGGGTGCCTATGTAAATGTCACCATTCTGGTGCCTGTAAATGTCACCATTCTGGGTGCCTATGTAAATGTCACCATTCTTGGGGTGCCTATGTAAATGTCACCATTCTTGGGGTGCCTATGTAAATGTCACCATTCTTGGGGTGCCTATGTAAATGTCACCATTCTTGGGGTGCCTATGTAAATGTCACCATTCTTGGGGTGCCTATGTAAATGTCACCATTCTTGGGGTGCCTATGTAAATGTCACCATTCTTGGGGTGCCTATGTAAATGTCACCATTCTTGAATTTCGTACAAACGGACGACAGAGGTTTTGCAACCTAGACTGCTTCTTTGACGTTTCTTGACGTATGTTGACGCTTCGTACGTTTGTTTTAACTTACCTTTCTTTAATTTTGGTTTGTTTATTGAAGTTTCTTTATGTTTTTAACGTTTCTTTAAGGTTTAAATGTTTCATTACTGTTTTTAACGTTATTACAACAAAATGCTTGTTTGACGTTTTTCTAATGTTTTTTATTTTTTTTTATTAATGTCTCAAACCTATTACCATCACTCTCCTTACCACCACCATTTCCACCACCACCCCCCTTTACCACAACCAACACCCTTTACCACCACCACCATTATCCCTTAACTCCACCGTCTACCATCGCCACTATTATCCCTTAACTCTACCAGCACCACCACCACCGCCACTTACCAAACTACCATCCTTGACCACTACCACCACCCCTGACCACTACCACAACCAGCTTACCACCACCCCTGACCACTACCACAACCCCTGACCACTACCACCACCCCTGACCACTACCACAACAAGCTTACCACCACCCCTGACCACTACCACAACCAGCTTACCACCAACCCTGACCACTACCACAACCAGCTAACCACCACCCCACCACAATCTCCACCCTCACCACTACCACCACAACAGAACTGCTTCCAACTAACCATTATCATCCGCGTTTACTGCCACGTAAATTTGCATTTGGGCCCTAAACCCCATGTCCAATAAAGACACGTAATTTTTCCCCCCGTGTCCTAACCGTCCATTTTCTTTAGGTCGTTCCATGAATTGCAAGACTACACACTTTGCCGAAGTTGCGTCTTTCCAAGTTGTCCTCTTATGTTTTGCCAAAATTATCACTCTAGGAGAAATTATTGCAGGAGATCACGCCGTAAACGGCGGAATAAATGTGAAACCAACACGCATACTGCGCGTTACTCCTGCAGTGGGGATGGTGGGGAGGTGTTGTGGGGGTGGGAGGTTGTGGTTGTGGGCGTGACGGCAGTTGGTGTGTGTTTGGATGGGTGTCTTGAGAGGTGAATTTGGGGTGGGTGTGGATATGTTTATTGGTAGTGGTTGTGTGTGTGTGTGTGTGTGTGTGTGTGTGTGTGTGTGTGTGTGTGTGTGTGTGTGTGTGTGTGAGCGCGTGCGTGTGCTTGCATGCGCGCGCACTCACTCACCCATTTGAATTCACCTATTTGTAGTTTCAGGAGTCGAGAATGAGTTTCTGTGTCTGTCTGGTAACCAGCCACTTTCCAGATTCATTCCCTTCTAGTCCTGTCGTACCTGCTCTTAAAACTCTGTATGTGTTTGCGGGAGAGTCGAGACTCACCTCAGTCTCTCGCTATATATTGTCTCATCACCAGAGACATTCAAATTGCTAAAAAAATTATTAGTGTAAATTATAATAAAGTAAAATTAACTCAAATTATACTGTGGGAGGAGCTGTTGATCCAAGGACTTTCCGCTTCCTCTCCTTCCACGGATCAAACTTGATTACCTTTTCCCGTTTACATAGTTCTGTATGACCCTACTGGGTTTAGCGCTTTTCTCTTGAATATCAGAACATCACTGAAAGGAATAATTTAGATCAATCACTGTCTGATCAGAGAAATTTTGAAATCGCTTCTGTGTATTCCCAACCCTCGACATTTTTCACCACTGATTGGGTTTAATCTAATCCCAATCTCTGATCCCCGTAGAGTGACTTACATAGTCGGGAATCAATCAGGATCTGAGAGGCTCTTTCTGATAGTTCACTACACCTTGTGAACGTCAGTAACCTGCGCAATCATCGTGATACTGACGATATGTTTTACGTTCTGAGTGGCATATCGAGTTCTCGTGGGCCCATCAGAGGCCTGGAATTTCGAGAGGGTAAAATCGCTTTAGTTTCTGCATTTCGAAACATTAATTGGATCACACACACTCAGAGTGGTCTCACCCTGAGCGTCAGTATGGTGTCCACGCGAGTGGCAGGAGGTTTGGACATGATGGGCAGGAGGTTGGGACATGATGGGCAGGAGGTTGGGACATGGCAAATGACAGATAAATGACATATCATGAGAACGGTACATTATAAATGACAGGAGGATGGGACATTATAAATGACAGGAGGATGGGACATTATAAATGACAGGAGGATGGGACATTATAAATGACAGGAGGATGGGACATTATAAATGACAGGAGGATGGGACATTATAAATGACAGGAGGATGGGACATTATAAATGACAGGAGGATGGGACATTATAAATGACAGGAGGATGGGACATTATAAATGACAGGAGGATGGGACATTATAAATGACAGGAGGATGGGACATTATAAATGACAGGAGGATGGGATATTATAAATGACAGGAGGATGGGACATTATAAATGACAGGATGGGACATTATAAATGACAGGAGGATGGGACATATAATGACAGGAGGATGGGCATTATAAATGACAGGAGGATGGGACATTATAAATGACAGGAGGATGGGACATTATAAATGACAGGAGGATGGGACATTATAAATGACAGGAGGATGGGACATTATAAATGACAGGAGGATGGGACATTATAAATGACAGGAGGATGGGACATTATAAATGACAGGAGGATGGGACATTATAAATGACAGGAGGACGGGACATTATAAATGACAGGAGGACGGGACATTATAAATGACAGGAGGACGGGACATTATAAATGACAGGAGGACGGGACATTACAAATGACAAAAATGAACATCAAAATGACAGGAGGTTAGAAAATCCCCAACGGGGGACTAGGACACGAAGTAAGGCAGCAACAATCCCAAGAGTTGACATTTCAGTATGAACATCTTATAGGGTACCAGCCATTATTATTTTTTATCTACTACAGCTGTTGATCTTCAAAGTGGATAAAGCAATACAGGCTACAGGCGCTACGTAGCTGATACAGCAACAGCTGATACAAACAGATCACTGTAAACATGCAGCCATGAGTGGTTTTTTTAAGGACCTGCCAATTTAGGATTGGTTACATCCTATTAAGTCAAGAGGATTGGGAGTTTGTGTTTCAGCCGCTACAAAATCCGGAGAGTCAAGGTGATTATTAACTTAAGTGAGACTTAGCGAGATCGGGATTTGGCTAATGAACGAATCAGCTTTTTTCTTCATGAACGGCACCAAAGAACGGCACCAAAGAACGGCATCGAGGCGATGAGTGAGGAATGTGGACAGTACGGGCGATCAATTGTTTTTCTATTTTTTTTTTTTTGGGGGGGGAGGAGGAGAGGTAAATTTCGTACTAGTTTATTATTTTTTATACTAGTTCTGCTAGTTTTCGTACTGGGAAAACGTAATTACATTAATATGCCTAGTTTCATCATCCTAAATTATTATTATTATTATTATTTACTGAGAAGAGCCAAACCCATGCTGGGAAAGTGGGAAGTAATCAGGTTTGTTCCTAGGAAAGGGAAGGATAGCTCCAATTCCCAGGATCAAGAGCCCATTACCAGCATCGAAACGCCTCCTATGAAGGGAGGATTCTAGACTTGAGGTAAGTCATTCTTTGACTAAATTTTGAAGGCAATACGAATCTATAATCTAATTCGCATCTATAATGCAGTTAATCTATCCTTTGATCCATTTAATATTAAAACCGGTAATTAGAGAGGCATTAAGCTCAAGCTTAGTGAAATTATAGTAATTAAGCTTGGCAAATAAATGGGAAAAGATAATTGTTTAATCAGTGGTTATATTTAATTATTTCAAGTGAGGTGCCTTGATGCCGGTAAAGGGGGGGCTCTAGATCCAAGAAATTAATTACCCCTTTTTCCCCTTCCTCGGCTCAAACCTGGTTACCTTCCATTTCCTTCCCAGGCGCTGTATAACCCCTACGGGTTTAGCGTTTCTCTGAATTAGCTCAATAGTTTTCACGTTTCCTAAACACAGCTAAATATTTTTTAAAACGTTGATTTATATAAAAAAATTAAAATGGCGTATAAAAAATATGCCATTTAATAAATCATTTACTGACTCAAAAGGCTCCCAAATAGAGGTGATTGATCTATATTGTATTTATTGTATTACTGCATTACGTAATGACTGATCGGAGGCTGACCTCAGCATAGCAGTGCCAAGGACTGGCCTCCAAATCCCCCAATTATAGCGAAGATTATCATAATCCTACGCTGTGTTAGACCAACTTCAATGACCTGAGGTAATCCTCTCCTGACCAGCACAATGAGTGAGTAAAATGTATTTACTAGCTGAGTCCAGAGCCTTGGTGATTATAGCTTTGGGATGATAGCTTTGGGTGATTATTGTCTCAGTGGATTATAGTCACGAGTGATTATAGTCTTGGGTGGTTGTGATTAAAGAGCGAGAGAGGGATGGGATGGGATGTTGCTCCAGCCTTACCTGTGGAATATAAGGGGTTGTAAAAGAATTCCTTGTACCTTCATCATGAGGGAACAAGGGGAAGAGGAGCTAACTACATGGGTGCACGAACAGACGAATGGATCATTATACAAACAGTATGCAAGGCCGTCAAGTATATGAATAAGACACCATGTGCAGCACCTGGGTTTCACTATTACACTAACAACTAAGTGTTACACAAGTGTACATGTGAACTATTAAGACTAAGTAATTGTAAGTATACTTTTCAGTTGTATAGTCTGTATTTCTGATTCTCATACTAGAGTATGAGATCATTGTATTGACTCGTTATGGGGTATTATGTTATTCCAACCTCTTAATCTTGTATAACCTTGTATAAGTGCTGATTAAATGGAGTATAAGTGGTAATAAGTAGATATCAGGAGGTGAAGAGGGGAACTCGCACCCCTCCTCCCCCCATTTCCTTCCGTAATGAGAGAATGGGAGAGAGCGAGGGTAAGAGAAAGCGAGAGCGAGCAAGAGAAAGTTAGAGCTAAAGAGCCAGAGAGACCAGGGAGACCTAGAGTGGTAACAAGAGAAGAGAGAGAGAGAGAGAGAGAGAGAGAGAGAGAGAGAGAGAGAGAGAGAGAGAGAGAATCACTGAGGATATTAACACGAAAGTCAGGACTGGAAAAAAAATATGAAAAATGTAAATACCAGTCATCATAAGAGTACATTACACAACAACAGATTTGTTACTCTGGATAAGCAATGTAGAGGTTACGTTGCCAATTTAGAAACATTTGAAACAAAATCGCTACCATCCCCTTGTTACACTTCAAAAGCGACTCTGTAAACCTAACATTGTAAACGCTACTTGGTAACCTCGACTCTGTAAACCTAACGTTGTAAACACTACTTGGTAACCTCGACTCTGTAAACCTAACGTTGTAAACACTACTTGGTAACCTCGACTCTGTAAACCTAACGTTGTAAACACTACTTGGTAACCTCGACTCTGTAAACCTAACGTTGTAAACGCTACTTGGTAACCTCGACTCTGTAAACCTAACGTTGTAAACGCTACTTGGTAACCTCGACTCTGTAAACCTAACGTTGTAAACACTACTTGGTAACCTCGACTCTGTAAACCTAACGTTGTAAACACTACTTGGTAACCTCGACTCTGTAAACCTAACGTTGTAAACACTACTTGGTAACCTCGACTCTGTAAACCTAACGTTGTAAACGCTACTTGGTAAGCGCGACTCTGTAAACCTAACGTTGTAAACACTACTTGGTAAGCGCGACTCTGTAAACCTAACGTTGTAAACGCATGGCGTTGCCACTCTTCTATCGTTATTAACGTAATTTCCTCATTCCTGTAAGTTTGGGCCAGGAAAAAAGGCTCCTGCATTGCATCGCAAAAAATGTCCTACGGCATTCTGCTTCCTCCATTTTTTCCTTGGTGCTCCACGGGACTTTGGGAAGAAAACGGGGTTATTTCATTTTCTCTATCTCTCCCATTCTCTCTCTCGCTCATGCTTATTAATTCCCCCCCCCTCCCTCCATTGCTTCTCTTACTCATTGCTCTCTTTCTCCCTCTCTTTTTTTTTAGCTTTCCTCGCTCTCACTCTTCCTCCGCTTCTCCAGCGTCTTTTCTTTTTTTGTCTTTCGCTATCGCTCCTTCGGTATGGCTCTCTGGCTCTCGCTTGGTCGCTCTTTCTAAAATTTCTGAAGATAATGTTGTCATCTGCAGTAGTGGAAGTGAAAGTAGTAGTAGTAATAGTGGTAGTAGGAAAAGAAGTACTAGTAGAAATCTAGGATGTACTATCTTGGGTTAAATTTTTTTATACAATTACAGAATAGAGATTCAGGTTTTGCCACCGAAGAAGCTAGTTCACTGTGCTCCCTATATCCATCCTGTGGACGATAGTGGCTAGTTAATCGTGCACTCCATATCCATCCTGTGGACGATAGAGGCTGGCTTATTGTGTACCCCATATCCATCCTGTGGACGATAGAGGCTGGCTTATTGTGTACCCCAAATCCATCCTGTGGACGATAGAGGCTGGCTTATTGTGTACCCCATATCCATCCTGTGGACGATAGAGGCTGGCTTATTGTGTACCCCATATCCATCCTGTGGACGGTAATGGCTAGTTTGTGTATCCCATATTCATCCTGTGGAAAGTTATGGTTAGTTTGTTCACCCCGTATCCATCCTGTGGATGGTAGTGGCAGGCTTATTGTGTACCTGATATCCATCCCGAAGACGATAGCAGCTTCATTGTGCACCCCATATCAATCCCGTGGACGGTAGTGCAAAAACGCATGAATACATAAAAGGTCCAGGAACTAGGCCCCAATGAGTACATCTGAGTATTTACACTCTATATTTCAAGTTATAATCAATTTTAGGGTATTTGTTAGAATTGCCTGGTATATCGATTTCGTGAATGAAATACACAGATATATCATATAAGCTACTATACTGTCTATATATATATCAATATGTGGTCAACATAACACACAATGCTTAATGACCATATAGCTGGCCACATATATTGCATTTTGTTTGATCGTCGTCTGTGGGTATATCAGACTTCAAGAAGTGCTTGTAACGCAACGTCAGGCTGGCTTTCAACAACATCCGTCTGTTTACATCGCAAACTTCTCAGTAAATGCGCTTATCTACGTTCATACCATCGTAGCTAAAGATCTAAGGCTTCTTACAGTGTTCCTCTGACATTCAGATTCTTTATTTACTTCCCTTCTAATACGTTTTCTATTGCTTGACACGGACGAAGGGATCAATGTAAATGAGCACAAGACATTTATATGTACTCATTAATACTTATTATATAGAATAAACCACACAAAATTCTGACTCATTTCCATTGGAACATTCGCATTTCCATCGAGGTCCTCCCCTTTCCACTGGGGTGTTCTTTTTTACTGGGGTGCTCTCTGGTCATACTACTAACACCAACATTGCAAGCAAGATTGTAAGATTGAATGCTAGATTGCAGGCTGCATATAGTAAATAAAATGGGATTACATACCTAGACCTCTTTTTTTCCGACCCTGTCCCCCTCTCCTATAAATACTGGCTCCTTTACCTGTGTGTGTTAGTGTAACTTGTAATTGATACAAGTCAGACCGAAACGTCGGCATAAGCTTTTCCTACGTGCGGGTTGTTTGTTTAGTGTACCTACACCTCAGATGAACTACTAAATGTTGACAAGAATTCCAGGCTGGGCTGCAGGTGCCCTGATACGTAAGCTCAGGAATGAGGGGAAGGGATGATAGGTCAGGTCATGTCATGTCAAGAGTGAGGGTGTGACATATCAGTGCTACAGTACAACACTAAAACACACATGTGTAACACTAGGGATCTTCACTGACGAGACGTGTGGTCAGTGAAGACTCCTAGTGTTGCACAAGTCTTATTCTTCAACCGGTCGACATTGTTTACCAATAACATGATACGACACTATAATACAGCTCTATAATACAAAGCTTTAACACAAGGAATGGTATAATTGTTATGGCATTAATGCTAATATATCTTATTCAATCTACATTAAGAGTCTTGACAGTATTCCGATATTATCATGTCCTCGGATATATAATGTAGCCAAACAGTATCCAGTTTTACACACAGCGTAGAAACTAAATTATGCGCTAACAGTAATCTCTCTCATCGTGTTTCTTTAAACGGCATACGACGTTTTTTTTATGGTAAATCAAACTTATGACAGATGCTGCAATAATTACCACAGCCAAAAGAAGAATGTTGCAGGAGCAGTCAATGACCAGTTAGTCACTGCAATCGGATAAAAACTTCATTAAGCATTAAATAGGTAAATTTATGTCAATCTGCTGGGGTGGGTGGCATCCTGGGCAGGGTGGGGTGTATGGGCAAGTCTCCTTACACCTGTTGCTCTTCCTCACTTAGCAGAAAATTGGCAAGTATATACCTGTTACCCTTGGTCACTTGTTGTGGATGTCCTCCTAAGCAGGGTGATCCAGGCACCTAATTTACTGCACAGTTTGAACTGTTGAACCTCTTGATCTTTTATTGTTCAATCTGGTGAACCATTAAGACTTTTATTACTAAGTGTTGAACCATCAGGTCTTTAAAAACTTAAAACAGTAGATGTACATGTACGTTTTCTGTTCTAAAATGTACATATACGTACAATATAAAAAAAAAAAATTGAAGCAAAAAAAAATCGAATGCTATTTAGTAACAGAAAGTGACTGAACACTAAGAGTAATAGAAAATGTACACTAGAAATAAAATGTACACTAGAAATAAAATGTACACTAAAAATAAAATGTACACTAGAAATAAAATGTACACTTTGTAGCAACAGAAAATGTACACTATGTAGCAACAGAAAATTTGCACTAGGAATAACAGAAAATGGACACTATATAACAACAGAGAATTTGTACTAGGAACAACAGAAAATGGACACTATGTAGCAACAGAAAACGTTCACGTACGCTATGGAGCAACAGAAAACGTTCATGTACGCTACAGAGCAACAGAAGACGTGCGTGCGTAAAGTAAAGAAGAAGAAAGCGTACACGTACAATATAAAGCAAAATTTTTGACCGGGGAAAAAAAAGAGGCAAAACCAGAGATGCAAGAATAACCGTGTACACAAACACACAATTCTAGTTACTAAATTATATACAATTCCGAGGCGTGATTTTGAGTAAGGTGCCAAAAATTACTCAGTATTGGGACTAAAAATATAATAGCAAATGGAACTATGGGGAAAAGGGGGTTAAATTTAACCCATTGGAATTATATTCATGGGGAAGCGGTTAACTCGTTAGGGGCATATAGCGTCATGGGATTGGAGGTTGGTTTGATCCGAGGAATGGGCAGGGTAGCTATAATTGCACGGATCAAAGGCCCTTTAATGCCCATGCTTTGGTATGTGAAGCCCCTTCCGTCACCACTGACCCCTAACCCTTTGACCCCTAACCCCAAATCCCTTACCAGATAATCCCTTACTCTAATTCCCCACAATATAAGTAGCTTATTTTTTTCTTCCCTACTTATGTGTATTGGTAAATAATATACACTATGTATAAACCTGTGTATATATACCCCATACACCAGGTATACTCACCTACCCGAGTTGTACAAATATACGAGCATACACGAATATATCTTACGACTATACAAATATTTAAGTTATACTCGCATACATGAGGTATTCTCGTATATAATTATTCCCATGAAAGAGATATACGTACTCGTATACAAGAAACAGATTCGCAAGAGGTATATTCAGAAGAGGTATACCCATAAAGTATACGATGAAAATATATTTTCTTAAGAATTATATATCCTAAGAATGTTGAAATCAATATAATTTCTAATCTGATATAAGACCAAGGAAGGTAAACTTGCCTATTCTTCTACGCACAAAAAAATAAGGAAAAAAACTTTACATACAGATTGTAAACAAAATTAAACGCCTGATAAATGTAGTCCTTTGTTGGCAACGTTTCGCCCTTGTTTTTTATTCATCGTGTTCGTATTGTACACCATTTCTCCACCTTTTCACAGAGCGAAACGTCCTTAACTAACGAATAATTGATGGGAATTTGTTACAATACCAGACCTTCGACTCGTTAAATATACCTAGTTGGATGAATCTTATTGTAGCCAGCTGACCCAGTGGTTTACGCACTGGCCTGGAGTTTTACCACTCACTCGCCATGGGTTCTAACCCCACCCGTACCATGGTTTGTTTGCAGTCTTCTTATTACGACTTCGTCAGTCGAGGAAGAGGAGCCTAAGAGAAGGGTTTCTTGCTATCAGTCACCACGTAATTAGTGGATGTTTATGACATGAGTCGTATATGGAATTCGGTGGTTCAGGGCCCCGTATTTTAGGGTTTTGCTTAATTGGGATTTTATGGTGTGGACTGTGACTTCTCTTGCATCATAAAGTTCGCAAAAATTACATTAGTTTGAGGTGTCTGAGTGTGAGCGCACACACACACACGAGTGGGTGGGTTACACAGGCACGCACCTTTGCACTTTCACAAACTGGCTCTTTTAGGGCAGTAGCAGTGTATAGTAAAGTAAATAATATTAATGTAATCGGGAATTCCCGTACTGTAGGGGAGAAAATTTAGTGTCGCTGGGGCATCAATAAATGAAGTCCAATCGACACAAAGCACGAATAATTTTTTTTAGCCAAAAAATGAACACAGAAAACAGGAGAGGCGAGAGAAAATAAAAAAAAATCTATTTTCCCTTTTGTTTCAGTGACCAACACTAATATATATTATATTTATTGTGGTGGTTGGAACATAATGAACATTTGTCAATGAGAGAAAATCCGCATGTTTGACAAAACACATGAAAGTGATTGGTATGGGGAGGCTCGATACTCCGTCCGCACAGCGTGAGCCAGACACGCTGCATACTTGTCCTCAGGCGAGTGTGGGAGCTCTTGGCCAGGTAAACATGGTGTGAGAGGCTCGACAACATGAAGTAGGCAACACATCCCGGTCATTTTAACCCTCCCAGTGCTACACAACACGCCCCATGAGCTGTGTCTCACTCCCACAGTGTCTGTGAGACACAACACACTGGGTTTACCATGCAAAATGTTCATACAAATAGTCCCAAACAACATGTCACACACATTCACCATGTCCCAAGCAACATGCAGGAGGCTCCACTGTGTCCCTCCCTTAGGACATGGGGGCATAGTAAGCTAGACTACTTTTCCCCCATTCTTCTGCCCATCATCAAATCTCACTCGTATTTTTGATAGTGACAACAACTACCCTTGAAAGAGGTGAGGAGAGGAGGGAGTTACCTTGTTGCTAGTGATTGACATTCAAGGAAATGGAACCACCTTCCTTCAGATCTAACTAGACAACCCACAGTTTCCCATGTGTGTGATCCTGTACTACTACAGCACTTTATCTTCGACTTTAATAATAATAATAATTATCACTCTCCTATTCGTTTCACCCAAATTTTCCTTGGATGCCCTCGATCCCCTTGTCCCTCTGACCCTTGTCCCTCTAATCCCTTGTCCCTCTGACTTCTTGTTCCTTCAACCCTCTTGTTCCTCCACTCAGATGAGAATCGCAAAGGACAATGATATTTGTTATAATAATCAATTATCTTCTGTGATAAAATGCCAGATTACTACTCAATGAGGTACCTAATGCCAGTTACCAGGTTTAGTAACATCGTGGACGTTGCTGCTAAGGTGATTGCTAACGACGTGCTTGTTGCTTCGACTGACGAAGCCCAGACTTCGTAGGGGTCAGTCACATTGAGCGCCTAGGGAACTCGAGGAAAGCAAGTTTGACCAGAGTTGGGGTAGGTTCAGTTTCTTGGTATCAAGAGCCTTTCACCGGCATCAGGGATAAAGATGCTTAGACTCATAGTGGCTGCTGTTCCAGGGGTGAATTTCATCACTGTTGTTAGGAATGTCTCGAGGGATACTTCCCTGTGAGGAATATTGAAAGGGATGCCTCCCTGTGAGAGACACCTATGACGTATCTATCACTGGTATACCTCCTTGGGAGGTATCCTTCACAGGGAGGTATCCATTGAAGTATTCCCTACATTGTATTTCAAGGACGGAGCTGCAGTGAAGAACGCAAGGAATGTCAAGGAAATGGCTAGCTTGGGAGTGCTGTGTTCTCGCGTTCTATGGAAGCCTTTTACACTCTCCCTCTCTGTGGAAGCCTTTTACACTCTCCCTTTCTGTGGAAGCCTTTTACACTCTCCCTTTCTGTGGAAGCCTTTTACACTCTCCCTCTCTGTGGAAGCCTTTTACACTCTCCCTCTCTGTGGAAGCCTTTTACACTCTCCCTCTCTGTGGAAGCCTTTTACACTCTCCCTCTCTGTGGAAGCCTTTTACACTCCCGCTCTGTGGAAGATCCGAATTTTCACTCAGTCCAAGAATTTTACTCCCATGATTTACCAGATATTTCCAAAGATTTACTAATTATTTCCAAAGATTTACTAATTATTTCCAAAGATTTACTAATTATTTCCAAAGATTTACTAATTATTTCCAAAGGTTTACCAGTTATTTCCTACAAATTATTATTATTCTAGTCCCGGAAAAGTGGAGGTTATCAGATTTAATCCGAGGAAAGGGATCGTGGTTCTATTCCCTTGAATTAAGAGCTCCTTACCATCAATACACCCATTTCCCCCTAAAGGGAAATGGGTGTCTTAATGGTAAGGACTTTTTTTTTTAACGTTCTTCATACATTGATCCCCCCAATAGGAGTGTGTGTTTGTGTGTGTTTGTGTGTGTGTGTGTGTGTGTGTGTGTGTGTGTGTGTGTGTTGCGTTGCGTTTCCTAAGTAAAATACCTAACAAAAGACGGACATTGAGCGAACACTAGTGTAAATAAGGGGAAAACTTGCGAGCGACTAGTTACTTTCCTGTGAAAAACTGTCATTTGACTTGACTTTCTCTTAGGAAACCTGAGACTCCTGAGTCTCACGTCTGAAGAATGATCGAATTTTAACATATCCGAGAATTAATCTGTCGTCCCTGGGAGTTCTTTTAGAGCTCTGAAGGAGGGGGAAGTTTATTAACGCGGTTTTTTTTTCATTGCCCCTTTTTTAAGTAAGGATTCGGAAGTTTTGCTGAGAAAGGAGAGACTTGCACAGCACCACTCTCAACTTTCTTTTTATATAATGAATTATCCTGTGTCTGCAACTGCAGAAGAATAGGAAGAAAATGATTATTTTCGAAACACAATTTGTGTTGTTGAATTGCAAAAAGAAGAGTCAGTGTCTCTGATTAAGACAAAGGTTGGTTGACGGAGATTAGTAAGTTAATTTAGACACAGGTACACAACTACAATTACCATACATTGTGTAAATTACCTGGGAAAATCCAAAAAGAAGTCAGACGAAGCTTATCAACTACACTACGGTCGTCATGGCTACACCTAACTTTTTCACCATCAGACAAGAATACTTTAATCCTTAAAAATGGAATTAAAGAAAACTCTAAGCATATATAATGAGAAAAAAATACACCTCGATGTACTGCATATATCCAGAAAGCTGATTGATGATTTATTAATATCATTATTATTATTATTATTATTATTATTATTATTTATTATTATTATTATTATTATTATTATTATTATTATTATTATTATTATTATTATTATTATTATTATTATTATTATTATTTTACAAAGAAATATAGAAGTAAAGCAGAAAAACTCTTGGGGTGGAAGAAACGTTATAGACAACATTTCGCTCTACTAAGAACCTTAGCAAGTTATTACGGAGCGAAAAGTCGTTTATAATAAAAGTTTGGTGAGCATCAAGTGTCTGTCTTTCGTACCTGTCAGCAATACCTGCCATGCTATGTCAACTAATACACGAAAACAGAAGGATAGAGCATGTAAATGCAGGTACAGTGGACCCTCGGTTAACGAATACCCCGGAAATCGTGCAATTATGTAAGTATAATTTTGTAAGTTCTTGTGGAAGTGTATTTTTGGGGGTCTGAAATAGACTAACCTACGTGAAATTTTTCCTTAAGGGAGTAAATTCGTTCGGTAATGGCACTTGAGCAGACTTCAGGAGTGAAGTTTTTACGAAACTCGGGGGTCCACTGTATATAGCATTTAAATGCAGGTATATAGCATGTAAATGCAGGTATATGGCATGTAAATGCAGGTATATGGCATGTAAATGCAGGTATATAGCATGTAAATGCAGGTATATAGCATTTAAATGCAGGTATATAGCATTTAAATGCAGGTATATAGCATTTAAATGCAGGTATATAGCATTTAAATGCAGGTATATAGCATTTAAATATGGAGATACTAAAGTCAGGTCTTTGGAAAAGTATGATTAGTAATAGCAGCACTTAGAAACATGTTTCACCTCTTCAAGGCTTCTTGCTCTTTTTTCAAGGCTTCTTTCCTTCCTTTTCAAGGCTTCTTTCCCTCTTTTTCAGGACTTCTTTTCCTCTTCAAAGCTTCTTTTTCTCCAAGGCTTCTTTTCCCTCTTCGAGGATTCTTTTTCCCCTTCATCTAGATTATTTTCCCTTCAAAACTTCTTTTTTTTAAGGCTTCTTCAAGATTTTTTTTCCTTAGAGACTTCTTTCCCACCTCTACTTTTTGGTTCCCTCTTCAAAAAGATTTTCCTTCTTTAATGTATCTTTTCTTCTCTTTTCTTCAATGGAACTTTCCCGCTTCTTGTACATCTTTCCACCCTCTTAAATGCATTTTCCCTTCAAGGTATCTTCTAGGCGTCTTTCCTTCAAAGCGTCTTTCTAGGCGTCATTCTTTCTAGGCGTCTTTCCTTCTAGGAGTCTTCTTTCTAGGCGTCTTTCCTTCTAGGCGTCTTACCTTCTAGGCGTCTTACCTTCTAGGCTTCTTACCTTCTAGGCGTCTTACCTTCTAGGCGTCTTTCCTTCTAGGCGTCTTACCTTCTAAGCGTCTTACCTTCTAGGCGTCTCCTCTAGCGCTTCTCTAGGCGTCTTACCTTCTAGGCGTCTTACCTTCTAGGCGTCTTTCCTTCTAGGCGTCTTACCTTCTAAGCGTCTTACCTTCTAGGCGTCTTACCTTCTAGGCGTCTTACCTTCTAAGCGTCTTACCTTCTAGGCGTCTTACCTTCTAGGCGTCTTACCTTCTAGGCGTCTTACCTTCTAGGCGTCTTACCTTCTAGGCGTCTTTCATTCTAGGCGTCTTACCCTCCTCTACAAGATGACTTCCACTCTTCAGCGACGCAGTTTTAAAACCACCGAGGGAAAGGGAAAAAAAAAACAATGTATTTGTTGATGAGGAAGAGTTAGCCAACAAGAATCCTTTTCCCAGTGATATATAAGCGCAATAAAAGTTAAGACTGGACAAAGTCAGCGAGGAGGAAATAGCAGTCAGGCTGGCCTGAGCGGCCGTAGTTTCTTCGCTGGTAACAATAGCCTTCACGAATAATGGCGCATGAAACGCACTCTACTCTCCTTATCGCCTGCAGGAGAGAAATGTAATAGCTATCCCTTCAAGACCGTACAGTAAATAAGATGACAAGTGTGGCGATTTGCGTGTTATCTCTGATAGCCGACATCAAAGCCTCCCCTGGTTTCCCGTTTTCTCAAAATCGGTGGAGAGTGGGGGCGCGGGGGGCCCAAGACGGCCGACCAACAGAGAACGGAGGGGCGGGGGACTCCGCTAGGGGGCCCTGCCCCTTGTTAAAACTCGCAATCTTACAGGGCATGTGCGCAAAATGACTTCCTTTCACACATGCGTGGAGTCGAGTGTGTGCGTATGGTGGGGTGTTGGGGTCGGGAGGCGGGGGCGAGCGAGGGAGGCGGGAGGCGGGGGTAAAGGGGCGGAGCAAGGAGATGGGAGGAGTCTGCGGAGGTAGGCGGAGTCGGGAGGGTCTGGGGGTTCAGGGAGGAGATGGGAGGAGCGAGGAGGCTGCGGGGGTTCAGGGAGGCTGCAGGCTTCACTTGGAGCCCAGCCACCGGTGTGGCTGTTGCTACGGTGGTGTAGGGTATTTGTCTTGCCTGGCCTGGCCTCGCTCACACCTCCTACCACCGTCAACACACCCGCTAGCGACTCTTGCACACCATACACACACACCTTAGTGCTACATCTAATACTTGCTTTGCCTCAGGGTTCCTCGTGCTGCTAAAGTATTTACGCTTCGTTTGTGTATATCAATTGTTAGTGAGCGCCCGTGTATTATCAGTTAGTAAAAAATTTGTAGGCTCGCCAAACTACCGCTATCTGGCGAATCAGTGAAACGTGTTCGCCTCCAGGCTTCTAACTTCCCTTCAAGGGACGTGTCATAAAGTCTCGACTTCCCTTCAAGGGACGTGTCATAAAGTCTCGACTTCCCTTCAAGGGACGTGTCATAAAGTCTCGATTCAAGGAATTGGAGCTACCCTTCCCTTCCTCGAATCACATCCGATCGCCTACCATTACCCTACATAACCCTGACGGCTCTAGCGCATCACCGTCAGTGTAAACATTAAAAGGCACGAACCTACACCACCCACCATTTACATCCAACTTACAATGATGAATAAAGTTGCTATTTCCTCCCGCATTACGAGGACAAACACCTTGGTCTTGGTGTTGTGCACGAGATCCATTCTAGCTGTGGCTATCAAAATCCTGTTTTATTTTTTTTGAAGACGTAGGTTACTGACCAAGCATTAAGAAAACGTTATTCTCTGTGAAAAACGTCATCAAATTGTACAGGGTTACAAAACACATGCGTATATACATGTACACCCAGGAGTGCATATGGTTGCATGTGTTTTGTATCATCTGTGTGGCTGATCAAGCTGTAAACAATGTCTACAATGGTTCTTCAACATGTACATACTCACTTAATACGTACATCTATTTTCCCCGTTTAAGATTTCTATGTAAATCCATGTCTACTCGTACGTGGCTTGATTGCAATCGTGTCATTGCGATTTCTTGAGTCAAATCCACGTCTTTTCTTCACTTTTTGTCTTCAGTGGGTTATTTAGATCCCGTTGATTTGTTCGGTCAGGGAATCCACCACCACCACTCGAAAAATGTCTCCCTCGTTCATATGAACAACAACTTAACATATAATGATACAGACAGACATGGTCACGTTTACAAAATAATCATTGAAAAGCTCTATCCATTTACCAAGTAATATCAATTTTGAAAATTATTGTATATAACCATTCAAATTAACCAACCACTAACGTTTACAATTATTTAATTTTATCAGCTATAAGTAAAACTTAAAAAAATATATCTCGCTGTCTTCAGCCAATATAAGAAAACCTTACATTTTACCTCTGGTTTACATAATCTTTTCTCCTATTCGTTCTTTAATGAAAACAGCAACTGTAGAGTATTGAACATGTGTTAGTATTTTAATAAGCCCACCACAACAGACTCAAAATGAGCACCTGTTAATTTCGATCTCAACCTGAGATCCACATCTTAGGTAATCCCAGATAATTAAAAAGTAAACCAATTTATTTACCAAAACGATACATGGTATAAGTGATTAGATTATTTAAATGGGTTTGATAGGTGATCTAAGATAAACTATCCCTACTATTTCATACTTGGGTAGTTTTTTACTGAAATGCAAATATACTATATATTGTATATATTTGTGAATTCATACATTAATATATATGTTATTAAACTTTAAAAAAAAATACTTGAAATTTATAAACTGGTTAAAATTAATTGAGAAGATTGGTGGTAGTTCTTTGAATGTGATTGCTGAGAGTGGTGGTTGTTGGTGGGACTGGCTGAGGTAATGGTTGGTTAGAGTAATGGTGACTAAGAAAAAGTAACACTGTATTTCAAAGAATTGGGCCCAGTTTCAAAGCTAGTAAAAGGGCATCGAGAGTGATTGCAGTAGTTGTAGCGTGTGGTTGTTGTATATAGTGGTGATGGTTGGTGGCAATGGTATTGGTGAGTGGGGTGGTAGTAGTTAAGAGTGTGTGGTGGTTGCAAAAGGATGGTGGTTGAAGAGTGATGGTTGTAAAATAACGCTTAACATCAGCCTTCATCTCCAGTGCATACAGTTAGCTTCTGCTCCCACTCTGTACTCATAATATACAATAAGGCAGCAGCACACTGCTGATGTGTCCTATTTTATTAAAAATCTTGAAAACAAACACACACACACATTATATATATATATATATATATATATATATATATATATATATATATATATATATATATATATATATATATATATATATATATATATATATATATATATATATATAATATATATAGCAAAAGATCACAGTAAACAGGTGATATCAAAATATGCAAGACAACCACTATGAAAAAATAGAAGAATTCCAAGCGCTTTCGTGACTACTCACATTATCAAATTATATGAGTGATAATCATTAGCAACAGATTTACCATAAATTATTATAGTTAACCTTTGTAAAGATTGTAGTCGAAATGGCTACATTGCTCAATCCATCTTTTGAATTAGGTTGTTATTACTCATTCTGTTGCCTCTTTCAGAGGCTTGACAACAGGTATGTTTGGTTAATGTTTTTCAGCTTAAGCAAGAAATGTACAGTTTGGACTCTGTGTCAATTGTAATGATCCGACGAATAGTCTGTCTGTCTTAAGCATTCCTTATTTTTTTTAAATATTTTTTAGAAATTTAGTCCGGCTGCCTTGTTCATTTTTCACCTTGGTTGAAATTTTATTATTCTTATTAGAGTTATTACACAACTCCTTTACTTATTTAATCAATTCATATGGTGTTTTTTAGAGTTTAATCAACACTGAATTTACACACTGTTTAAGATAACACTGACAAACCTTCATAATATAACTGCACACTGTATCGAATAATACACATTATTGCACACTGTATCGTATAGTGCACATTATTGCACACTATATGCTACAATTCACAAGGAACTAAAATCACTACCTTCTTTCTACACACTTTAAGGAACCTAAAAATGTATTTTCCTTTAAACTTATTTTTAGTTGCTTAAAGATACGTGTATAAACACACACGAGGGCTCACGTATTTGTTTTGTTATTGTATATATATATATATATATATATATATATATATATATATATATATATATATATATATATATATATATATATATATATATATATTATTGTATGTGTGTTATATATCGGCACATTAAGTTACACATATATGGAAAATGTACCACCTCATGTCATAGTGTGAAGACTCGTGTTTTCAGAAGAGAATAAAAACACAAGGTAAAAAGCTTAAATTTTAACATTCTTTACTCTCCTGAAGACGTGAAAAAAGTGAGGAGTTTTCTAATTTAGTTTTGCAGTTTACTTAAGAACTGCTTATAAAGCATCCAACGAAAGACGAGTTCATATTTTTTCCCAAGTGTGTTGATATATCATACAATGCCTTAGGATTTTAATTCCTAGTAGACCGAGCGGGTTGCTAGTACCTGTAGTGGTTTACGTGTTAATGGTTCCTGAAATCGCCACTGCAGCCCGGTGTCAAGATGAACCTCCCTATTTACCACTTGATCAAACAAGCTATTGGTGCTACGAGTCTGATGTAAGCACCACAGGCCAGGTCATCGCGTAGTTATATTTTCATTCTAGAAGACAGTTAGGGGTCTATTGATAAGCTCCCTATAGTTGAAGGGAGGGCCTTGAAAAGGCTCTAAATTGAACGAAAAAGGCACACTACCGCGACTGAAACAATACACAAATAACCCGCACATAGAGAAACCTATGGCGACGTTTCTGTCCTATTTGGACCATTTACAAGTCACGCCGAAACGTCGTAATAAGCTTTCTCTTATATGTAGGTTATTTGTGTATTATTTGTGTATTTTATCCATAGTGTACGTAATAAATCCTTTATTTTGGAGGTAATTTGCAAGTAACAAACCTTTCTTCCCCGTAAGAAGTATGTAATTTCAGTGTGGATTTACAAAAAAACAAATAAATTCCTTGTAAATCACAAATAAACAACATGTAAATCATACCCAAATCAAGTATAAATTACGTAGATCTCTTGTAATTTACATGTAAATCAAATCTATGTTGAAATCACTCGTAAATCAGATGGAATAAAAAAAATCGAAAAAAAATCAAAATTCCAATGATTTGATGTTAAAAAAAACCAGAGGTAATAAAAGTTGGCGACTTTACTAGAACCTGTGGATGATTGCTCCGAAGTTTTTGCATAACCGACAAAACGTAAACTCTTAGTGTGTAAAATCTCATTCACTCCGGGGAGACTTAGCGTCATGAATTGGGTAAGGAGATTACCGCGGCAGCAAGCATCGGCCTGGCCGTGTCACCCGGGGTGAGCACTTACACCAATTTGCTTGTGGTTGAGCGCTGGAATGACATGCATGTGTAACTGCAGCTCAGACTAGGAACAACAGTACTTGTTCCTGGATAAAGACTTGTAGTGCTTAGCAAAAGCTTTCACAATAATATATACACCTAAAGGTGCACTGTATGTGTCTCGGTGTATATACGCCGAAAGTTTACCTTAATCCTTATTTTAGGGATTTAACTACGCAGTGAATCTGCGTAGCTGATCATGAGCAAAACATATACCTAAACAAAATAATTCGTGTGCCTTACTTGATGAGAAATTAAACATGTGCAACAACTGGGTATCTGTTATACCAATCAGTGGCTTAATTGACTTGGGAGAGGATATACGAAGACAGTAGAAGATGAGGTAATCAGTTCCTCAACTTTTCAGAATTATACAAAGAAGACAAATGAAGAGGTGGCTGAGGGACTGACTTCCTGATAATTTGCTGTCTTCGCATTGCATCTCTGTAATGAAATGATTAAGTAACCTGTTGGTGAAAGTTTTTTCAATGAAGATTCCCAGCTGATGCACATGTCTAATTTCTCATCTTGTTTAACATTATTAGAGGATTATTACAGCATGTCCATCATGAAGGGTGAGATAAAGCACTGCATCATCGAAAGACGAGTCTCAGGTACACACTGGAAGATGCTGTGAAGCTTGGGAAGGAAATCTATGGGGCACAAGACGTACAAAATATCGCGTATGGTTAAGACACAAACACAGAAAGAACATTTTATCATGACAGTGATATTCTTGGTGACCAAGTTTCTTGAGAAAGCGAAGTGCAGTCTTACCAAAGTGTCCATTTAAGACTTTGTTTCTCATTTACAGAAAATTTATGGCTATTGCAGGGTGTTCCCAGATCGAGACTGTAGCTTGTGAAATGAATTTATGATTGAGGACTATATTTCCTGCGTTTTGAATATTCAAGAATACTTTATATATACATACATACTTTAATATATATAAAAAAATTTTTATATATATATACTATATATATATATATATATATATATATATATATATATATATATATATATATATATATATATATATATATATATATATATATATATATATACATACGTGTATATATATATATATATATATATATATATATAATATATATATATATATATATAATATATATATATATATATATATATATATATATATATATATATATATATATATATATATATATATATATATATATATATATATATATATATATATATATATATATATATATATATATATATATATATATATTTACACACACACATATTACACACACACACACACATATTACACACACACACACACACATATTACACACACACACACACACACACACACACACACACACACACACACACACACATATTACACAAACACATATTACACACACATTACACACACACATTACACATATTACACACACACTACACACACACACATTACACACACTACACACACATATTACACATACTACACACACACACACACACACATATTACACATACTACACATGCACTACACACACACGTATTACACACACATACTACGCACAAACTACACATATTACACACACATACATCTACCAAAATATTCCATCAAGTAAGTAATACTTCACATGACTCATACTTAACAAAAAAAATCAAGTTACGCTACTAATATGCCACGATAGTTTGTGTGTGTTTGTGTGTGTGTGTGTGTATGTGTGTGCGTGTGTGTACACGCCAGCTCGTTGTGTGATGCGGAACTACCACCAATTACGCTTTTAATGCCACGATAATAAATATCTTTTGTGATTATTAGGACCCAATTTTTACCATAGCACAAATAAAAGTTAAGTAATGACAGGCCGAGCTGACGTAACGACAGGAATTGCATTTTTTCCCCGATTCTTTTGAATGGCAAATTATAGCTTAGGAAACTGCTGCGGCGAATAACTACGGAAGGTGAGTGAGTGTCATTATTGCTAGACCATAGCGTGTCAACTGTGTGCCAATATGGCAAATATTTTCAGACACCTAAATAAATTTGAGTGTAATCCACGTATGACAGCCAAGAATGATTATTTTTATGCCATGGTATCACGATGATATTATTCATGACAATGTAAATGTGATTTAATTATGATATATATATATATATATATATATATATATATATATATATATATATATATATATATATATATATATATATATATTATATTATATTATAAATTATAATATCTGCTCAAGGTTATTCCACATGTAGAAGGAAAAAGAGCATTGGAAATAGCACTATATATTTCGACTCCTGAGGTGAGTCCTCATCAGCAGAATATACTACAGGGGAGGAGGGCAACATATATAGGGATAACAAATCAAAAGTTAAATGTAGTACTGCAGTAGGTCAATTGATCCAGTTGCTGCCTCTAACTTATAACTAGTTGGCAGCGCACTCATCTCACATACGGAAAGTCCGTAGTTCAATTCCCGGCATAGGTGGAAATTTTGGGATGTTTCACATCTGCTGCCTGTTCTCTAAATAATCCTGAGTATTAGTCGACCTGATAAGTGAGATAGGCAGGAAATACCTCTTACCTGTAAACTGGTTGTCACATGTATGTGTATATAATAATTATATACCTATATATATATTAATAATAGATAGATATAATATATTATATAATAATGGTTTAATATACATATATAATATATATATATATATATAAAATATAATATATATATATATATATATATATATATATATATATATATATATATATATATATATATATATGTACAATATATAAAATTATTAAATACATATTTTTAATAAAATATTTTTAAAAATTAAATATGGGTTAAAATAATATATATAAAATAAATATATATATATATATATATATATATATATATATATATATATATATATATATATATATGTTGTGCCGAATGTGTGTAACTTGTGATTTTCCCTTAAATAGCAACGCACTTCATGCCGAATAAGGCAAGCGAAAATTTGTGTATGCAATAATTTCGCAAAAATCATTCTGAACTTAACGAGAAAAATATATTTCATTGTTTGTTTATTATTAAATTATTGCAAACTTATCTAAAATATATATCAGTTGGATTAGGCTAAGTTACGCTTGTTATAATGTTAGGTAAGTTTTCTATTTTTTTTTTTGGTACAAAATTATTAATTTTTACATTAACATAAATGAAAAAAAAATATACCTTTAAACGTATAAGAGAAAATTTTAGAAATGACTTAATTTTAAATGAGTTTTTGCTAATTGACCAGTTTTACACATTCGGCACGACATATATATAATACTCTCCTTCCTCTTT
>WNWK01000001.1:1007031-1182031 GCA_009830355.1 Cherax destructor
TGAAAGCTGGTTTTGTGGGGGAAATAAACAATTCCGTGTCGCATAACTTTTCACCTGACAAATACAAAAAAAGGGAGCTGAAACAAATACAATATATATCCCGCTGCAAAATGCTCGATTTTTGTGTATGATAGGTACGGAAAAGGCACAGCCACTCTTCTGGCGTGACCGGGAACGCTTTGTCGTTTTCTAAAGACTGCCCATCCAGGCACCAGGGAAAAAAAACCCGTCGCCCGTTGATGGCTACTTAATAACGCGAATAGGAAAAAAAAAGTGTTGCATAGGAGTAACTCAAATAAAAAGGTGAAAATATCAGCTAGTTTGGGAAAAATGAGAGTTTGGTCCATAGCTTAAACTGAGAGATGGTGGTGTATGGATGTGGACGCTGGTGTTCGTTTATGGTGTTCGGGTGTCGTGGTTGGTGCAGGTGTGTGGTGTACAGGTGTGCTTGCTGGTGTTACTTTGTGGTTCTCAGGTGTGTTGTGTTGGTGAGAGGCAGGGAAGGGTGGGTTTGGAAGGCAGGCATACAGTTAGGTAAGAGGGAGGGAGGGAGTGAGGGTTCCCCCTGAAAAAAAGGGAATAACTGGAAGGGAGGGAAGAAAGGAAACAGGCAGGCAGACAGGCAGATAGGTAGGTAGGCAGTCAAGTAGGCAAAGGGACGGAGGGAGGAAGGGAACTCCCTGAATAAAAAGAAAAAGAGAATAGCTGGTTATTTAACTACCCATATACAATTCCATGATTGTCTTTATGAAAAAAAGTGCTGTAATTCTTAGAAGTTCTTATAGTGGGGTTTCCTATCCAACCCCACGGGGGCGTGGATTGGAATCCTTTCCCAGTATAGTCATGCGTATCGTAAGTTAGATTATACCTTTTTCTGTTGGCAGTTACTAAGGATATAAAGAAGGAAATTTTGAAGCTGAGTATAGTGAGTAGAGACAATTAGCTTTAAGAGGGTTGAGGTGCTGTCAGAGTGTGATCAAGGTATCTTATGAGTGTATTTTGTGTTGGAAAGTACAGAATATACTGTTTTTATTATTTTTTTTTTTTGAGAATAGGCGAGAATCTCTCATTGAATCCTATGAACTGTGATTTCTATGCAGTTCTAACAAGACAGTTTGGGAATGAGTGACAGTAAGTGTGATTCCTACTTTTGGTTACCCTAACTTGACTGAAAACTCTTCTCACTCTCCCATGGTGTTCCAATGCTCAGTGCCTTCCATCAATGCTTCCTAGACAAGCTAGGAGGAGCAGATTGAGCTTGAAGTATGGGAATCCGATGCTAATAAATTCTACGTCGTCACTTAAAGAATACTTCGTATGTTGAATCCGCCCTGTTCCCCGCCCGTCAGCCCACCCTCGCTTACTACACTTATTCTCTAAAAACGTCAAGTTGCAAGGCGTGTCACTGGACCATGTTTAGCATCGTAGATAAACTCTTGGCATTGCGAAAGAGAAAACCATTTTTATCCAGAAAGTCAGGGTAGCAGTGGTTAAAAAAATTTAAAGTGAATTTATTTTTCTCTCACTTGTGATTGGGCCTCCGAGATGGCAGCGTAACCAAGCGACACAACACAATTAAATTCAACAAGACTCCTCGGATCCAGCTCTTGTTATGACGGAGTGGGGGAGGAAAAAAAGAAAGAGAGAGAGAGAAAAAAAAACAGCCAATCTAATTTATGGCGTTCGTAAAAACAAGTTTTCATGACGTATTAGCATTCAATAAAGAGTGAAAAAGCCTCGCACTGTTTACCAAACTCGGAAAAACGCGGCAAACCTGGTATAAACCATCTCGAAACGCCTTATAAAACATCATGAACCGAGCTGACCCATCTCAAAACACCGCCCACGTACATGACTTGTACCCATACCTACCCCTCACCTGTCCCCCCTTTCCCTGTCTCTTCTGTCCCATGCTCCCCTCTCCCTGTCAGCCACCTTTCACCTCTTCTGCTTACTCCTCGCCCCCTCCCCACTTGATCTCGGCACCAATAACCCCTGACCCGACCTGCCTAACCCTTGCTTCCCCTCTGGTTACCCCTTCTCCCCCCCCTAGTTACCCAGTGTCCCCTTCCTCCTCATCCTGCTTGACCTCTGGTCCGGCCACCCACCCACTTTGCAACCCTTCCCCTCACAGCTTTATATTTCAACTCCTTTCCCACGCGCGTCCCACCTCCTACAGCATCTGTCTCTCATACCTCCATCTCTCATCTCCTGAGCTTCAGCTGTTTACCATGTTTATTCTTCCTTCCCTTACATTCCAACAGCTCACCTCACATTCTCACCACTCACCTCACATTCTCACCACTCACCTCACATTCTCACCACTCGCCTCACATTCTTTTCTCTTACATTCTTACCTCTCACATTCCCACCACTCTCATAAGATTTTGCTTCAAACTTGCATCCATTTTTCCCACCAAATCATACATCCTGGGGATGACAGGACAAGAGCTTATGTATACATAAAAGGCCTACGAACTAGGCCTCAAATAGGTATAGCAGCAGTATATGTGGATATACAATAGTATATCTGTCTTACCCGTTGCAAGCAAATTTAGGACATTTGCTTAATGTCTGCTATATTCCTCACTCTGAAGGAGTGGGGATATTGCAGTTTGGAGGGGTGTCCGAACTGTTATTTCAGCACGCCTCTTTCAAGACAGTGAGAGTGATGGCTAGTGTTTTTTCTTTTTCGAGTTGCCCTACCTTGGTGGGAGACGGTCGGTGTATTAAAAAAAATAGCTCGGGATCTTGTTTTCACTTATAAGATACCTTGATATATCACAGAAGTTAGTCCAGTGTTACGAAATGTGAAATTACAATGAAACATCGCATCCCATACTCTGCTAAGGAAGGTCTAGACGACATTTCGGTCTGTCCCGAACGGTATTTTTTTTCTACTTTAGTATTCCCGTTATTCCTACTTTGTTTATACCCGAAGTCCGACACTAGGATTATATCCATAGTGGGTTCCAAGTTAGAATAATTTTAGCTAAGTCAACGTTGAGCTGAGCTGTTTTCTGTAGTGAATAACATTGCTAGGGTCTTCTTGCCAGCTAGCGAGGTGAACAGAAGGGAAGTGGTTGGGAGAGTGGAGGAGAGGGATGCAGGAAGAAAGGGAGAGCCCAGGAATGGAGAACTCGAGGGAGGGTTAGAAGAGCTCAATAGACAACTGAGGGTGGTGCGAGGGAAGGAAAGGGGCGAGAGAAGGAAAGGGGCTAGGGAAGGGACGAGGAGGCAGGTGAGAGAGGGGATTGTGGGGAAGAGGAGTGAGAGATGCAGCATGAGAAGGGGCGGCAATTTGCAAGAGAGGCGAGGGTGCATACTGGCAGGACTATTATAAAAATGGGAAAGATGAGTGGATTAGGGAGAGGGGAGGGAGAGCAGGAGATGGGAGATGGAGAGGTAGCGGGGAGGAAAGAGGCGAAGGGGAAAACGGGAGGGAAAGAGAGGGAGTCCTGTATCATGAAGGAATCCGGGCAGGCTGGGTGTGTTGTCATTCCTTACAAAAGTGGCGGTGATTGAGGAGGCTGTCAATCTTGCAGCCTGTAGGCTGGGTGTGGCTGATGGAGTCTTGTATCCACTCCTTGGCTCCACACACCTACATTACCCGTGAACTCTGCAATCTCTCAAGTGGAAGTCACATATGTGATGATTAGCAGAGAAACAGAGGCAGTGGCGGTAGTTAGACATAAGAGAAACAGTGTATCCATTTGTCACCTTTTCATCGGGTGCTTTAGTACCACTATTGACACAGGGTATACAAAGGTGTGTGTAGCTGTGTGTATATACACTGGCAGTTTCCTTTATCCATGTTTTAAAGATTAAAGTTTCCACTATGTTGCTGAGCAGATAAAATGCAGTTTTAATGACCCTTGTGTAGTCTTTAGGTCTTAAACCTGACAAACTAACCATGGGTACTTATCTTCGCACATAAAACGCTTAGCAAAGACATACGAAATGGATTAAAAGATAAACTACCGGCATAGTTAATGTCCTTTCAAGAAGCACTTAGCAAAGTACACACTTTGCAGAACAACCTCGTATTAAGTTAACATTTCGCTCTGCGTAGAGCTTTATCCTGTTATGACTTGATGCAGTGTGAAATTCATCTGTAAACATTTGTGGACACAGTGGGACCCATGCTAGCTAACTCTCCTAATGTGTCTAGAAATACTAGAAGGTGTGAATCTCATTAGGCCAGCATGGTGTAATGGCTAGTGCACAGGCCAGCTAGTTAAGGACTATTAACGTTGGTAGAATTACCGACAGTATGTTAAGTAAAAGGACATAAATGTAACTAGTGTGACATTTTGTTGCGGCAACGTTTCGCTCTCCAGGAGCTTTGCCACAATAAAATGTCACATTAGTTGTACTTGTCCTTTTACTTAGTTTAAGGACTGTCTTGCCTTGACTTTGAACTCCACTCGTTTAAAGCTCCAGGGAGAGTGGAACGTTGTTCCAATAGAAGCGTGTTCAGCAACTAGTCTTCGTTGTTGTGGGCAGAACGTCGTGGTTATCCAAGCAATATAGCAACAAAAAAGTGACTCTGACAAGTGGGTTTCTGAGCAGCAATTATCACATCATACCTGCTGGGTTTTTTTCGTTTTCCTGGGCGTGGTCTTGAAGCATGGGCGTGATGTTGATGCGGGCTGTCGGGTGTTTTTTTTTTTTGTGGTGCTTTGTATATGGGCGTCACTTGCCTCATGGTCATTAATGCCTGATGCGAGAGTGCAGCCTGACATGACTGTTGAGGTGTTGAACATGGGGTCATGACATGACACTTGGGGTTGTTAGACCCACTGAACATGACACGTGTCTGTTGGTGTCGTGGTGTGACACGTAGTTTGAACTTGTGGTCGTAGTGTGATACATGGCTATTGTTGTCAAAACACATTAACTTAGTGAGTCCTTGTGGTGTGTGTGTGTGTGTGTTAGAGAGAGAGAGAGAGAAACTTATTCTGCTGTCATTTTCTCCCTTGCACTATTTGCACTTAAGTTGTGAGTGTCACTCAATTATGTTAGAATACGACAAAGTGTCCATCTGTTTTCTAAGTGGCGTGAAGAAACTAAAATATTGCAATTTATGATGCGATACTGATTTTTTTTTATGGAGTGGACGGGCAAGGCTACGAGAGTCCTCAGTTGAAGGATCTGAAGCTGAAAGAACCGGGTCATCGCGTGACTAGACTGGTATCGAATCTATTTGCAGATTTCTCCTGACGCTCGGTATATACCAGCATTACCTACCACTACCACCACCACCATCATCAATTACCACTACCATCAATAACCACCTCCATTATCATAAATTACCACCACCATCACTTACAACCATCACAGTTATCAGCCACGCGGATAAAAACGTGCGCAAGATGAAACAGCGCATTCCAGAGAAATACAAACTCTAGAAGACTCTTTTATCTGTGTAGAGCTTAGTCAAGTTAAAGATACGACAGAGCTCTACAGTAAAAGCTTGTTCTGTAATTTGTCACGAGCTTGGGTATCCATGACTGGAACTTGCACCTTTGGATTTGAAGTACGACTGTGGGTACTGGGAATTAGTGCCCTGCCCAGCTCATGGCTATGCAACCTGTCTCGCCCAGTTCATGGCTATGCAACCTGTCTTGTCCAGCTCATTGCTATGCAACCTGTCTCGTCCAGTTCATGGCTATGCAACCTGTCTCGTCTAGTTCATGGCTATATAACCTGTTCCCCAATTCTATAATACAATTTTCTACCGAGTTTCCCTTCGTTTATTTCATAACGCTCGAAATTTTTCAGAAAATTCTCGGATAAGTTAGGTTAGGTTTGGTTGGTTAGGTTAGGTAAGATTTGTCAGAAAACTGGACGCGGGTCTTAGTCATATGATGACCCGCAGCTGGAGCTCTCGGTCATCTGATCGAGACCTTCAGCTGGCTTACCCCTCCACCATTTTATATATTATGGTTATGATTATAACGATGTTTGGTTGGGTTTAGCTGGGTTAACGAACATTAACCCGTGTTTACGCACATTTAACCCACAATAACGAAATAAGATGGTGTCTTACGCCTGAAAGCGTACGGCGTATTGTAATGTGAATTGTAATTGGACGTACAGTAATGGGGCGTATTGTAATGGGCGTATTGTAATAAGATGTATTGTAATAATGCGTATTGTAAGACGACATATTGTTAATCCAAGGAACTAAACCTATCCTTCGTTGGATCGAACCTGATTTCCTCGTATTTCCCAGGCACTATATGGCCCCTGCGGGGTTAGAGCTTTCCCCAGATTTAAATACAAAATACCAAACGCTTAAACAAAAAAAAAATGTGGATGGTAGGTTGAATTATAACTCTTATGGTCCAAGGCGATAAGGATGTCTTTTGTGTCAGCTTTTTTTTCGTGCATGAGGCCTTTTTTTTTTTTTTTCATGCGGGAGCCAGTTCACTGCGTAATAAATTGTCATGAGGTAATCTTTTTTTTTTTTTGTTTTTTTTTTGTCACGCGGAAATAATTTTGTCAGGAAAGATTTTCTAGAGGATTTATTTTTTTGTTTCGTTATGCGGACATTTTTTTTTTTTTTCGTTTATTTTAATTTCATTCAGGTTTCTTCCTATTACCAATTTCTTAATCTAGATTAATTTTTGTTTTTTTAAATATCAGAGGAAATATTCTATTAAAAGAATTTTGGAACATCACTGTTCCAAAATTAAAAAAAATATATATTTATTGAAACACTGTGCGAGTAATTAAAGGCAGACCTCATGATAAAATGACAGCTGTGATACAATGACAGCTGTGATACAATGACGACTCTGATAAAATGACAGCTGTGATACAATGAGAGCTGTGGTACAATGACGACTCTGATAAAATGACAGCTGTGATACAATGAGAGCTGTGGTACAATGAGAGCTGTGGTACAATGAGAGCTGTGATACAATGACAACTGTGACACAATGACAACTGTGACACAATGACAACTGTGACACAATGCCAGATGTTACATAATGACAACTGTGATACAATGACAACTGTGATACAATGACAACTGTGACACAATGACAACTGTGACACAATGACAGATGTTACATAATGACAACTGTGATACAGTGAGAACTGTAATACGCTTACTTAGGAAAGCTGTTATTAAAATCTGCTGAAATACGCAAGCACCTCACATATTAACAGATTTATAATGAAATATTAAAAGGGGAAAGATGCTGAAGTGGCGCATTGGCTGACATGACGCGATGGATAGCCGCTTGATGCTCGATGATGCTGGGAGATAGAGGGAGATGAGATAATTAGCCAGACTAAAAGATGAGATGATTAGCGAGGCTATGAGATGGGGATTTTTTTTTTTTTAGCGAGACTGGAAGATGAGAGATGCTAGCGAAGCTGTGTTTATAGCGAGGCTGGGAGATGAGAGATGCTAGCGAAGCTGTGTTTATAGCGAGGCTGGGAGATGAGAGATGCTAGCGAAGCTGTGTTTATAGCGAGGCTGGGAGATGAGAGATGCTAGCGAAGCTGTGTTTATAGCAAGGCTGGGAGATGATTTTCTTTTTTGCGAGGCAGAGAGAGAGAGAGAGAGAGAGAGAGAGAGAGAGAGAGAGAGAGAGAGAGAGAGAGAGAGAGAGAGAGAGAGAGAGAGGGTGAGAGATTGCGAAACAATGTGAATTACATCTGAATGCGAGGTTTAATGAGGCGATGGTTACACACATCCTTCGGTTTAATGTTAACTATCAGTCTAAAATAATATCAACTAATGTAAATTAGGTTCGATGAATAATAATAATATATTCCCAGTTAGATTATACCAAGCTTAACTAAGACACAAAGTACAGTTTACTATAGTTAATAAAGCCTTAATTGAGGTGATTAATCTTGACTCTTAGGACAGCATTGCAAGGGAAATACCAGGATAGAGCAGTGAAGTCTAAATACCAGTGCAGACCACTGAAGTCTAAATACCAGTGCAGACCACTGAAGTCTAAATACCAGTGCAGACCACTGAAGTCTAAATACCAATGCAGACCACTGAAGTCTAAATACCAGTGCAGACCACTGAAGTCTAAATACCAGTGCAGAACACTGAAGTCTAAATACCAGTGCAGACCACTGAAGTCTAAATACCAGTGAAGACCACTGAAGTCTAAATACCAGTGAAGACCACTGAAGTCTAAATACCAGTGAAGACCACTGAAGTCTAAATACCAGTGCAGACCACTGAAGTCTAAATACCAGTGAAGACCACTGAAGTCTAAATACCAGTGAAGACCACTGAAGTCTAAATACCAGTGCAGACCACTGAAGTCTAATTACCAGTGCATACCACTGAAGTCTAAATACCAGTGCAGACCACTGAAGTCTAAATACCAGTGCAGACCACTGAAGTCTAAATACCAGTGCAGACCACTGAAGTCTAAATACCAGTGAAGACCACTGAAGTCTAAATACCAGTGAAGACCACTGAAGTCTAAATACCAGTGCAGACCACTGAAGTCTAAATACCAGTGCAGACCACTGAAGTCTAATTACCAGTGCATACCACTGAAGTCTAATACCAGTGCAACCACTGAAGTCTAAATACCAGTGAGACCACTGAAGTCTAAATACCAGTGCAGACCACTGAAGTCTAAATACCAGTGCAGACCACTGAAGTCTAAATACCAGTGAAGACCACTGAAGTCTAAATACCAGTGAAGACCACTGAAGTCTAAATACCAGTGAAGACCACTGAAGTCTAAATACCAGTGCAGACCACTGAAGTCTAAATACCAGTGAAGACCACTGAAGTCTAAATACCAGTGAAGACCACTGAAGTCTAAATACCAGTGAAGACCACTGAAGTCTAAATACCAGTGCAGACCACTGAAGTCTAAATACCAGTGAAGACCACTGAAGTCTAAATACCAGTGAAGACCACTGAAGTCTAAATACCAGTGCAGACCACTGAAGTCTAAATACCAGTGCAGACCACTGAAGTCTAAATACCAGTGCAGACCACTGAAGTCTAAATACCAGTGAAGACCACTGAAGTCTAAATACCAGTGCAGACCACTGAAGTCTAAATACCAGTGAGACCACTAAGTCAAATACCAGGAGCCACTGAAGTCTAAATACCAGTGCAGACCACTGAAGTCTAAATACCAGTGAAGACCACTGAAGTCTAAATACCAGTGCAGACCACTGAAGTCTAAATACCAGTGCAGACCACTGAAGTCTAAATACCAGTGCAGACCACTGAAGTCTAAATACCAGTGCAGACCACTGAAGTCTAAATACCAGTGCAGACCACTGAAGTCTAAATACCAGTGCAGACCACTGATATCTTCACGTCGATGCAGAACACTAAGGTCTGTATATAACAAGTCATCTGCAGATAATTGGGACGATTTCGTCCTAATAACTGGAGTCATTAAAGTATAATTTTAGCAATTGGTTAGAACATTGCTGGTCATTACGTAGTTAGGAGTAAGCTTTTAATTTTTCCCTAGTTAACCCATTGTTCGCAGATCATCAGATAGACAATAATTCATTGCAATCCCCAAGGTGTATGATATATACATTATATATTATATATATATATATATATATATATATATATATATATCCGTGTTACAGTGTTTAAATGTTTCCCTACACAGTAGACTTCTTCAGTCAAATACAGAGGCAGTAAGTGTAGTAATGAAAGGAAGATGAGGTAATCAGTCCCTCAAGCATGCACCTTGTGTCTCTGTATTTGACTGAAGAAGCCTACTGTATGGGCGAAACGTTTCAACAATAAAGATTCCCAACTGTTTGACAAGTGTCTTAATAGCATCAAATAAGCTCCCTTGATGGATATCAGAACATTAACAATGTTGGTCTCTGTGATAATTGGCAAAAAAATTGCCTTAAACTTGTAAGAAAAATAACTATGTAAAGCAGACTGCCTTCGACAGGTGGTTCTTAGGGAATAACTTTGACAGGTGGTTCGTTAAGTAACTTTGACAGGTGGTTCGTTAAGTAACTTTGACAGGTGGTTCGTTATGTAACTTTGACAGGTGGTTCGTTAAGTAACTTTGACAGGTGGTTCGTTAAGTAACTTTGACAGGTGGTTCGTTAAATAACTTTGACAGGTGGTTCGTTAAGTAACTTTGACAGGTGGTTCGTTAAGTAACTTTGACAGGTGGTTCGTTAAGTAACTTTGACAGGTGGTTCTTCAGGTAGCGTGGTATAGAACGTGGGCTATTTACAACGTTGAGTTATTTTCCCCAGTGGGCTATTTACACCCATGGGCCGTTTTCACCATCCGATTACTTCCAACTATTGAGCTATTTACTCCTGAAGATTATTTACACTAGGCGATATGCACCAGTAGAATATTTACACCAGTGGGCTATTCACCCCGGTGGATTATTTACAACGGTGTTTACGCAAGCAGATGATTTACACAGTTGAGTGTATTTTCCACTACCGTTTCATTTGCGTATAATTTTTACCCTCTCTCTGGGTTACCATTGTACTGAATATTTCAGCGTGTTTTTCTGCACGCTCCAGTCCGTGCTGGCTCGCTGAGTCAAGTGCACTTGCTCTGTACGCCAGTATACGCATGGTGCCTCTGATCTAACACGGAATGTTACTCGCCCTGCTTCTAGCAGAGCTGTCTTGTTTGACCTGCCTGAAGCACTGTTACTACTAGCGGGAATTCTGATGTGTTTTTTCTGTCACGTTTTCTGTCGTTCGGGCTCTCGTTCTTTCCAACACTTGTTCTTTCGTTCTCTCACTCTCGCGTTCTAGCTGGGTTTCAATCGCTGTTTTTCACTCGCTCTCCTCAAATTTCACTCTCGTTTTCACTCGCTTTCTTTTAGCTTTCCTTTAATATATATATATATATATATATATATATATATATATATATATATATATATATATATATATATATATATATATATATATATATATATATATATATATATATATATATGCATACACGCACACAATGTGATGTATTTTATTACATAATTTTTAAGCTTTGGCTTCTCTGGTAAAAGTTTTGTTGGCTTATATCAAAAGGCTAAAAACTCTATCTTTCAGTATTTCCGGATAGAAGCTCTAGCTGTGTGTCTGATAGCTAAAGCATCCTTAGCTTTGCTCTGACTGGCCAGAGGTTTCCATGACGCTGGGTTACTTTTACTGTAATAGGGATTTGTGACCTCCAGCATGGGGTCACCTTTGTGACCCCATGACGTTGTCACCGTACACAATCATTATTTCTACAAATACATGTACAAGGTATACAGACCACAGGTGACATCAATGACATACTACCATATAGAAAGCCCCTTGTTACGCAGAGCATTTCTGGCAAATTAGGTCAATTTTGTCTCAGGATGCAACCCACACCAGTCTACTAACACCTATTTATTAATATAAAGGCTTAAAGAAGGTTCCGAGGAGATAAAACCTAAGTTTTAAACAAGGTTTTACAACACACAAACCTGTGGTAGTTTATAAGACACCCGAGGAACTGGAGGGTAATCAGAAGGGAGAGGGCTGCTCCGATTCCTTAGATCAAGAGCCATCGACAAGCCATCAGAGAATCCCTTTGAATGACAACACAGTTTTGGACGTTAAACGATATTTTTGTCAACCAAAAGTTCTCAACAAATATACACTGATATACACTAGTACAGATATACACTAGTATACACTAGTGTAAATATACACTAGTATAAATATTCACAAGTACAAATTTACACTAGTATAAATATATACTTGTATACACTAGTACAAATATACAGTAGATTGGAATACACAAATACACAGCAGAGTCAGGTATACAACCCTATACAACTGCAGGTGTCTGAGTAAGACGTATGCAATACTTGGGTATCTTTGGTGTCAAAACGTTTCACTTGCAAAGCAGACTTCTTCAGTCGAATCCATACTAATATAACACTGGCGTATCTAAATATTGCACATGTGACTTGCTCATCAACTTGCCAATATTGCAATTGGATACAGTCCATCGAGGATTGAATAACACACAAAAAAAAAAATCTCTCGCGGTACACTACCTGCTTATTCAATTTTGGACACCACTTTCAGTTGCAATTATACATAGTGAATTATTACGTTTATTTTAGGTAGAGGTATACATAAGTGCAATTATCATACATAGTTTAACATATGTGGAAATTACACTCTAGAATAACACACAAAAAAGGTCACAGTGACTTATTTCCATTGTGGTCGTTGTAGTGTTGATAATATAAACATTGGTGTTTACTCAATCTTTCCCCCACAGTCCCAGAGTAAAAATACACGGATTTATAAGTAAATAAATCGTTCACCCACAATCCCACAGTAAAAATAGAGATTCATACGTAAGCTTTATACAGAAATTAATACGTAAGCTCTATACAGAGATTCATACGTAAGCTCTATACAGAGATTCATACGTAAGCTCTATACAGAGATTCATACGTAAGCTCTATACAGAGATTCATACGTAAGCTCTATACAGAGATTCATACGTAAGCTCTATACAGAGATTCATACGTAAGCTATCATCATACAGAGATTCATACGTAAGCTCTATACAGAGATTCATACGTAAGCTCTATACAGAGATTCATACGTAAGCTCTATACAGAGATTCATACGTAAGCTCTATACAGAGATTCATATGTAAGCTCTATACAGAGATTCATACGTAAGCTCTATACAGAGATTCATACGAAAGCTCCATACAGAGATACATAAAGCTCTATACAGAGTTCAACGTTTTAGTAAGCTGTTGGGTTCCTCGTTGCAGTGTCCATACGTACTAGTTAAGGAGTACAGAGATGAGGTTACAGGAAATTAGTGATGCTATACGGGATTGGGGGAAGTTACTGCAATGATCTGTGCACTTGTATGGTCACAGTAACTACCAATATGCCTATATGCGACACCGGTAGTAACTAACAGTGTGCTCATTTGTGTTACTGGTAGTAACTAACAATGTGCTCATTTGCGTTACTGGTAGTAACTAACAATGTGCTCATTTGCGTTACTGGTAGTAACTAACAATGTGCTCATTTGCGTAACTGGTAATAGCTAGCTTTGGGTCCATTTGCGTTACTGAGAGTAACTACCAATATGTCCATGTTTGCTACTCTGAGTACTAGTTAATAATGTACCTAACTGCGTTACTAGTAGCGACTATCTAGAATCTAGATGACACAAATGAGGCGTTAATAGCTATCGTGGCCAACACCTTAGTAAGATAATTCACTAAATAAGATAATACATTAAATAACCTATACTTTCGTGAGATGACCAAAGACGACGTTTCGCTCAATCCTGAACCATTAATGGCCCAAAATCGAAACGTCAATTATAGTTTCTTCTTGACAGAGTTGGTATAGGTTTTATATTCCATACTTTCTCGGATCGAACCTGATTTCCTTCCTTCAGCCCAGGCGCTGTACGACCCCTACTGGTTTAGCGCTTTAAATATTTTAATATGAATTGATCCAGTGTTGAATTGCTTTTTTTTTAATATTCAAGGGGAAGCGCTTAACCCGTGGGGGTAATTCAACACCAGTAGTAGTAGAGACTCGATCATCTGTTTGTTACTCTTGCAGCCAGCCAGCCAGCCAGCCAGGCTAAGGGAAGAATCTACCTCGTTGTAGACATTACCGCTTTTCAGACAGTAACCCGTACTCCAGGACCTCTCTAGCTGTCTACTTTCCGACAGTGACCAGGTGGGTTATCTCCACTCCAAGACCCCTCTTGTTTACTTTCCGACAGTGACCAGGTGGGTTATCTCCACTCCAAGACTCCTCTTGTTTACGTTCCGACAGTGACCAGGTGGATTATCTCCACTCCAAGACCCCTCTTCCTTACTTTCCGACAGTGACCATGTGGGTTATCTCCACTCCAAGACCTCTCTTTCTTACTTTCCGACAGTGACCAGGTGGGTTACTGCAGCTGCTGTCCACTCCTCAAAGACAATTTTTGAGCCTCTGCGTGTTTCAGGGGAACTGAAAAAATACAGCCGGAGTAATTAACTAATAGCAACGTGACTCGTGAGGAGGTAAATATCGCCTCCAGTGACCTAATGAGGCTGCGTTTCCCCTCTACATTTTTTTCTCTTAATTGCTATCATTAGGTACATATATCTTTTACTCAAAACATGAATGCTTCCAGCAGGTGCTGGAGTTTCTTTAACACGAAGGACTTGAGCGTTTTCTTGCAAGACGTGAGCGTTTTCTTGCAGAGAATGTGACATTTCAGCAGGACTGGAGTTTCTTACACAGCTGGAGTATTTGACATTCCAGCTGCAGTATGACATTCCAGCAGATACTGGAATACTTGTTTACACACTACACTCCAGCGGAACTGGAACTGGAGTTTTATAACATTTGCCCCTGGATGCGACCTTCAACAGTCAACTAACACAGAGGTACATGTTTTTATTGCTAAGCAGGTAGGTGCATCAGGGTGTAAGACAACTTGCCTCTACGTTTCTCCAGACCAGGGAATCTATCCCGGGACCTTGTGATTGTTAGCTGAATGATCACAATAGTGAGCGACCTGACGCCTTTCGCTTTACACCAAGTGATGGACGAGGGGTTGGGAGGGGGGGTTATGACTGACCTGGGAAGACCTGGGAGGGGGAGTTATGACAGGTTTGGGGAGGAACCGAAACGGTCAGGAATGCACTAGGGAGGTGTGGTGGTTGTGAGAGATTGTAGATTAGATTTAGATTTTGCCGTCGAAGTGGCTAGTATATTGTGCATCCCATATCCATCCTGAGGACGGTAGCGCAAGAGTATGGATACACAAAAGGCCTAAATATCTGCATTATGGATACACAAAAGGCCTAAATATCTGCATTATGGATACATAAAAAGGCCTAGATAACTGCATTTGATATCTACAGGATTTGTCAAATCTGTCAGTGCCAACGTTAGTGCCATCGACTACCCAATTTTCAAGTGTCCTTAGACATCCATTAATGTAGCACCTCCACTGAGAGACTCATCTTACGATGAAAACATGCGTCAGGTTGTGTCCCTGGCGAGTAACCTAACAACAGTGTTACCCTTGCCAATCCTTATGCTTTCTCTCACCATTACATTGTCATCGGATGGTGAAAGCCCTTTCTTAATATTTGTGTGTGTGTGTGTGTGTGTGTGTGTGTGTGTGTGTGTGTGTGTGTGTGTATGTGTGTGTGTGTGTGTGTGTGTACTCATTTGTGGTTGCAGGGGTCGAGTGTGTGTGTGTTGTGTATGTGTGTGTGTCTGGCGTGTGCGTGGACAGCAGTTGAAAAATAGAAAATTGACCTCGAGCCCAGGAAAGAGTCCTGCAGAGTTTAAATACTGGAAGGTGTCAACGTGTCACAATTTGCGGGGGCGCCACACAATTGACAGGGCAGTGTCCCCGGCCCCGGGGAGGAGACTGGACATTGGGCCAGCCATGTCAGAGACGCCCTCCTAAATGGCCAACTCCCGCCGGTGCTTCGCCACTCTCACCGACACACCCGGCGACTCCCCTGGCTCCTGCTGGCCTTCCTCCCTCCGGCAGCAGTGATGACCAGGATTGTTTATCCTCAGAACTCTTCACTGGGCAAGCCTGCGGTTCCTTCGTGGCTCGTCATAGCTTCAGTGGCTACCATATTCATATCTTTAACAACAAAAAGGCACAATACTTTGAATGGAACAATTCACAAATAACCCGAACACAGAAGCTTATGACAAAGTTTCGGTCCTATTTGGACCATTTACAAGTCACACGTAGGACCGAAACGTCGTCATAACCTTCTCTCCCCTATGTGAGGGTTATTTGTGTATATTCACATCTTGTGTTAGATACCACTGTATAACACCACAACCCCAGCACTTTGCTTCTTCCTTTCATTAGCCCCAAATCCAAGGTCCCATTGAACGGGTCACCATATGACAACTCATTGGCCGGTGATTTTACCTCACTACTGCATTAAGAATTCTGTCAACCACTTTCTGGAAACCCACTGAAAAGACACGCACGTAAAGAACATAGCTTACAAGTGCAGTGCATTGTAATCTCTTGAGAAATGTGTTAAATGGAGCTAGAACTACGAACCCTCATAGTTGTCACAAGCGAGTTATTACGACAGAGTGGGTATAAAAATGAAAGCAGCCAACTATAATGTGAACGCAATTAATACTAATTCCATGAAAAATAAGGCGCATGTGCAACTCTAGTTGCTTCTACCTTAATTTATATGTTTTATAATACACAAGGCCTGGCCACATGCCTATGTTTCATGTTCGAGGGACTGACCACCACATACCATCACTGACGGATTGATCACGTCAAAATTACTACTACTGTCTCCAATGTTCTACAGTAATCGACTGATGAAGCCTTTTGTGGAGGCGAAAAGTTTAGTCTTATTCACGAACTTGTGGGTATCACAACCATCAGTAATATGATACTAATTTAATCCCACTGCCAACAGCATTGTCAAGGAATTTAAAGTGCCACTGGCTGGAAGAGTGCCAGTGCCGAGCACTGAGCATCGCGGCTACATTAGTGTCAAATTGTCCCTAGGGAGCACCAGAGAGGATCTAGACCTCTGGCACCTGCACAACGCCCCCAGAAGGTGGCACTAGCGCCAGGCAGCAAAGAGTGCCTCTGTTCTAAACCTCCATTCGGGAAATTTGCATCACAATGGGCCATTGCCTGAGAAGGGTATAAATATACTATTGGAAATCACATTTTTTATGCGTTATTAATCAGAATGTTGCTACCGGTGGGTAGAAATTGTGTAGAACATATTAGCTCTCGCTTTGATGACTTTCTGAAACGAAATGTATATTATTTCGCGGGTCTAGGAGGGCACACGGCCATTTAAAGGCCTCATTTCCCCAGGCGCCGTATGGCCCCCTACGTGTAGCTCTTCACCTACAAAATTTCAGCAATAATTAGCAATGACAACTTTATTACTATGAGCCTAAAAACCTACAACACCTTTAAATTAGCATTTTTATTGATATTAGTTCAATGATAAATTATATGTGCAACGTTTCGCCCCCACAGTGGCGAAACGTTTCCAGAATAAAGATAAAATGTTGCACAAGTGTCTCATTTATCAGCTTGTCGTTTTTATAAACCATTTATGTAAATAAATGGTTTAAGATGTAGTGGAGGCAGGATCCATTCATAGCTTTAAGAAGAGGTATGATAAAACTCATGGCGCAGGGAGAGTGAACAAGTAGCGGCCAGTGAAGAGGCGGGGCCAGGAGCTATGAATCGACCCCTGCAACCACAACTAGGTGAGTACAGTGGAGGACGAGGTCATCAGTCCGTCACCCTGGAACACCGGCTTCCAGGCTGAGGGATTGATACCCTCATCTTCCACTGTCTTCTGTGCATAGTTCTGCAAGGTTGAGAGACTGATTACCTTACCTTATGCTGTGGTAAATTAGACACATATGCAACACTTGGGTATCTTTATTGAGGAAACGTTTCGCCACACAGTGGCTTCATCAGTCCATAGAAAGAAGTATCGTGAAGGACAGGAGGAGTTGGGTCGATGTTGTCAGTCCATCAATCTTGAATATAATACAGCTTATGTGCGAAGAGGTAGCTTATATACTGTAGACAGGAGAGGTGCAGCAGTCGTAGAGGTGTCACATTTGCCCAATGTGGAAGTAGGTCGTGCCCAAGGGTTAGGCAAGCGAAGAAATCCCTGTATTAAGATACCAAGATGTTGCAGTGTCAGACAGGATGTAGATGAATGGTTCAGAGAACCGACGAGTTGGTGAATTAGACACATATGCAACACTTGGGTATCTTTATACAGGGATTTCTTCGCTTGCCTAACCCTTGGCACGACCTACTTCCACATTGGGCAAATGTGACACCTCTACGACTGCTGCACCTCTCATGTCTACAGTATATAAGCTACCTCTTCGCACATAAGCTGTATTATATTCAAGATTGATGGACTGATAACATCGACCCAACTCCTCCTGTCCTTCACGATACTTCTTTCTATGGACTGATGAAGCCACTGTGTGGCGAAACGTTTCCTCAATAAAGATACCCAAGTGTTGCATATGTGTCTAATTTACCAACTCGTCGGTTCTCTGAACCATTCATCTACACCTTATGCTGTCTTTAAATATATCTGTATTGAAATGTAAAAGGCACTGGTTGGCGAAACGTCTTCAATTAAAGATACCCGAAACGTCTTCAATTAAAGATACCCAGGTGTTGCATATGCGTCTAATCCCTCACGACTCCATCACCCAACATAGGTTTGCAGACGGCAGTGAAATCTGTCAGCCACAGCTGGGAAACTCAGTGTCGTTTTAACACATGAAGGAAGTCTGGGTGCTAAGTAGCTTTTCTGTTTCACTGCTAGCGGACGGAGGATCGAACCTTCACCATCAGTGTTGAACGACCCTTGCGTTGCAAGGGTCGTTCAACAATGGCAAGACAGCGATTGAGTGAATGACGGTGAATGTGTTTCCTCTTTTGGAGTCACCCTACCTCGCTGGGTGACGGCCGCTATAATAATATAATATTAATGATGATAATAATAATAGTAATAATAATAATATCTATTTATATATTGTATTTAAATCCTTTGGGGACGAGATAGATTGAGTCTCTAAGCAAACTGTACGTATCCTGGAGGAGGAGGCGGTGAAGGAGGAGGCGGTGAAGGAGGAGGCGGTGAAGGAGGAGGCGGTGAAGGAGGAGGCGGTGAAGGACGTGGAAAAGAAAGAGGAGAAGAAATGTTGATGCTTAGTCATTTTTAAATATATAGTGATCTTAGTCATCCCATTCCTTCCCACCGCCTCTCTCTCTCTCTCTCTCTCTCTCTCTCTCTCTCTCTCTCTCTCTCTCTCTCTCTCTCTCTCTCTCTCTTCCCACAAACTGCCACCCATGTCACCAACCACAAACTGCCACCCATCCCACCTAAAATGAACACCCCCACCACTCCCCCTGCTACCAGTCATGCACCCTCTCCCTTGGTGTCGCTGGTCTGGGTTACACCCACAGGCAGTGTATGTGTTAAGCGGCAGAAACAACTGTGTTTCCCCTAGGAGCTATCCACACCCCTTGCTACCACAGCTAACACCCGCAAATGTATGTTTAGCCCCAGCAACAATACCTGCATTCCCCTTCCCTGCATCCCCCTCCCTAAACCTTCCCTTCTATAACCTTCCCCCTTCCCCTCACTCAAGCCCCCCTTCCCTCACTCTAACCCCCTCAGACGTCTACTAAAACAATCATCGCCGTCAACAGCTGAGACCATCCCGGGGAAATTTTTTCCCCCTTCCTCGTTGTTGTTGTTTGGGAATTTTTTTGTCCCCCCACCACCATGATGGGCTTCCGCAGGGACAGGGGGCGCCGCGCCTTGGTGCGCTGGTTAAGTGGAGCGCTGGGGAGCAGTGAGCCTCACCTGGCCTCAGCAATATTCACTAGCGGGACGTGTTTTAATCTGGGACCCGTCGGCCCTCCCTACCTCCAAGACTCCCTTCATAACTAAAAAAACAATAAAAATGTAGAAACTTGTATATTTTTTCAGATATTTATAGCTAATATATATATATATATATATATATATATATATATATATATATATATATATATATATATATATATATATATATATATATATATATATATATATATATATATATATATATATATAGTTTATAAAATCTTATAAAATTTCTGATTTTTTTTCGTTTGTAATTTTCTATTTTCTTCAGCTTTCTCTTTTTTTTTTAACTTCTTTTAAAAAAAGTTTTTCTAATGCTGATTTTCTATGAAAAAAACCGAGTTTAGACTTCTATATTTACAACATTTAGAGAGTTTGACGTAAATGATCACAACTCGTGGGAAGGTATTTGACGTAAGTCATTTTCTAGGCAATGCGAAATCGTCCTAATGCTGGGATATTCTTAGTGTTCTTGGGTAAAGATCTATCTGATGAAGTATATATATTACTTTTTGAGGATGTAAAAATATTTGACACTTGCTCAATAATAATCCATATGTAGGCACAAACACACGAAGATTAATTAATCTGTATATTTGGATCCCCTTCTGGGATCCTCTTCATCTGCTGAAAAGGATCAAAGAAGAGGTCGAAATATACAGATCCATTATTCTTCCGAGTTTCTGTCTTCATCTGAGTTGTTATTAAGCACTGACAAGTGTTCTTCACACTTAAGTTAACCATTTGACACTTTATTAAAAGCTAAAGTGTTCGATACTATATAGTGATTTGAATACAGTTTCGACACGATTGAAATACAGTTTCGTGAATTTGGAGAGAAAATGAAAAGACTAGACACAGAACACAGTTTTTTGGGTCAGCCTCACACCTACATAGAAACCCACGTACACACATGCACTCACCTGCACGCACGCACGCGCGCACACACGTAGAGGGATACCTAAAAAAAAACGAGTGTCATGTTCAGATTATATCCTTCACATTTCGCTGTAAATGGTCAAATTAGGTGCCGCGAATGTGCATAATATATATTATAACGTGAGTTTCTCTACGTTGTTTAGTTTTTTATAATGACGGTGACTACTGAGGCGTGGTTGGGTGAGCACACCAACAAGGTTATTACTAATTATTATCTGAATTTGTTGAATCGAAAATCCATTATCTCTTTGTTGTGTCTTCTTTTATTTCCGCTGGTAGCACCCACGCCAGGTGGTAGCACCCACGCCAGGTGGTAGCACCCACGCCTGGTGGTAGCACCCACGACAGGTGGTAGCACCCACGTCAGGTGGTAGCACCCACGCCTGGTGGTAGCACCCACGCCTGGTGGTAGCACCCACGTCAGGTGGTGGCACCCACGTCAGGTGGCAGCACCCACTTCTGGCGGTAGCACCCACGCCTGGTGGTAACACCCACGCCTGGTGGTAACACCCACGCCTGGTGGTAGCACCCACGTCAGGTGGTGGCACCCACGTCAGGTGGTAGCACCCACGTCAGGTGGCAGCACCCACGTCAGGTGGTAGCACCCACGTCAGGTGGCAGCACCCAGTTCTGGCGGTAGCACCCACGCCTGGTGGTAACACCCACGTTAGGTGGTAGCACCTACGCCTGGTGGTAGCACCCACGTCAGGTGGTAGCACCCACGGCTACTCTCCTCCGTTGTTAGAAAATATTATATATATATATATATATATATATATATATATATATATATATATATATATATATATATATATATATATATATATATATATATATATATATATATATATATATATTATTGTGTGTGTGTGAAAGAGAGAGAGAGAAAGTGACAGCAGTTTTATAATAGAAATTTCTCTACGATCCACTAAGAATTTCCTGAGGCAGCAGCTATGTACATAAACCAAATATATATGTATTTTGTTATTACATTGCAGTCAGATTTAATAAACATCGATAATACACATTTGTTTAATTGTTTCTTAGTATTTTTTTTAACATCCATTACGCAGACATCCTCTGCACGACGCACGATTTCTACGTTAGCGACTGTGTGTTCTTGCTTCAGCGAGCGAGTATTCCTACGTTACCGAGCTAGTGTGTCTTCGTTAGTGCGTCGGTATTTCGGCTTTGAGTCAGTATGCTTGCGTTAGTCAGTCAGTATGCCTGCGTTAGTCAGTCAGTATGCCTGCGTTAGTCAGTCAGTATGCCTGCGTTAGTCAGTATGCCTGCGTTAGTTAGTCAGTATGCCTGCGTTAGTCAGTCAGTATGCCTGCGTTAGTCAGTCAGTATGCCTGCGTTAGTCAGTCAGTATGCCTGCGTTAGTCAGTCAGTATGCCTACGTTAGTCAGTCAGTATGCCTGCGTTAGTCAGTCAGTATGCCTGCGTTAGTCAGTCAGTATGCCTGCGTTAGTCAGTCAGTATGCCTGCGTTAGTCAGTCAGTATGCCTGCGTTAGTCAGTCAGTATGCCTGCGTTAGTCAGTCAGTATGCCTGCGTTAGTCAGTCAGTATGCCTGCGTTAGTCAGTCAGTATGCATGCGTTAGCGATTAAAAGGCTTCTAAGAGGAAACTAAGTCTGGAACAATGACATATCAGTAAGGCTGTGATGGCTACGGTAAGCCTGCTTGCTGCTGGCAGCAACAACCCAGTTGGCCAGGAAGTCAGCTTCAGACCGTACCTCGAAAGTAGACAGTATCTTGAAACCTGTTACAGATGTATCACAGACACAATTGTTCAGGATCTCTATCAAATACTTTCAACAAGATTTTTTTTAATCTTGCACATTGAGGTCTACAGATTTCTAATAGATTTTCATAGCATGTGTTACCTAGGTTGAAATGGGTAAGAAATGACTGGGGAATGGGATTTAATCACGTTTGATCCAAACGTGATTAAATTAAATCACCGGGGGTGACTGTACAGACCTCGATGACTTTTAGTTGATTTTTTTTATATAATTTTAATGGTTTATTTTTGTGTGTACAGTGTGAGCATTATGTGAGTTTTTATTGCTTTCCAACGCTTAGCAATTTCCACAGTTTGTGTAAATAAAACACAATTTGGGTAATGCCGATTTGTTGTGAAAACATTTCGCCCGCCAGGGACTTTATTGGTAAAGTCCTTGGTGAGCGAAACGTCTTCATCAAGTGTCATATCCCTCATTATGTGCCTTATTTACATACTGCCGGTGTACTCTATGTAGTACCAAATTCCACAATCTCTTACAGTACATATATGATCTATATATACAAAATCTTCGTATTGGACTGATTTTAACCAAAAAATATAACATTACAGACGCAATATAGCCGCAAAGCATGACTATGACCGCACACTAACTTCCTAACCGCAGAGCAAACCCACAACTAGAAAGCAAACTCATGATCGCAAAGGAAAATCCTAACCACTGGGGAAAATGAATAACTGCAAATCAATAGCCTGTAATGGAAGCAGCACAATTTCCCAACCGCAAGCAGCACAACCCTTAACAAGCATTACAACCACTAACAAGCAGCACAAGCACAGGCATCACAGTCACAAACAAGCGTTACAGCTCCAACCAACACGACCACAAGCTGCACAGTCACAAGCAGCAGAACTTAAGCCCTGTTTTAAGTCGACACCTTGCAGACTTCAAGATGACAGGGCGTCGTTTACGACGACTTCCAGGGTCGTTTACGACGACTTCCAGGGTCGTTTACGACGACTTCCAGGGTCGTTACGACTTGGAAAGCTGTTTGGGAGGATGAAATGAAGGTGAACATGGTGTAATTGAGATATACCATTAACCTGATCCTTAAGAGTACATTTGACCTGGTCTTCCAGACCACATTCGACCTGGTGTGAAGACCACATTCGAGCTGGTCTTAAGACATAGTCTTGAGACAACACCGGCGAGTCACAGACAGGTCGGTGAAGCCTCATGTCAGTGTTCCATTTTTCCTTCTACCCTTTCCTGCTCTTATTCTTGGCCCCCATCTCTTCTCTTCCTCTCACTCTTTCACTCTTATCTTACTCTTCCACACTCCCTCTCACTCTTTCCCACATCTCTTCCCCTATCCTGTCACTCGTATTCCATCTCTTCCCCTCTTCTCACTCTTATGTATCTCCCCTTCCCTCTCTTACCTCAATCTTTCCCCTCCTTCATCTCCCCGCCCCGTTGACGAAAGCTCCCTAAACGTGATTAACAGTCAGAGGTCAAAGGTCAGAGGATATTTTATAAGGCCCAGGACGCTGCTGGGGTAATCCATGTAATGCATTAGGTGCTCCCTCAGGGAGTCTATGTTGGGATTCTTTGATTTACGCCTCGGTGAGGTATCGTTACCGGTGGCGGCAGCTGCAGACGATATTTGGGAATCCTTTTACTCCTAACATCCATTTTAGAACTAAAAATATATAATTTTTCACGCGAGTCGGTATTCTTTTGTTATTCAATGGAGGAATTGATTTTCAATCTACTTTTTTTATTTGCTTATTTTTTTAAGTGAGAATACAAGCTTGGCTATTACTGTATTTATAATAAATAATACAGAAGTTATAAAGACATATGTGCAGCACTTTGGTATCCTTGTTATTTTTATTTATTTAATGGCTAAGAACATGGAGGAAGGTCTGCGCTTCTCAAGGCTAAGAGACTGACCACGTTGAAACTACTGTTGTACGGCTGATGCTATGATTGCGTCATCTGTGATCTCCACTGCTTCCGCTGTCTTCAGTTTTAGTCGCCGTTGTACTTGACTGAAGAAGCCCGCTGTGTAGGTGATAAGTATCGGGAATGGATATCAGTCTCTCTCTCTCTCTCTCTCTCTCTCTCTCTCTCTCTCTCTCTCTCTCTCTCTCTCTCTCTCTCTCTCTCTCTCACACACACACACATACACACATCAGCGAAGAGGCGGGGCCAGGAGCTGTGATTCGACCCCTGCAACCACAAATAGGTAAGTACACATACACAACCGTGTGTGTGTGTGTATGGTGCAACAAAACAGTGTAATAATCCCTACTCAGGGGCACAAACCCACAGAGAGAAAATAAAACATAATTACTCATTGTCTCGCATATTTCAGCATACAACTACAGAATAACAAGTAAGAAAGGATACACAATATATACACGAGTCCCCTAACCTAAGTCGCATGGTGTAAATCGGGTGCACAAACAAGGTCAGTTGGAGGAACTTCTACAGGTAGAGGAACATGGCATGTGCGTGAAGAAGCGACTTGAGGTCTAGAGCATCAAGTTACAACTGGCCTTACGAGATGTTGAAATTATATATATATATATATATATATATATATATATATATATATATATATGCCGAATAGGTAAAACTTGCAATTTTATCTTAAATGGCAACGCTCTTCTTGCCGAGTGAGTCAAGAGAAAATTTGTGTATGCAATAATTTCGCATAAAAGAACATTCTGAACCTAACGAAAAAAAAAATTCAGTGTTTGTTTCTTATTAAATGATTGTAAACTTATCTAAAATATATTTTGTTGGATTAGGCTGAATTAAACTGCACTTGTTATAATAAGGTTAGGTAAGTTTTCTAAGGTTCTTTTGGTTCAAAATTATTAATTTTTTCATTAATATAAATTAAAAAATATTTATCTTTAAATGTATAAGAATTTTTTTTAGAAAGGGCTTAATTTTAAGCGAGTTCTTGCTAATTGACCAGTTTTACCTATTTGGCACGAACAGGGAGGCAGGCAGGGAGGTAGTTGATTTTATTTATGATTCTAAACGTGGTTGAAAATTGCTGAACACTAGTATGGATATCTAACAGACCACTGGTATTCAATTACTCTAGTAATTAGATTTCTACCTGCCTGTCCCATGACTGGTTGCAGGTAGATAGAGTGGTACGACTATTTTACACTCACCCGTAACGTAGTTCCTTATTTTGTCCGAATAATGAAGAAGAATCATGTCATAGGTGTTGCACTTTCACATTCTTCCACGTGATTTGTGGTAAGGAATCAACATTTCTAGAATCAGAATCTTGCTGCTTCTGCAGTAGCTAGTGTTGGCTCTTTCTTGATCCTTTTTAATACGATCCAAGGGAGGTTCCTTGATGCCGGTGAGAGGTTCTTGATCTAAGGAATTGGACCTGTGCTCCAATTTTGTTAATAGTTTAAATGCCTTCTATTTTCCCAGGTGCTATGTGACCCCTCTGGTTTAGAGCTTTCCCCGTGAAAGTAATAATAATAATAATAATAATATGGATATCAGAGTCTTGGTGATGGTGCATAATTTCTGAATAAGAATTATTTTAATTATTATTATTATTATTATTAGTGGTATATATTAACATTGAGGCTCGGTTATAAGTGTGTGTGTGGGGGGGGGAGCTGTACTCACTGAGTAGTGTTTGCTAGGGGTCGAGACTCAGCTCCCGGCCTAGAGTGTCTGCATTAGCGTAGCTGTACAAGTGTGGGCATGATTGCTAACATATGGGCGTGGTCACGTTGTTGGTTAACCTTTTCCTTCCCCTACCTACCCACCTACTTTTTTTGGAGGCGTCTACATCACAGGTCAACGAGCATATCAGGTCACCAAACTCCACCCATGTGTCTCGCCCTCAACCAATCTCTCGACTCTACCATGACGCTGGCTCTATCTTTCCTCCAGTAATAATGAGAGTTTTAGCTAGTTAGAGGACACTTGTCTCTACGGCTTTTGGTTATCGCTCAAGCGGCAGATTAAAAAAAACATTGTCTATAATTATCTCTAATGGATATGTCAAGAAAATTTCGCCCGACGAACAATGAAGATTTGGGAAATACATGACTTTGCGTTCTTATTTTAGAAGAAGGAAAAAGGAAGGGGGGAAAAAACTAGTTAATATGCTTTAAGGATTAAACCTAATGAAGAGGATTTGTTGAATTTTAATGCGTTTTCCACACTAACATTACAAACTCTTGTTTCACCGCATAGTTTATGTTAGTCCCACTAGCGGCCCACTAAAGGCCCACTGACAGCCCACTGGTGAACCACTGGAGGAAGACCACTGACAGCCACTTCTACACACCAACTACGTACCCACAATTAACCTGGCCAGAAAAATCAAAGGCCACACCGGTGAGCTTATAATTTTACTATTTACAATGAATTAGTGTGTTGTGGTTAATTTTTTTTTGTCTGGGACTTATCCGCTGACTGGCTGTGTTTGTAAGACTGGTGGTATACATAACAGTGTGAAGTGAGAAGTATAATGTATACTAGAGTAGGAGGGGGTATGTATAAGTATGGGGAGAAGTGGGAGAAATATACGTGTTGTGGGGAGTTGGGAAAGAGGATGTAAACATGAAAAATGAACAAGGTAAATGCAAATATACATATACATATTCAAAGGACCCCAATGGAAATAAGTCACTCTGTCTGACTTTTTTGGGTTATCCTAGGTTCTCTACACATATGCTGCTATGTATGATAATCTATGTAAATGTATTTGTGTATACCTGAATAAACTAACTTATACTAGAAAGATTAGCAAACGAGGCAGATTTTTAGGGGAAAATTTTTATATTGTTTAGGTCAGGGACGTTCCTTCTAATGTTCTCGAGGGCAAAAAAAAAGTTCACACGAATAACCAAAGTATATGAACACTTGTCAATGCTCAATAATAACCCACATGACAGAAACTCAGGAGATTAATTTGATATGTATATTTCAACCCCCTCTGGGATCCTCTTCAGCAAATAAATAGGATCCCAGAAGGGGTCGAAATATACAGATCAGTTAATCTCCATAGTTTGTCTCCATGCGGATTGAGCAGTAGGTTATATGTTAAGGCATATTTTTTTTTTTGTGTGTGTGTGTACTCACCTATTTGTGGTTGCAGGGGTCGAGTCATAGCTCCTGAGGATTTTCCTGTGTATTTGTATAGGTTCTCGAGAACCAATATTCCAGCTTCAAGAGGAATCAACTGAGTATATTGCAAATGCTGGTTATGGGTATTATCCGGTTCCCTGTCGCTGCTATTACTGTTATAATTACTAATATAACAATTATTACTACTTTATCCCCTCGGGCCTATGTGATCTTGGAGAAAGGGTATTTCACGAACTTGAGCACAGTTCACTAACATAACCAACCCAGGAAGTGCACATCTCTCTCTATTTGCAGTTATTCTCCACTGGTGCAGTAGATCCCTGGCAGATAAGATGGTGGCCTCTGGTAGTGGCTTAAAGAGGTGCTCACTTGAAGAATTTATGGTCTCCTGACCTCTTCATTATCTCTGCCTGCCACGTGGTCTCTGATGCTGCTGGTGCTGTTGTTGTTGTTGTTGCTCCTCCTGATGTTTATCACCTCTGTTCCTTAAAAAGTCATTTTTAAAGAACATTTTTAAGGAGCATTCAGACCGGGTTCGGGAAATATGGCGAGACCAGGTCATCTTGAGAATCTTCAGACCTGATCGTCAAGACCACGACCTTGTCAAGACCACGACATGGTCGTCCTGGCCAGGTTGTGTGGTGATATTCCATGTAACAGTATTTGCATTATTTACCCATAAGGTGACTGGAAGTACAGTGCCTGCACTCTGAAGGAGGAATAGGAATATTACAGTTCGAAAGGACATCTGGATTATGATTTGTGCCCGCTTCTGGAAAGGAAGGCATTGAATGAATGATGGTGAATGTGTTTCTTTGGGAATCACTCTGGGTGGAAGACAGCAGGCGTATTAAGAGACAAAAAAGCCACTGGACCACATCCTGTCGTGACCGTCTTAATATTTGCTGGTTCAATTACTCAGTATGGTGTGCTGTCACTTCCTCTCCCGCACACTCATTCTTCTTCCTGGTGAGGATGTGACAGATGTGATAAACTGAGGAAGAAACCGCTGTCTTGCATCATTGTCATTTGCAAGAGCCACTTGAGGTGGGATGTTATTGCCAACTGGCCATATTGCAGACTGCTAGATAGCGATAATTCTGGGGTTACCTCGCTTGTTCGAGTGAACTCTGAGACTCTTCCTAAAATTAGATTGTTCAATTTCCTCTGTATTGCAGTTTGTTCATATTTTTCCGATCAAACATGCAACGGAAATTTAATGTTTGTTATGCTCCATTAGGTCGAGGTAAAACCTTATTTCTTAACGCACCGGCCGTCTACGTGTGACCCACCAAAAAAAACAAAACATGCATAATCATTCATTCACTCGCTGTGTTGCTAGAAGTATATACTAGCCTATATTACCGTATAATTAAGAAACGGTAACGAAGTAAAATATCTGGTACTTCAGGCCTGTTAGTGCTAGAAACATCATAGTTCTTCATAGTGTCGGTAACACGACGCCCGCTATTGGAAACTCGGAGGATGGGTGTCCAGCTGCGTGTTGACCCCATCTGTTACACAGGAGGAAGAGCAGGTTGCTTGCTAACACCTTACCGGCCTCGAAGGCGTTAAAATAATAACAGTTTTGAAGGTTATTCTGAGTCGCACGTTGAGACCGCCACTTACCTCAACATCTGTTGTCAGTCAAGCTGGCAGTGAGCAAGCCTGGGGTGCGAGGTTCCAGAAACGCGGCTCCTCTATAGGGAGGTGTCTTGATGCTAGTGAAGGGCTCTTCATACAGTTAACTGGAGCTATCCTCTCCTTGGATCAAGCTAGGTTATCCTCTTCCTCCATCCCCTTACGGTCATTACAGTATTGGTATAAAATACCTAGAAGATTAACAATTAGACGCATGTGCGATACCTGGGTATCTTTATTTGAAGACGTTTCGCCAACCAGTGACTTTGTCACTTCAGCACAGAGATGAGATACAAATACAGTAGAAGATGAGGCAATCAATGTTTCGTCCTTGCAGAACTATACACAGAAGACAGAGGAAGTTGAGGTAATCAGTCCCCTCAACCAGAAAGTCGATGTTCAGTACCTTAGTCTTGATGACTCAAGACCAAGGTTTAGAAGTTTTTATGTAATAACCTTAAGCGCTAAGCCTGTTTAGGTCATTCAGCAAAAGTAGTGGAAGCTCTACTCTCTATCCTCAAATTGATTCCGCTACTTAAAGTATCATTCTAGAATTAAGATAGAATAATTCAACACAGTATGACTTATTATTACTGTTGTATTTTCTCTGGGACGCCACTCTCAACAGCTCACTAATGTCCAGGTATCTGTTTCCTGTTAGATGAATATGTGTAAAGAGACTTAATACGACTCTACCCTGAATCAAACCCGGATCCATTCAGTTGTGAGACGAATGCGTTACCACGTAGTTGACACGTCTCTGACGACAAAATAACGCTGCTCCAATGTTGTCAGAGATGTTGAAGGAGCTGGAGTTTGGACGTAGTTAAGGTGAAGAAGGAGGAGGAGGAGGAGGAGGAGGAGAGAGAAGGTGAGAGAGGGAGGAGGAGTAGACTATAATTTGCGGTCAAGATATTACACAGTTGCTCATAAAAACCACAGTGGATTTTTTTAGAGCGTCTCGGGAGACACGATCCGCCCAGCGACTCGTTCTTGCTATTAGTGTAAATAATGTGATAGGGATCTTCCGGTGTGTGTGGTCGACGCCAGGGAGTCTCCTGGCTCCGCCGTCAACAGGAACGGGAAAGGTGTATAATTGCCGTCAAGGCTGTTAGATACTCCAGCGCTACCACCACCTCCTCCTCCAAAAATATCCTTGATTCTTTCTTCCGCAGGGTGCGGAAGCCGCCAAGGATTTTTCCGGCAGGATAATGGCTTAATCGGCAGTCATTCCTGGATGCGGAAGTAAAAATCTTTTAAATAAGAGGTCAGGATGACTTCATAACGTGATCATGAGGGGATAAAAAGGGGAGATTTTTACGGTATTTTTCCCAGGCGAGGGAACCCAGGTGAAGGGGAGAGGTAGGGGCAGGTGAGGGGAAGGAAGGTAGGGGCAGGTGAAATACCCCTGGATGACTCCACCATTCAACGGAAGCTGCCAACCATTTTTGTCTGACTCTTAATTACGTTATGTTTGATGACAGTGGACGACCCACCACTGACGACCAGGCTGACAGTGGACGACCCACCACTGACGACCAGGCTGACAGTGTAGTTGGTGCTGTTCCCCTCTGCTGAAACTCCTCCTCCAACTCCTCTTACCACCTGACCACAAACTAGCTGATTTCTACATGACCACACGCTCCGACTTCAGCTGGTCTCACAACCTGATCTCACGCTAATCCTCCACCAAGTCCCACATGACCACTGACTCTACAGCTAGTCTCTCTACCTGACCACAAACTCTGACTTCAGTTACTCTCACTACCTGACCATACGTTGAGTCGTCAACTCTTTGTTATGTCGGCTGCAAAATTAAAAAAAAAAACAGCCAATTTCTTCAAAGATTTAAATATTTTTACAATTCGTTTAACATGCATGGTATTCGCGGCGGTGCTTTTCAGCATAATACCCTGAGAATTACTGCCAGTCTTGTTATGTGTGGTGTCGCAGCCGCTGAGGTTCCTCCAGTTATAATACACGCAGTTGATACACGCAGGATGGCAGGGAAGTACATAGACTTCAGACTCGGGAAGTATTTCACGCCTCTGTGTCATTTGTTCTTGTTTAGATTACTGATCTCATATCTGGGGAAGCTGCCTCTCTCTCCCTCAGCTTTGGAGTCCTGATCTCATATCTGGGGAAGTTGCCTCTCTCTCCCTCAGCTTTAGAGTCCTGATGTCATATCTGGGGAAGCTGCCTCTCTCTCCCTCAGCTTTAGAGTCCTGATCTCATATCTGGGGAAGCTGCTTCTCTCTCCCTCAGCTTTGGAGTACTGATCTCATATCTGGGGACGCTGCCTCTCTCTCCCTCAGCTTTGGAGTCCTGATCTCATATCTGGGGAAGCTGCCTCTCTCTCCCTCAGCTTTAGAGTCCTGATCTCATATCTGGGGAAGCTGCCTCTCTCTCCCTCAGCTTTGGAGTACTGATCTCATATCTGGGGAAGCTGCCTCTCTCTCCCTCAGCTTTGGAGTACTGATCTCATATCTGGGGAAGCTGCCTCTCTCTCCCTCAGCTTTGGAGTCCTGATCTCATATCTGGGGAAGCTGCTCTCTCTCCCTCAGCTTTGGAGTCCTGATCTCATATATGGGGAAGCTGCCTCTCTCTCCCTCAGCTTTGGAGTCCTGATCTCATATCTGGGGAAGCTGCCTCTCTCTCCCTCAGCTTTGGAGTACTGATCTCATATCTGGGGAAGCTGCCTCTCTCTCCCTCAGCTTTGGAGTCCTGATCTCATATCTGGGGAAGCTGCCTCTCTCTCCCTCAGCTTTGGAGTACTGATCTCATATCTGGGGACGCTGCCTCTCTCTCCCTCAGCTTTGGAGTCCTGATCTCATATCTGGGGAAGCTGCCTCTCTCTCCCTCAGCTTTGGAGTCCTGATCTCATATCTGGGGAAGCTGCCTCTTTCTCCCTCAGCTTTGGAGTCCTGATCTCATATCTGGGGAAGCTGCCTCTCTCTCTCCCTCAGCTTTGGAGTACTGATCTCATATCTGGGGAAGCTGCCTCTCTCTCCCTCAGCTTTGGAGTCCTGATCTCATATCTGGGGACGCTGCCTCTCTCTCCCTCAGCTTTGGAGTCCTAATCTCATATCTGGGGAAGCTGCCTCTCTCTCCCTCAACTTTGGAGTCCTGATCTCATATCTGGGGACGCTGCCTCTCTCTCCCTCAGCTTTGGAGTCCTGATCTCATATCTGGGGAAGCTGCCTCTCTCTCCCTCAACTTTGGAGTACTGATCTCATATCTGGGGAAGCTGCCTCTCTCTCCCTCAGCTTTGGAGTACTGATCTCATATCTAAGGGAAGCTGCCTCTCTCTCCCTCAGCTTTGGAGTCCTGATCTCATATCTGGGGAAGCTGCCTCTCTCTCTCTCAGCTTTGGAGTACTGATCTCATATCTGGGGAAGCTACTTCTCTAACTCAGCATTATGTAGAGTACTTAATGCACAGTTAGGGAAGCTGCCTCACTAACAAAATTTTTGAAGCACAATTCAGAGGAAAACCAATAGTCTCATCAGTTGATCAGTTACCTGAGCTTCAACGCTTCTCTCTCTCTCTCTCTCTCTCTCTCTCTCTCTCTCTCTCTCTCTCTCTCTCTCTCTCTCTCTCTCTCTCTCTCTCTCTCTCTCCACTACAATTACTTTTATGTTTCTTCATTTCAATGGATGGACATCGATGCTGGTGAAAGATTACTGATCCAAGGAATTGAAGCCCTCCTCCTATTGTTTAAACCAACACGATTACCTACCACTCTAGATGCTAAAACTACGACCCAAGAGCTTCTCCGTAAATATAAAAACAATACCTAAATTACACATGTGCTCTCAGTAATGTTGTTATGTTATTGCATATATATATATATATATATATATATATATATATATATATATATATATATATATATATATATATATATATATATCTGTAAATGTTATATGCAGAAAGATCACAGTAAACAGATATCACAATAGAAAAGAATAGTGAACTTCCAAGTGCTTTCGTGATTTTTCACATTATCAAGGAGCTGTAAAAATAACAGCTTACCAGAAGGCGTAATGCTCTGTTTTCTTGTGAGATATTTTAACTTTCCAATTGATTTTAAAAAGGCCGAAAAAGCTGTATCAATCAGGTCCATAGCTGAGAGAATTATAATAGAATCAAGTTTCATTAAAAGGGTAGTTTTGAAATTAATATGAATATTGGTTTAGGATTATACAAATTAGACTCCCTATAAATAATAAAATTTGAGAAGTTAAGATATATTCGACAAGTTAAAATCCTTATGCTTGGATAGAATATAAACTATCTGACAGGTCCTTGACCATCTTACCCGCATCACCATAAAAGGTCGCGTAGGATAGAGAGAGAGGGAGGGAGGGAGAGAGAGAGAGAGGGAGGGAGGGAGGGAAAGAAAGAGAGAGGAGAGTGCTCATCAAAGATTTGCTGTGCACAGTACCATCCTTGTCGGTACAATTTGCCAGTCAAACTATGCCCCTCAACCACTGGGAATGTAGGGTACAAGGGGGCTAACAGTTGTCTTAGGTCTGTCACAACGAGATATAATAACACCAAAACACACGCTGGCGGAGGAGGAGGAAGAGGCCAGAAAAGGCTGGTGTTAACCTGTCACAGTTGAGGATCTCCCAGCCTGGAGTCGATGTAATCTTATTAAAAGTATATCGTTCACTGTCTCCTTGATTTGATAAATTAGACACATGTTCAACACTTGTGTATCTTTATTAAATAAACGTTTCGCCACACAGTGGCTTCACCAGTCCTGTGGGGCGAAATGTTTCCTCAATAGGGATAACCCATTGTTGCACATGTGTCTAATTTATCATCTTGTCGGTTGTGTGAACCATTTATCTACGTCTCCTTGATTTACTAGTTGTCGACTTGCTGCCTGTCTGTCAACCATGACAGCTGATGGTGCTTTAGGTAGCTACTAACGCTAGTTGTTTCTTGAAGCTGTCAGTGTCATGTTGTTGAAAGTCAACAAAGCCATTATTTTCACTTGTTTTCATCACGTGTCATTACCACTATCTAAACTATCATCCACTACCACCCTCGTCACATTCTCGACACTACAATCATAACCACTATCTACCATCACCGTCACCACTACAGTCACCACCCCTACTCATCATCCTGGCACACTACAATCACCACCAATGTCTACCATCACCCACGCCACTACAATCACCACCATACATCATAAGTAAAAAATGAAGACGTTAATGAAATGATCATTACCGTCTTTAAGACTGAACATTTTTTTACACCATTTTAAAGCATTTTAACCACGAACATGTTATATATTGTTGAAAAATCAAAATTTCCCCCATATTGCTAGACAAAAAAAAATAATCCGTCGAAATACTGCGAAGTATCCCTTAAACAAGTTCGTTCTCTCTCTCTCTCTCTCTCTCTCTCTCTCTCTCTCTCTCTCTCTCTCTCTCTCTCTCTCTCTCTCTCTCTCTCTCCTCTCTCTCTGTCTCTCTCTCTCTCTCTCTCTCTCTCTCTCTCTCTCTCTCTCTCTCGAAGATACACCACATACTTGCACTGGAACTTCAGACTTGCTCTTCGTTCAACCAGACCATGTACAAAACGTTAGTGACACTTTGCTAACTGGGTCATCTGACGGAACGAAACGATAGAGAGTTTCTACCGTTCCTAGTAGCGCGTTTTTGTAACTTGACAAAGTGATTATATTTATTCATTATTTGACATTTATGTATTATTATTAATATTATTATTATTATTATTATTATTATTATTATTATTATTATTATTATTATTATTATTATTATTATTATTATTCCATAAGCACTAAACACGTCGGGGTCATACGACAACACTGACCTATAGAAAACCACGTTTATAAATTTAAAAACTTCATCTTTTGAAAGATAAAAAAAAAATCGACAAATTGAACACAAATTTTCCTGGTCTAATTAAGAAATATAATGACGCCGTGAAACAATATCACACACGGTGTCATTATTCTCACCTGCCGCTGTAATTAAAACCCTAATGATGTTGATAAAATAAAGTAATAACTTTCTGGCCAAATATCATCACGTAATTAGTCATAAATTATTGACTTAATAACGCAACACAGTTACGACATTTAACGCGATATAATTAACCAAACATAATGAGTATATTAAAGCCTGATGGCAAAAGTTGCCCGTGTTTTTTTCCCCATTAATGAAAACAGGTAAATTATTTTTTTGTATTTATTTTTAATCTGTTTATATTCCTTGGAATATACTTTTTTTCCAACTTCATATACAATATATATGGTAGTGACTCTATATACATACATTTATATATATATATATATATATATATATATATATATATATATATATATATATATATATATATATATATATATATATATATATATATATATATATATATATTATATGATGTGTCGAATAGGTAAAACTTGCGATTTTGGCTTAAATAGCAACGCTCTTCTTGCCGAATAAGGCAAGCGAAAATTTGTGTATGCAATAATTTCGCAAAAATCATTCTGAACCTAACGAGAACACTATATTTCCTTGTGTTTGTTTATTATTAAATAATTGCAAACTTATCTAAAATATATTTACTTGGAATAAGCTAAATTAAATTGCGCTTGTTATGAGGTTAGGTAAGTTTTCTAAAGTTCCATTGGTATAAAATTATTTATACCAAAATTATTTTTACCAAATGAGTTCTTTCTAATTGACCAGTTTTACCTATTCGGCACGACATATATATACAGTGAAAGACCTCAGCAGGATATGATTCCACTGCCGGGAGACTGGCAAGGTTCCCAAAGTGACGCTTTACACCACTCGGCCACAAATGCCTCAAAAGCTGGTCAGCCTGGTTCACGAGCCATGTTCTTTCTCAGCCCGGGCACATCAAGCTATTCATTCTAATACTCTATGTTCTAACCTCACAAGCTATTTTTATATCAATGCATCACGCAGAAACAGGCGGGTATATACAGAAAAAGATCGCAGTCAGCAGGATTCGATCCAACTACAGGGAGACTGACAAGGTTCTCCAAGTGACGCTCTACAGCACTCGGCGACAATTTCTCTGTATATACCCGTTGTAGACTGAGATATAATGTTTGTGTATATATTATGTAAAGCATATGTGCTGCAGGTTTTATATACCTGAATGTTATGTAATTTTCCGGTATTCGGAGTATATTTTAAGCACAATTATGATTTTTTTTTATAAGTAACACTATAACTTTTGTGTATATGAATGACACGTTATGCATCTTGGAATATCCTCGTCACGTCATGTGACGCATTTTTGCGAGCGACTAAACTGCGCATTAATCTTCACCGGGCGACGTTTCCGGCGATTTTCCGTTTTTCTTTCATATCCTGTCTGCGACTTACCCCCCCCCCCCAACCCCCGTGTGCCGTTTTCTTTCCTATGTGAGCTGGATTTAAGCGGCGACTTTTACAAATGGCTGGAGTGTAATTCATGGCATATGGCAGTGTGCGTGGAGATCCCTTCCGTTTCCTTCACCTCTCTCTCCATTTTTCCTTTGCCAGGCATCAGGCAATTTCCGCTCCGTACCCGGGACGGCCTGTAGTAATCCACAAGGTTTATCACAGTTTCTTTGGAACTCACAGAGGCCGAGGGAAGACTTCAGATTTGAGAGTTTGATTTAGAGAAAAGCAGAGACGAGTGTGTTTTGAATACTAGATAGTTATGGACAGTGGTTTATATACTAGATGGAAGGAGTATCTTTGAATCATGGATAGGTTGGTCGGTTGGTTGGTTAAGGGGGGTTTTAGGACTATCGACTGCAAGAGGGTCATAAAGGCTGCATGTTATCTGTTCACCATCGTTCAAAATTATAAATTCATCAATAAAATATGCATTAACTCCAGAAAAGTCTCAGCATATATACACTGAGACGCCATTTTTTATATCTTAGTTATTAATTGCACTTTATAAACAACATAAAAATTACCTTAGTTATGAAATGTAATTTGGTTACTGTTAGATAATGTCTATAAATTATAGACGGTTCTTAACCGCGGTTCATATATCTGAGTGGTATAAAGGTATCTCTTAATTATTACAATGTAATGCAGTTTAAATACCAAGGAAAAAAAAAGAAATCATACCACGGGTGGGGATTGAACTCGTGGCGAGTGAGTCGTAAAACTCAGACTTAAAGACCTCTCCCAAAACACCTTATTGAAATGAGCCCCAAATACGTGGACAGACCATCAAAGGATCTTTCCCCGGAAAACGTACAGGAAGAAGAGCCGCAGAAACCCTAGAGATATTTACTGACACCTGAATAGTTTTACGCATTGGTAACAATGAAATAGTAATACGTACAACTCACTCGCCACGAGTTCAATCCCCGCCCGTTTGTTTGCAATCGTGTCATTACAATTTCGTGAGCCAGAACAAAAAAATATTTATAAAATTATACGTAATTACGGAAAGAGGTGAGGGGGGGGAGAGAATCTTTGACATAAAAAATGATTAGGAAAATAAAAATGAGATGTGCACACGTCTTTCTTGTTACCATATCGAGTCGTACACTCGTGGGGGCGTTGCTGTTCTTATCGTCGTCCTTCGTTACTGGTAATTGTGTAACTAACGAGGATACTTAGTTCTTCCTTGTTAGTACTTCAGTAACTAGTCTTGTTAACAAGACTAGTTACTAAAGTACTAGTTAACTAGTACTTCAGTAACTAGTGCTGTTAACTAGTTTTGTTCGTCAGGAAACAAGCCAAGTCTATCCTGACGCGAGTTATATCCGATGAAGACCCCGGTCAGTGGTAAACAAAAGAAGCCTCTGGCGTACCCATTCTGGGTCCCAAACTCCATTTGAAACCCAGAGGATCACTACATAGACGACTCTCGTGCGCCAAACGAATGTTAATATTAAAGCACCTGAAGAATTTATACTCTAAGGAAGACAGTCAATTTTATTTATGCAAATTCCTTAGTCTTTTTTTTTTATTTTATAAATTGATCGGTTTGGAAAATTATACACGCTGCTGCTGCTGCCGCTTTGATTACTATCACCAACAGCCTGGATAGTCAGAGGTCTAGCCGCCGTCACTCCGTGCACTGGGCTACACGGTTTTGGCGCTTCACGAGACACAAGTGGCAAGGGCATCGCCGTTGCTTGCAACCCCCACACACACACACCTCTTCAGAAGAAGCTGGCGAGCGAGAGCAGCCGAGGCTGCCAAAATGGAGGGAGACCTGAGAGAGGCTTAACACTCTCTCTCTCTCTCTCTCTCTCTCTCTCTCTCTCTCTCTTCTCTCGTAGACACCCTAGTAATCATCATCTCTTGTAGACATCTTCATATACGACCTAAGCATATATTTTTCTTCGCGTGAAAAGGGGTTGGGTATGAACATGACCTGCCTAGCATGGGTCAGTTCTCTTTTCTTGTGTTCCTACGTTATTTACAAGTTTCTTAGGTAAACATTTATAGAATGTAGAGGAGTACTAGTTGAAAATTTAGAAGGAGTTAGGTGAACGTTAATGGAGGTACGTTAGGTGAATATTTATATAGATGTGTTTAGGTCAAAGTTTATTGAAGTGCGTTAGATGAGCATTTATAGAAGTGCGTTAGAAGTTCGTTAGGTGAACACTTGCAGATGTGTGGCGTTGTTCGTCACTCCCAAACCTCATAAAATCTGACCAGTTACTATATTCGTTACGTTTCGTCAGGTAGTTACGTCCAGTCCGTTTGTTAATCGGACCTTTCAGTGGCGTCCGTTTGTTAGAGGACCTTTTCCTGGCGTCCATTTGTTAGTTGACCTTTCCTAGCGTCCGTTTTCTAACAAATTTTTTTTTTTTTTTGCAAGTTGAGTTTTATCAAGACATTATTAAATTTCGTTAGTATCAGTAACGTAGGAGGTTTTTGACACTCCCATAATGGTAGGATCTGGGCGCTCCCTTAATCCTATGTCCTTGGCACTCCATCATGGTAGATCCTGGACACTCCCATCATGGGAGGTCCTGGACACTCCCATCATGGTAGATCCTGGACACTCCCATGATGGGAGGTCCTGGACACTCCCACAGAGATCGTTTACATATAATGTAAATCAGTTATGGTAAATTATTAAGTTAAACTTGGTAATTTTTTCGTTTTCAAATCGATTGAGCTTTTTTTCTATTCCGATTATTTTTTTCCTAGGCCACGGGCACGGTGCCCATTATGCCCAGTAGGTAATCCGGTCTTGCCTAGATAACTAAACTTGTTGCAAAAAAAAAGTAAGCTAGAGCTTTACAGGGAGCTGGGAATATATATATATATATATATATATATATATATATAAGTAAGCTGGGAAGGAAATATGGAAGTTACTGCTGATATATTCAAGCAGAGCAATGAGATAAGGGAATCAGAGCTTGTTTATCTAAGCTGGGAAGAAGATTAGAGTGCTTGCTGGCAAGCATTACACATGGCATAATTTCATAACCACGTTGCTTGCTTTATCATCTCAGATAATAATGAGGTCATGATATCAGTGGCGTGTGTGTGTGTGTTTGTGTGTATGTGTTTGTGTGTGGGAGGGGATGTGAGTGGAATTATATAATTCATTAGCTGTTCTTTAAGCTTTCTGTGTTCGTCAAACAGTTGCCATAGAATTTTGTCTCAGAGATTGTCAATCCTATTGAAATTAATTTCTCCGTTGTTATGTGAGAGGTGGTCTAGTCTGCTGTCTTTCCTTTCACTCTGGCACCATCCAATATGGTACTGAAGGCCAATAGGGGCAAAATAAGCCAGCCAAATGGCTCAGCGATAACCGTGATTACTTTTTGTGGGTTAAACAGCCTCTATACACGTGATCGAAACTGTGCCTCGCGTTCGAAACCATTACTTAGTATATCTCATTATGCATATCCTAAGAGTACACTTTTATCCATAAGATTGAAAGAATTCTTGACTGTGGTTTACAGGTGACATGCAGCCTTAAATGACCCTCGTGACTGGTGATATACTAGTGACATGCAGCCTTAAATGACCCTCGTGACTGGTGATATACTAGTGACATGCAGCCTTAATGACCCTCGTGACGTCATGCAGCCTTAATGACCCTCGGGTAGTCGACAATGACCAAGGTCCCATGAGCGAAACGTAGCCAGTAAAGAAGTCCCTTTTATCCATTCAGTCGGCATAGCTATAAGTTCTTCCCTCAAAAGCTAATAAACAAACCAACCCAAAGACAAGAGAAATGTTGTAGCTCGTTTTCCCTTACTGCAACTATGACAAGATTATCATTGCACTTTAACTAATTGAGACTAGCGAATCTTTTATCATAATGCAGCGTTGTATTCAAAATTGAAAAAACTCTGTATCTTCATTAGTTAGGTTCTGATTAGCTTTAAGTTAATTAATGTTATTTCTAGCTATTACGTGATTAGCTAAATTACTTCCGTGTTTTATAGCTACATAGATGACGTTTGATGTCTTGCTGCATGCGAAAGGTAGTGAAAAATATTTTTGACTTTACTAGTAACGTGATTTCAGATCCCTAGTTTCTTCCCCTTTTCTTTGCTCTCCTTCCCTGGCCCACCCAATCCTGGCCCACCCAATCCTGGCCCACCCAATCCTGGCCCACTAAATCCTGGCCCACTAAATCCTGGCTCACCCAATCCTGACTCACTCAATCCTGACTCACCATCCCCTTACCCATCCTTGTCTAAGCCACCCTCCACAAGCCGACCATCTTCTAAGCTATCCTCTGACCCACCATTTTCTAAGCCATACTCCCTTGACCCACCCTCTTCTAAGCCACCCTTTCTTGGCCCACTTATGCATGCTCATCCTCACACACACACACACACACACACACACACACACACACACACACACACACACACACACACACACACACACACACACACACACATCGACATGTGCCTAGGACAAAATAGTAACTAACACACAATCATGTGATATACATATATAACCTATTTCTCTTATACATGATAAAGCTGTACGTAGAGCGAATCGTTGTGCCGATAGAAGCTTGTTCAGAAATGCGTCTTCACTGTTTGCAGTACTCCATTTGCATTTAAACACAACACAGCTGATATTGAGTCTTTATTGACGTTTCTACTTAAGACGTCATTGACTTCCTTGGACATGGAAAAAATCTCAGAATTGTCAGTTAGGAGGTTCTAATTACAGCCCCAGTGCCTCTGGTTCAAGGGCTGGGCGTGGCAGAGGGCGGGCAGGTCACCGGGGGGGACTCAGTAAGTGGAAGTCATGGGCGAAAAAGATGACCCGTTTAACGCAAAGAAAAGAGGCAGAGATTATGATAGTTTGGTTGACTGGTCGTGCCAGACAAGTTGCCTCTTGTACTTCAGGTCTCCTGGCCTTTTCCTCCTCCTTTTCCTCCTCTTCCTTCACTTCTTCCTCTTCTCCACTTCTTTCTCTTCCTCCTCCGTAATCTAGATAGAAGTAGAGAGTTCTCAGCAGATAGCCACGGACTGCTATGTTCAGCTATCGCATTTCCCATGAATTCCTCCTCTTTCTTCTGGACTATTATTGGTATGAGATAACGACATAGTCAAATGCATGTACTTGGAATATTTAATTGGTGGTGCTCTAGGCCCTATCTTTTCCTCTCAAGATTTTATCACAGCTTGAGCAAGGAATCTCATACCCAAAGATACGAGTGGGAAGCGTTGGCTCTGAGGATCACGGGACATTAAGCTTACTGCAGTGCTCAAGACTCTATCTTCGAAGCTGCCCAAACTTATTTTTAAAAGCTCCCCAGTGCTGCTATTCCATCTGCCCCTTTCTGCACCTACATGCACAAAAACACCTTCAACATGTGAGGGAGCCGGACACCTCTCCCCCCTAGACACCCCCAGCTTGACCTGTTAGACAGAAGGATGGTGCCACTAGTGTCAAGACCCAGTGGGGTGCCAGACTTCTCGCCAATTGGGGTCCTGAGTTACAGTTTGGGGGAGACTTTTCTATTTTTTTTTATTCCGACGAATCTCACTTCGAGTTGCTGGAAGAAAGACTTTTATTTTTTTTTTAAATGTTTAAATTCACAACTTGAGGGATTTTCGAGGTGTGTAGAAAAAATAGATTGTTTTTGTGTTGTAATAGTTACTGCAAGTAATTTCAGAGAGATAAGACTAGATAGTAACAGGAACACGGTCTTGTGTGTGTGTGTGTGTGTGTACTCACCTAATTGTACTCACCTAATTGTGGTTGCAGGGGTCGAGACTCAGCTCCTTGCCCCGCCTCTGCGCTGCCCGCTACTGGGTATCTGCTCTCCCTGCTCCATGAGCTTTATCATACCTCGTCTTAAAACTGTGTATGGTTCCTGCCTCCACTATGTCTTTCTCTAGACTATTCCACTTCCTGACTACTCTATGGCTGAAGAAATGCTTCCTAACATCCCTTTGACTCATCTGAGTCTTCAGCTTCCAGTTATGTCCCCTTGTTTCTGTGTTCCCTCTCTGGAACATCCTGTCACTGTCTACCTTGTCGATTCCCTGCAGTGTGTGTGTGTGTGTGTGTGTGTGTGTGTGTGTGTATATATATATATATATATATATATATATATATATATATATATATATATATATATATATATATATAAAGTTTCGCTCACTGGGAGGTTTACCTATCCAGAGATTGTACATAGGGAGCTCCCAGTGAGCGAAAGTTTTCCTTATAAAATGTTCTAGCGTTGCACAAGTGTTTGAAAATTTTTTACAGACTTGTGTAGGTTGGGAATATCACACTAGTCACTGGCTTATTTGAATAGGTTAGGAAGGGACTGAGTTAGAAAGAGGATGGGATAGTTTACGATAGGAATAAACTTGAGTTAGGATGGGGATGGACTGGGATAAATAGGGAATGGACCGAGTTAGGATAGGGATAGACTGGTTTACGTTGGGAACAGACTGAGTTAGCATAGTGATAGACTGGGATACTTGAGAAAGCACACACACACACACACACACACACACACACACTAACCAAACAGGTATCATCAGTTCTCCTTTTTTTTACAATTATAAGCAAATTCAGTTTAATTTTCCTCACGGTCATGCAGAACCTTTCAGCAATTACCATAATGTTCAAGCAAATGCCTTTCATTCAGACATTCAGGACAGACATAAGTGAACATTATTAATAATGTATTTAAGCATATTAACCTACAATATGAATAAATATTGAAAAACAACAACGGATACTACTACAGTATTAATGAAAAATATAAAATTTAATTATTATATTCAGTTATATCTTCATGTTAGAGGCATATATATATATATATATATATATATATAATATATATATATATATATATATATATATATATATATATATATATATATATATATATATATATATATAAGATGGGGTCCACCTCTGGTGTCAATTGTGGGACCCATTGCCTCGGAGAAGTGGATAAAAAGACTTCAAGGAAGAATATTTAGATTTCTTTCTGAAGCCATTTGAATATTCCACTTCCCTACCACCCCATCTTTTTTTTTTTTTTTTTACAAACTTTATTTCAAGACAAAATACAATGGGGAGTAAAACAACATAGATAACTCAGAGCTACATGTCAAATACTTCGTCCAACTCCCGGCAGTGGGCCGCGTGCCCAGAATACTGCAGGCATTTCCCTCTGGATCGCAACACTGAGTCTCTGAAAGAGGAAACTGGTCGCCCTGTGGTCCTTGGTTTCTATGATGAGTTTTCCACCCAGCTCCTTGAGAAACTTTAGAGCACACTTGCCCCATGCTCCATGGGTCTCCGACCCTATTGGGATGAAGTTATAGCAAGAGGGAAGGTCTTCATATTTGCGGGTCTTCTGGGTCTCCCTGTGGCTGGCAGCTCCACCCCTTCGGCTAAGGAGTGTGGCAGGTAGGTGTCTGCTAATGTGGCAGCACAGGTGTAGTCCCAAGCAATCTGCTTACCATCCTTCCAGGGTAGCATGGTGGCTCCATCAGGACGCTTTTGACTTCCATCAGACCTCTGCACTTGGGGTTCCCGTTGAGCTGGGCAACGGGCTGTGGCGAGGCTTCTCTTTATGATGTCATTGACCTCCTCATGTCTAGCATACTTCCCTTCTGATGTGTGACACACTAGACCATGAAGTCCGAATTGGTCAGCCGTCGCCCTGCCGCAAATACACCTATGTTCGGTGAGTATGGGGGCGGCTAGGCGAAGAGCAACACCAATCCGAATGGCCTGTGGGTCGAGTCGAGTCCCCAGAGAGGAATTGGGAACAGCAAGAAGGAAATCTCCTGAGTGTGGTGCCTTCACCGCTAGGAGACGAGCTTTGTCCTTTCCTGAAGCGTTGGTGAGCATTGTGTTGGCAATTTTTTCCATGATCGGTTTGTCCCAGTGGGACTGTTTGTGCATATATATATATATATATATATATGCAAAAAGATCACAGTAAACATATGATATCAAAATATGCAAGAAAACCACTATGAAAAAATAGAAGAATTCCAAGCGCGAGTAGTCACGAAAGCGCTTGGAATTCTTCTATTTTTTCATAGTGGTTTTCTTGCATATATATATATATATATATGGATGAGTGGAGGAAAGAGGAGTAGAGGAAGTGGGAAGTATAATTGTAGGAGGATTTGCTGTGGTTGGTAATGCCTCCAGAAGTGCCTCTCTGGACACGTGTTGAGGGGGAGGAGTGGCAGTGCTGGCACCCACCTGGCACTCAGTATCTATAAAAAAACTGTCACTTGGGAAGGAAAGTTGTCTTTGATGTGGAAGATGGAGAGGCAGTTCAAGGCACTTGTTGCTGCTGGTACCACGCCCAAGCATGGGCACTCGCCACTGCTCTTTTACAGTGGTAAGTCAGTGAAACCCACACATGCAGTGTTGTGGAGCAACATGTTTGTAAAACAGTGATATTATATACTGTCAGGTGTGGAAGCAAGTGGTAATGAGCGACTGTTGTTAAACAGAAGACTAGACGAAGATTCGAAGTGTGGTTCCGACAGGTAGCAGGCCGAGAGCTGTAGCTCAGTGGTACAGTGCTGGACCTGCTACCTGTCGCCTGCTACCTCAGTGGTACATAAGAACATAAGAACATAAGAAAGGAGGAACACTGCAGCAGGCCTGTTGGCCCATACTAGGCAGGTCCTTCACAATCCGTCCCACTAACAATATTTGCTCAACCCAATTTTCAATGCTACCCAAGAAATAAGCTTTGACAATTCTACCCACTCATGCGCGAGTCCCACTCAAATCCAACCCCTCTCACTCATGAATTTATCCAACCTAAATTTGAAACTACCCAAGGTCCTGCTTCAATAACCCTACTAGGCAGACTGTTCCACTCATCAACTACCCTATTTCCAAACCAATACTTTCCTATATCCTTTCTAAATCTAAACTTATCTAACTTGAATCCATTATTGCGGGTTCTCTCTTGGAGAGATATCCTCAAGACCTTATTTATATCCCCTTTGTTAATACCCATTTTCCACTTGTATACCTCGATCATGTCTCCCCTCATTCTACGTCTTACAAGTGAATGTAATTTTAGGGTCTTCAATCTTTCTTCGTAAGGAAGATTTCTAATGCTATGTATTAATTTAGTCATTCTACGCTGAATGTTTTCTAACGAATTTATGTCCATTCTGTAATATGGAGACCAGAACTGAGCTGCGTAATCTAGGTGAGGCCTTACTAATGATGTATAAAGCTGTAATATAACCTCTGGACTTCTGTTGCTAACACTTCTTGATATAAATCCCAGTAATCTATTTGCCTTATTACGTACGCTTAGGCATTGCTGTCTTGGTTAAGTTGCTTTACCATCACCCCAAGTCCTTCTCGCAATCTGTATGGCTAAGTTCTACGTTATTTAACTTATAAGTGCTTGGGTTATGGACACTCCCGAGCTTCAGAACCTTGCATTTATCTACATTGAACTGCATCTGCCACTTTTCTGACCACGAATTAAGTTTGTCTAAATCTTCCTGAAGTTCTATGACCTCTATGTTTGAATCAATTATCCTACCTATCTTCGTGTCGTCGGCGAATTTGCTCATATCACTAGTAATTCCCTCATCAAGGTCATTGATATATATTATAAATAACAATGGGCCTAAGACTGATCCCTGTGGAACACCACTTGTTACAAGTCCCCATTCGGATTTAACCCCATTTATGCACACTCTCTGCTTCCTATTGGTGAGCCATGACTCGATCCATGACAGCACTTTTCCCCCAATGCCATGAGCTGCCACTTTCTTTAACAGTCTCTGGTGCGGTACTCTATCAAAAGCCTTACTAAAGTCTAAATAAACAATATCGAATTCTTTATCGTGATCAACAGCCTCAAAAGCTTTACTGAAGAAGGTTAATAAATTAGATAGGCAGGAACGGCCCCTCGTGAATCCATGCTGGGTATCATTAATCAAATTATGGTTATCTAGATGGCTTCTAATAATATCAGCTATAATTGACTCAAGTAATTTGCCTACAATTGAGGTCAGGCTTATTGGGCGGTAGTTTGACGGTAGTGACTTGTCCCCTGCTTTAAAAATAGGAATTACATTAGCCATCTTCCACATATCAGACACTACACCTGTTTGAAGAGATAAATTAAAAATGTTAGATATTGGTTCACAGAGTTCCATTTTGCATTCCTTAAGAACCCTTGCAAAAAGCTCATCAGGACCCGGCGATTTATTTTGTTTCAGTCGGTCCAGCTGTTTCATAATCATTTCGCTAGTGACTGTGATATTACATAATTTATCTTCTTCTGGGCCTCTGTAAAAATTAATTACTGGGATATTATTAATGTCTTCCTGTGTGAAAACCGAGAGAAAATAATTATTAAAAATAGAGCACATATCATTCTCCTTGTCAGTAAGATGCCCAAAGTTATTTTTAAGGGGACCTATCTTATCCCTAACTTTTGTTCTATAAACCTGGAAAAAACTTTTGGGTTAGTTTTGAATCCCTAGCAACTTTAATTTCATAGTCCCGTTTAGCTTTTCTTATTCCCTTTTAACGTCCCTCTTAATGTCAGTATACTGATTTATAAGATGACCCTCACCTCTTTTTATGCGCCTATAAATTCTCTTTCTTTTCTGGCCCTTTTTGGCTACATGACAGTGTGACCTGCACATGTCACCTGTAGTTCAGTGGTACAGTGCTGGACCTGCTACCTGTCGCCTGGTAGCTCAGTGGTACAGTGCTGGACCTGCTCCCTGTCGCCTGGTAGCTCAGTGGTACAGTGCTGGACCTGCTACCTGTCACCTGGTAGCTCAGTGGTACAGTGCTGGACCTGCTACCTGTCGCCTGGTAGCTCAGTGGTACAGTGCTGGACCTGCTACCTGTCACCTGCTAGCTCAGTGGTACAGTGCTGGACCTGCTCCCTGTCGCCTGGTAGCTCAGTGGTACAGTGCTGGACCTGCTACCTGTCACCTGCTAGCTCAGTGGTACAGTGCTGGCCCTGCTACCTGTCGCCTGGTAGCTCAGTGGTACAGTGCTGGACCTGCTACCTGTCACCTGCTAGCTCAGTGGTACAGTGCTGGCCCTGCTACCTGTCGCCTGGTAGCTCAGTGGTACAGTGCTGGACCTGCTACCTGTCACCTAGTAGCTCAGTGGTACAGTGCTGGACCTGCTACCTGCCACCTGCTAGCTCAGTGGTACAGTGCTGGCCCTGCTACCTGTCGCCTGGTAGCTCAGTGGTACAGTGCTGGACCTGCTACCTGTCACCTGGTAGCTCAGTGGTACAGTGCTGGACCTGCTACCTGTCGCCTGGTAGCTCAGTGGTACAGTGCTGGACCTGCTACCTGCCCTGGTAGCTCAGTGGTACAGTGCTGGACCTGCTACCTGTCCGCCTGGCTTAGTCTCAGTGGTACAGTGCTGGACCTGCTACCTGTCACCTGCTAGCTCAGTGGTACAGTGCTGGACCTGCTACCTGTCGCCTGCTAGTTCAGTGGTACAGTGCTGGCCCTGCTACCTGTCGCCTGCTAGCTCAGTGGTACAGTGCTGGACCTGCTACCTGTCGCCTGCTAGTTCAGTGGTACAGTGCTGGACCTGCTACCTGTCGCCTGCTAGCTCAGTGGTACAGTGCTGGACCTGCTACCTGTCGCCTGCTAGCTCAGTGGTACAGTGCTGGCCCTGCTACCTGTCGCCTGGTAGCTCAGTGGTACAGTGCTGGACCTGCTACCTGTCACCTAGTAGCTCAGTGGTACAGTGCTGGACCTGCTACCTGCCGCCTGGTAGCTCAGTGGTACAGTGCTGGACCTGCTACCTGTCTCCTGGTAGCTCAGTGGTACAGTGCTGGACCTGCTACCTGTCGCCTGGTAGCTCAGTGGTACAGTGCTGGCCCTGCTACCTGTCGCCTGCTAGCTCAGTGGTACAGTGCTGGACCTGCTACCTGTCGCCTGCTAGTTCAGTGGTACAGTGCTGGACCTGCTACCTGTCGCCTGCTAGCTCAGTGGTACAGTGCTGGCCCAGTCTCTCAATCTACATTCAGCACAATTAGGAATTTAGTAACAAAGAGAACACGCAGTACTGGGGATATAGTGCTGGCATTTTTTTTTAATTTAGCAAAATTGAATACATCAGCAGTGTGATACCTGGAGTCTACCTGGAGGCTGTTCCAAGGGTCATCACCCCCGCGGCCCAGTCCTTGACCAGGCCTACCTGTGGATCAGGGCTACACTATTCTATTTGATAGTTGCTACGCTTATCAGGTCATATTCCCTCAGACTCGTCTCGCGCAAGAACATTTTCACCCTTCCTTACTTTTTCCCCTTTTTTCTGTCTTTTTCTTCCTCCAGATTTTCGATTTTATTTCACACATGGGTGCTAGGATCCATGAATCAGGAAGTCTTTCAGAAAGTCTCAAGCAACACATCAGGGAACACCAGTACCTTTGTCAAAGGGATAATTGCAGCGGCCCCATGCGCTATACACCGAATTTCGCACCTTCATCTTATGAACTTCAAAGACTATTTATTCATCAGAGAAACTGGTTACCACAACATAGCTGTTTAGAACTGGACTGTCTTTTATTTTCTCCTCGAATTTGGCTTCTCTCTGTTAGATTGATGAAGACCCATAAGGGGCGAAACGTCGCCTCAGTAAATGTCTTAATCTGTTTGTGTTTCTGACTCGTATTATCTGGCAACTGCATACATATATGCATACAATACATACATATACATAAGCCTTCCATTGTCCTGTTATTTTTACAGTTCCTTGATAATGTGAGAAATCACGAAAGCTCTTGAAATATTCCTATCTTTAGAGTGTGGTTATATTACATGTTAAGATATCACCCGTTCCATGTAATCTTATTACACCCAAAACAATACACATACGATAAAAAAAAACTATCTTAGATAAATACAAAACACTTTGGTGGAGAGGAGGGAGGGAGGATGAGATAGAGAGAGACAGATATATACAAACACACGTCACAATGTGCGTTTTGTCAAGAGAAACAAGAGCAGCAATGTGTATTTCTAGGTTACAAAGGGTCGAGTGCGAGTGAGCCAGAGGGAAGGTAAGCCAAGCTAACCAAAGCTCTACCCACAGCTAAGCAAAGTCAACCACAACACAGTGGTGTTTGTTGGTCGTTGCCACCACACCTGCCATGAGCTTTTGTGGTGGTGGTGGCTCTCTCTCTCTCTCCCCTTACCTACCCTACCAATCCTTCCTCTCCCCATCCCCGTTCATTCCTCCTCCCTATTTCTCTGCATGCCTCCCTTTCCTTCATCCCTTTCCTCCTGGTTTGCATCACCACCTGCCTTGTTTCTGTGTTTACCTCAATGTTTTGTTTGAAGTCTCTCTCTCTCTCTCTCTCTCTCTCTCTCTATCTCTCTCTCTCCTTTCCTCCCTCCATCCCTCTCCCTCCCTCCCTCTTCCAAGCGCACGCGCGCGCGCACTCACACGTATACAAAAAAAAGAGGTACGATAAAGCTCTTGGAGCAGGTGGAGAGTGGACTCAGTAACTACCAGCATAGAGGCGTGGCCAGGAGCTACGAATCAACCCCTGCAACCACAAACAGGTGAGTACAAACAGGCGAGTACACACACACACATACACAGCGCACTCTCGGTGCTCCAGTCGTAATTCTACTTCTCTATATAACTCGTAAAAATCTTCCACTGATCTTACAACTGCCCTTAGCGCGTCAAAAACTCGGTGAGCGATAAATCCGTATGAATTCGCTATGGAGTTTTGAATCTCTTGTGTTGTATCGGAAAAAAACAAAAACAGATCCAACTTTACGAACAGTCAGCGACTCAGTCAGCAGAAAAAATATATATATATTTTATAGTCCAGTTTTGACTTGTCACATAAATAAGTAACATTGATTTCATTTGGTGAACTACGGCTTCAAAAATAGTGCCATTTCCTCAATCAATCATATTTGCTGTCAGTCAGGGCGTGCCAAAATTAACGTATGTAATATTACTGTCATGTAATAAGGGCCTTTCAGCCAGTGTGGAGCGGTACAACAACTTATTAACACACCATAATATATCCAATTGTTTTGAGTAATCGTGGATTTGTAATGTGTGTGTGAGTGTGTGTGAGTGTGTGTGTGAGTTAGTGTGACACGGTCCAGTGCGTTACCACGACGGTATTCTGAAGCCATCAGTAGGTGGAGTGTGTGTGGGTAGTGTGTGTGTGTAGTGTGTGTGTGGTGTGTATAGTGTGTGTGCGTGTGTGTGGGTGTGTATAGTGTGTGCGCGTGCGTGCGTGTGCACGCTCGCGTGCTCGCAAGGCAAGTACTGAAATACAGCAGACAAAATAATTGTACAAATCACTGACGAACAACTCACTACGTCCACAAATCACAACCCGCTGAAGGGTTCTTTGCTCTTTAGACTTACTTGTGGCTAACTGTCTTGTTTTGCCCTCAGCACGAGTGAATCCAGTGTGGTGTCTAACCAGACACTACTGGGAGGCCCTCACACCGTCCAGCCTTAACTATATATATATATATATATATATATATATATATATATATATATATATATATATATATATATATATATATATATATATATATATATATATATATATATATATAATAAAAATATCCTTTTAACCCTCAGTGCTTTCAGTTTCCTGGATCCCACTGTTAACCTTGGAGCAGATATGGGCAATCGATCCAATCGTCTGAAATCAATCGAACGACTGTGTTCCTCTCTCTCTCTCTCTTTCTCTCTCTCTCTCTTCTCTCTCTCTCTCTCTCTGTCTCTCTCTCTCTTATTCAGTTATTGCAAGTTGAATTCTTTCAATATTTCGAGGGCATAGCCTTTAACCTTGCGGTGTTGAGTGTTCGTATATGGACGCAGGGTAAACACATTTTTCCTCGTATTTCAGATCCATTATACACGCTCAATGTTTCACTGACTCTTATGGACGCTTGAATCATTCATTCTATAGCCATTCATTCTCTCTCTCATCCACAATCATACATACACACGTTTACACACACCCCTACGTGTACACGCACACATTCACACAGTCATATAGTTCCCTACGTATACATATACAGTATGCTAAGGATACAACAAGAGAGGGAGGTGGGGATGAGCCAGCAAGACTAGATCCATTATTTATCACAAGTCCTTCTGATATAGGTGAAATAGAATACGAAATACCTCTGGGTAAAAGTGACCCAACACATAATTGAATTTTCGAGTACTTTGTGGAAGCTAATACTGAGGGAGGAACAAAAAGGATGAGATGGGAGAAATCAAGTTTCAGAAGAGGAAACTGAAGGAGTGAGAGAATTCCTGAAAGCTGTGCTAAGAAAAAAGGGAATTGGAAGGAAAGTCAGCGACTGAGATGATTGAGTGCTTAGTCGGAGAGTGCAGGGAGGCAGAAGAAAGTGGAGGAGGAGAAAGAGGAGAAAAAATAATGGTAAGAAAAGAGTGAGTCTGAAGTTCAAACAGAGCGCAAGAGCATGGAAAAACAACAGATAATGAATGACAAAACATAATAGAGAATTGAGCAGAAGAACCAAAAACGAATATGCATGGGTTAGAAGAGAGGCCGAGCGACAATTTGAGGATGAAATAACAGCAAAAGTTAAATATAAACCTTTGCTTCAGTCATATTATAAGAAATGACCATTTGTTGAGATGTTCTCACAATAGGAACAGGAGGACAATACCAGGGTATCAAAGATTAATGGTGCATCATCAGGTTCCGAACATCGTACACACAACAGGGTAAAGAAGTGATAAAGCCTTTGACTGAGCTGAATACCTGAAAGGCGATGGGCCTTGACAGTCACCGTGGATTCTGTGAGAGGGCGCAGAAACCCTGTCTGAACCACTAGCCACAGTCAACATGTCAATTAATACGGGACAATTGCCAGAGATCCGGAAGACAGTGCATGCAGTCACATTATTTAAGAATGGGAACAATCAGGAAGCACCAAGCTAGGGATCACTATCACTGACATGCCTATTATGCAATGTAATGGAAAAAATCTGGAGGGTGGTGGAATACTTTTGAGGAGAGGGGATTAATAAAAAAAAATAAACTAGAATGGGATTAGAGACAGCAAATCTGGTTTCAGTGTCCTACTGAGTTCAGTGACAAAGGAACAGTAGCCAAAAAAGAGATGAAAAGGGTGGTGGGCATATCCGTGGACTGCAAGAAGGCCTTTGATATTGTATATACCTCACAAGAAACTGAGGCTAGACTCCGAGGAACAGGCAGGAATAACTGGGAATGCGATACATAGTGAATGAAAGAGTGGTTGTCCAATAAGAGACGTCAGAATGGGAAAGTCTAACATTTGGGCCTCCAAAAGGATCAGTATCAGAACCAGCAGTGTTTCTGGTATACGTGTATGGCATACCAAGAATAGATAGGTAGATGGATTTCTGTAAGTCAATAAGGAAAAGGAAAGGCTAAAAATGGTTTATACTCCAAGACAGACCTCACTATTTCCTGAATAACTCTGTTGACATTCCTGAAAGCTACTCTTAGATTTGGCGATATGCTCAGCAGTATGTTTACCACCAGGCTTTCCTTCTTGAGGTTCGCAGCCTCTGTCCCCGGGGTCTATGTTCAGTTTCCGGTCTTCTTACCCCTTTTCTAATTTGCATAACATTGCTGCTGCTGGGGTTGATTTCACAGATCCACTTGTTTTATCAATATTGTAGTTTGCCCAGAGCCATTGTAGCCTTTTCTTGTCTTCATTAGTATGTGTGTGTGTGTGTGTTTCTATCTTTCTCTCTCTCTCTCTCTCTCTCTCTCTCTCTCTCTCTCTCTCTCTCTCTCTCTCTCTCTCTCTCTCTCTCTCTCTCTCTCTCTCTCTCCCACTCTCTGGTTGTCTGAATGTCTTGCTCGTGAGTGTGTTCAAGTGAAAAGTGATTTATCTTCAATGCTTTGCTTCTGCAAAGACCCAAGAAAAGTGGGGTGAGTTTTCTTTGAATTCCCAACAGCGGAACATTCCAAAAGAGGTAAACTTGCTGTCGATAAACTATCTTGAGAGGAAAACCCAACAACGATGAATATTTTCTTCGTCTTATTTTTTGAATACTCGAGCAAGATTACTCACTTTTGATAAGACTTCTCGAAGAATACGAAAATTTATATCTTTTCCATTAGTCATTTCTGCCAATAATTACGTTTTGTAATATATATTCGGACAGTATAGACCGCTAACTAATTTTTTCTGCGAAATATATTATATATATATATATATATATATATATATATATATATATATATAAAGGCCACTATGATAGTTTTATCGGTTATTCAGATTTTTCTTCTATAAGATTTAAAACGTCTAAGGCAAAAAAAAAGTCTTATTCCATTTTGAGTTTCGTTTTCACTACACTCACGAAGGCTAACTTTGGCCTTGCATTTTTTGTATTGACAAGAAGTCTGACAAGTTTTTTGTATTTATTGTGTGCTGAGTGCAGAGGTAGCAGGTTCATGTTTGTGTGTGTACTCACCTAGTTGTACTCACCTAGTTGTGGTTGCAGGGGTCGAGTCCTAGCACCTGGAACAGTCTCTTCGCTAATCGCTGCTAGGTCCACTCTCTCTCTCTCCCTGATCCAATAGCCTTTAAGTACCTCTTCTTAAAGCTATGTATGGATCCTGTCTTCACTACTACACTCTCCAGATTGTTCCATTTCCTAACAACTCTAAGGCTGAAGAAGTACTTCCTAACAGCCCTATGGCTCATCCGAGTTTTTAACTTCCAGATGTGTTCCCTTGTTCCTGTACTCACCTATTTGTACTCACCTATTTGTGGTTGCAGGGGTCGAGTCATAGCTGCATTGTGTGTGTGTGTGTGTGTGTGTGTGTGTGTGTGTGTGTTGTGTGTGTGTGTGTGTGTGTGTGTGTGTGTGTGTGTGTCTCATTCACTGCTCAATTTCCGGAAATTCAAGGGATGCAGGTGTGATGGGAGACGTGAAAGGGGTACGGGGGAATAAGGGTGATAAGGGGAAAAAGAGTTAGTGGTAAGGAGAAAATGAGGGGTGATGATGGGGGTGGAGGGGGGGTGATGGAGGGGTGGTGATGGAGGGTGGTGATGGAGGGGTGGTGATGGAGGGGTGGTGATGGAGGGATGGTGATGGAGGGGTGGTGATGGAAGGGTGGTGATGGAGGGATGGTGATGGAGGGATGGTGATGGAGGGGTGGTGATTGAAGGGTGGTGATGGAGGGGGGATGATGGAAGGGTGATGGAGGGGAAAACTAGGTAATGTGTTTTTGGAGTCATCGGTAGACGGGTGGAAAAGGAGGGAGAGGAGTAGGAAATAAGGGAGGGGGATGGGCAAAGAAGAGGAGGGGGTACTAAACGGGGGGGGGGGAGTGGGCCAGTCTTATAAACAAGAGGTGATTGTTGATTCTCTTTTCGGAAGCATTTTTCCCCGAGTTTTCTTATTTTTTTTGTTTATGGAGAAGCAAGAAGAAAGGCGCCAAGTATTTCTCAAGAGTCAAGATAAAATAACTCATTGTCTGAGGGGGACTTTTAATGTGCCCTCTCCCTTACTCTTTCCACCCTCATCCTCCCCTCATTCCCTTACCCCTTACACCTCTTCTTCCTCCCATCTCCCACTTTCTCGTTACATCTTCCCCTCGTGTCAACCTATCCATAACTATGGTAAGGATGAGCGAACCGTCTATCAGCTGTTCTATGCAGTACAAATATGCGTATTTATGTAAGAAATTGCAAAACGCGTGATTGCATGCATAAAAAAATACCACAGTGAAAGTAGGAAATAAAACAGGAGCGCTTTCATGTGCCTACACTCACATCTTCAGAGGAATGTATATAAGCGCATGAAAGCGCTCAGGTTATATTTCCTATTTTCATTGTAGTATTTTTTTCATGTGTATTTATATATGTGTATCTATATTTGTGAATGTGTGTGTTGATGTATGTGTTTGCATTGGTATATGCGTGTTTATTTGCTTGCAAGTGGGTGTGTGTTATTGTTCGTGCATTCGTGCATATTGTGTTTGTGGGCGTGTAGGTTATTTACTTGCGTATGTGTGTACTTAATTCCTCCATGGTGTACATCCAGATGCACATGTACACCTATCGGTGTTGTTTGTGAAGGAAAGTATTTATAATTGAGTTCTCCAGGTATGGGGAAACTCTCCTCGCGGTTAATGATGTCCAGGTTTCGGTTCAACAGTGGTAGGCTGGACCCACCAAACTACTGACTTGAACTCGACAAAGGCCTTGATTTGCATAGTCCCCCGTTCACTGCATTCGGGAAATGCGCGTTTGTGTTAGTGTGTCGTATGTTTGTGTTAGTGTGTCGAATGTTTGTGTTAGTGTGTCGTATGTTTGTGTTAGTGTGTCGAATGTTTGTGTTAGTGTGTCGAATGTTTGTGTTAGTGTGTCGAATGTTTTTGTTAATGGGTCGAATGTTTGTAGTAGTGTGTTTGAGACAGAGACAGACAGAGACACAGACAGAGAGACAGAGACAGACAGAGACATACAGACAGACAGAGACAGACAGACAGACAGACAGACAGACAGAGACAGAGAGACAGAGACAGAGACAGACAGACAGACAGACAGACAGACAGAGACAGACAGACAGACAGACAGAGACAGAGAGACAGAGACAGACAGACAGAGACAGACAGACAGAGACAGACAGACAGACAGACAGAGACAGACAGACAGAGACAGAGACAGACAGAGACACAGACAGAGACACAGAGACAGACAGACAGAGACACAGACAGAGACAGACAGACAGAGACACAGAGACAGACAGACATAGACAGACAGACAGACAGAGACACAGAGACAGACAGACAGACAAACAGACAGAGGTTAGCTTGACGACACAAACAAGCGGGATGATGAATGTGACGAAAGAGAAAAGTGAAATGATGACAGTAATGAAGTGGTACGATGAATGTGATGTTTATACGATGAGCTTCACACACACACACACACACACACACACAACACAGGACCCAGGAGAATAAGGAGAGCAGTCGTAGAGCCAGAAATGAATATGCACAGGTAAGAAGGGAAGCCCAAAGACAATACGAAAATGACATAGCAGCGAAAGCAAAATCTGACCCAAAGCTGCTGTACAGCCACATCAGGAGGAGAACAACAGTCAAGGACCAGGTGATCAGGCTGAGGAAGGAAGGAGGAGAGGTCACAAGAAATGACCGTGAAGTGTGTGAGGAACTCAACATGAGATTCAAAGAGGTGTTCACAGAGGAAGTAGAAGGGCCTCCAGAAAGGAGGAGAGGTAGGGTACACCATCAGGTGCTGGACACGATAAACACAACTGAGGAGGAAGTGAAGAGGCTACTAAGCGAGCTGGATACCTCAAAGGCGATGGGGCCGGACAACATTTCTCCATGGGTCCTGAGAGAGGGAGCAGAGGATATATGTGTACCCCTAACAACAATCTTCAACACGTCTATCGAAACAGGGCAACTATCAGAGGTATGGAAGACAGCAAATGTAGTTCCAATTTTTAAAAAAGGAGACAGAAACGTAGCACTAAACTACAGACCAGTGTCACTGACATGTATAGTATGCAAGGTCATGGAGAAGATTATCAGGAGAAGAGTGGTGGAGCACCTAGAAAGGAATGAGCTTATCAACGAAGGCCAACACGGTTTCAGGGACGGGAAATCCTGTGTCACAAACCTACTGGAGTTCTATGACAGGGTGACAGCAGTAAGACAAGAGAGAGAGGGGTGGGTAGATTGCATATTCTTGGACTGTAAGAAGGCGTTTGACACAGTCCCACACAAGAGATTAGTGCAGAAGCTGGAGGACCAGGCAGGGATAACAGGGAAGGCACTACAATGGATCAGGGAATACCTGTCAGGAAGACAGCAGCGAGTCATGGTACGTGGTGAGGTGTCAGAGTGGGCGCCGGTGACGAGTGGGGTGCCACAGGGGTCAGTCCTAGGACCGGTGTTGTTTCTGGTGTTTGTGAACGACATGACGGAAGGAATAGACTCCGAAGTGTCCCTGTTTGCAGATGATGTGAAGTTGATGAGAAGAATTCAATCGGAAGAGGACCAGGCAGAACTACAAAGGGATCTGGATAGGCTGCAAGCCTGGTCCAGCAATTGGCTCCTGGAGTTCAACCCAACCAAGTGCAAAGTCATGAAGATTGGGGAAGGGCAAAGAAGACCGCAGACGGAGTACAGTCTAGGGGGCCAGAGACTACAAACTTCAATCAAGGAAAAAGATCTTGGGGTGAGTATAACACCAGGCACATCTCCTGAGGCGCACATCAACCAAATAACTGCTGCAGCATACGGGCGCCTAGCAAACCTAAGAACAGCATTCCGACATCTTAATAAAGAATCGTTCAGGACCCTGTACACTGTGTACGTTAGGCCCATACTGGAGTATGCAGCACCAGTTTGGAACCCACATTTATCCAAGCACGTAAAGAAACTAGAGAAAGTGCAAAGTTTTGCAACAAGACTAGTCCCGGAGCTAAGGGGTATGTCCTACGAGGAGAGGTTAAGGGAAATCGACCTGACGACACTGGAGGACAGGAGAGATAGGTGGGACATGATAACGACATATAAGATACTGAGAGGAATTGACAAGGTTGATAGAGACAGAATGTTCCAAAGATGGGACAAAGCAACAAGGGGACACAGTTGGAAGTTGAAGACTCAGATGAATCACAGGGATGTTATGAAGTATTTCTTCAGTCACAGAGTAGTCGGGAAGTGGAATAGCTTGGGAAGCGATGTAGTGGAGGCAGGTTCCATACACAGCTTTAAGAAGAGGTATGAGAAAGCTCATGGCGCAGGGAGAGTGACCCAGTAGCGGCCAGTGAAGAGGCGGGGCCAGGAGCTATGTCTCGACCCCTGCAACCACAACTAGGTGAGAACTAGGTGAGTACACACACACACACACACACACACACACACACACACACACACACACACACACACACATTTACAATGATAACATTACTGATGGCAAGTTGAATTACCACAAGATCATTGATGGTGCTGTAAACCGAGTTAGCTTAACAGCATTTATAAAGCTGTAAATTAAGTTAAAACAGCGCTAGTAATGCGATGAACAGAGTTATCATAACAGCAGTGATTATGCTGTAAGTTGAGTGGGCATTACAGCACCGGAGCTGCTGCAGAGGACTGTAATTCATCCTGATGGATGAGGTACAGAGAATTACAGTAATATGAGTTAGTTGGTGCGCAGTTGATTGCAGGGGTCGAGACGCGGCTCCTGTATATGTGTATGTGAGTGTATGTGTGTGACACAGGGAGGGAGAGAGAGAGAGAGAGAGAGAGAGAGAGAGAGAGAGAGAGAGAGAGAGAGAGAGAGCGCGAGTGCGGATACCATATTATAGAGGGAGAGGAGGTATTTCACTCTCCCAATTACAAGTCTTCTCTCCCTCCTTCCCTCTACTGTACACCGTATAATGCCTACCTGTGTGATGTACACTTTTTTCAATTAATTTAATAAGTGTACGGCTCACCTGTACACTGAATGCACTTCGTATGTTTCCTGCCTGTGCACTGTATACGTTGTATGCTACCTGCCTCTTAACTGTACGTTTAATACTGCCTACCTGTACACTGTACAACCTGTACTTCCTACTCCTACGATGTGTACTATATGCAAAGTGCCTTCAAACTATCTACATATTGCTAGTGCCTAATATGTACACTTATACAACCTATGCAGCCTTCTAGTACAAAATACTATCAACATGCAAATTACATTTTTTCTACCCATGTATATTTTCCCGTTACCTTCAGATACATAATGAATAGATAAGATTATTTCGATTACATTATGACGACTCTGGTAATATGTAATATTTTGGATTATTTCATAAGTCTCTTAATGATTTTGTAATACTTTCAAAGCTATGGAATTCGTTTGTTATTCACTTCCCTTTGTATATCCCACAACAGGGATGTCATAGATAATTTGATCATTTGTGTGGTGGGTCTGGTCGTGTGTGTTGGGGTAGTATAGTCGTGGTGTGTGTTGGGGGTAGAATAGTGGTTGTGGGTGTTGGGGTAGTATAGTGGTGGTGTGTGTTGGGGTAGTATAGTGATGGTGTGTGTTGGGGTAGTATAGTGGTGCTGTGTGTTGGGGTAGTTTAGTGGTGGTGTGTGTTGGGGGTAGAATAGTCGTGGTGTGTGTTGGGGGTAGTATAGTGGTGGGTGTTGGGGTAGTATAGTGGTGGTGTGTGTTGGGGGTAGTATAGTGGTGGTGGGTGTTGGGGTAGTATAGTAGTGGTGTGTGTTGGTGTAGTATAGTGGTGGTGTGTGTTGGGGTAGTATAGTGGTGGTGTGTGTTGGGGTAGTATAGTGGTGGTGTGTGTTGGTGTAGTATAGTGGTGGTGTGTGTTGGGGTAGTATAGTGGTGGTGTGTGTTGGGGTAGTATAGTGGTGGTGTGTGTTGGTGTAGTATAGTGGTGGTGTGTGTTGGGGTAGTATAGTGGTGGTGTGTGTTGGGGTAGTATAGTGGTGGTGTGTGTTGGGGGTAGTATAGTGGTGGTGTGTTGGGGGTAGTATGGTGGTGGTGTGTTGGGGTAGTATAGTGGTGGGTGTTGGGGTAGTATAGTGGTGGTGTGTGTTGGGGTAGTATAGTGGTGGTGTGTGTTGGGGGTAGTATAGTGGTGGTGTGTTGGGGTAGTATAGTGGTGGTGTGTTGGGGTAGTATAGTGGTGGTGTGTGTTCGGGGTAGTATAGTGGTCCTGAGTGTTGGGGTAGTATACTGGTGGGGAATAGTGTATATTAGAGATGTGTGGTGGTGTATGTTGGGATGGTGTATTGTGAACTAGTGCGTGGGGTATATTAGCCACAACAAGAGTATTAAATTGTAAAATGTGCGTGTTATGTATATATATATATATATATATATATATATATATATATATATATATATATATATATATATATATATATATATATATATATATATATATATATATATATTATAGCTATGGGTAAATTTATCTGGCTTGTGGAGTTGTGTGTCTGTGGTCGCTGGCTCAGTCTTCCTTACTCTGAGCCACAGACACAACAACGCACTTCAATTCAGTTCAGTACTGGTATAGAACAGACAGGAGACTATTTATTTCCGAATACAAGTATTCCCCCGTGTCAGTAGTTGTGTGATGTAAACCATATATTATTATTATTGTTATTATTATTATTATTATTATTATTATTATTATTATTATTATTATTATTATTATTATTATTATTATTATTATTATTATTATTATTATTATTATTATTATTTTATTATTATTATTATTATTATCACTGTTAAAAATATACAGGAAGTCTCCCATTGAGATAGGGGCAATCGAATAAGAGGAAACACTTTCACTGTCATACGTTTAATTGCTGTTTTGCAAGAAGTGCGCTGACATAGTTAGATGACCCTCTGAAATGCAACATCTTCGCCTTTCCTCGTTATTATTATTATTATTATTATTATTATTATTATTATTATTATTATTATTATTATTAATATTATTATTATTATTATTATTATTAGTAGTAGTAGTAGTAGTAGTAGTAGTAGTAGTAGTAGTAGTAGGGAGTAGTAGTAGTAGTAGTAGTAGTAGTAGTAGTAGTAGTAGTAGTAGGGAGTAGTAGTAGTAGTATGGGAGACCATCAGGTTTGATGAATGGAAGTGGAGAAGAGTTCCAACTCTTTGGATCAAGATCCCTTCATCAACGTCAAGGCGCATCTATCAAGGGTCAGGATATTTAGGAAACTAACTACTTGGCGTTCATATGTCTTGTCAGGCTCTTGATGCAAGGAATTAAAGCCACCTCTCTCCTCCCCTTCCCTAGGTGCTACGTGACCCATACTGGTTCAGAGCTTCTCAAATAAAAAAATAATGAAGATAAACAATATAATAAACTACAATAATAATACAATAATCAGTGTTTTTAAATATAATTTCATAGTATTGAAAGAAAGATAAATAAATGAAAATTTGCTGATAAATATACTAGGAATATACTCTGGGTGTACTCTGGTGGATATACTCTGGGTGTACTCTGGTGGATATACTCTGGGTGTACTCTGGTGGATATACTATTGTGAATATACTCTTGTGGATATACTCTTGTGAATATACTCTGGTGGATATACTCTTGTGAATATACTCTGTGTGTACTCTGGTGGATATACTCTGGGTATACTCCGGTAGATATACTCTGAATACACTGTAATGGATGTGTTTTGCATACACGTTGATTAATACACTCTGAATATACTCGGAAAATATATCCATGACGGTACTGTATACCATTAACATAATGAATGAAGAAAAAGCACAATGTTAGAGAGAGAGAGAGAGCTATAATTGTGACAACGTTTCGCCCATGACCTGATCAAATTGTACTCAGAGCGAGACGGTGTCCCAATAAACATCCTCTTCTGTAGTCATTGACACAAAAATCAAATTTTATTACCCCCAATGACAATTTAAAAAAAAATCTTGATTTTGTTTTTTCCATTGTTAATTAAATTTTCTTTAAGGTTATTTGCACTGTTAAGAAATTACTGGTTAATATTTATAGATAAATTATTAGTTAGTAAAACTATAGACACATTCCTGGTTAATGAAGTCGATAAATTACTTTTTAATAGTTGTATATAAATTACTGTTTAGTGGTTTCATATAAATTATGGGTTATTAGTTGTATATAAATTGCGGGTTAATAGTTGTATATAAATTACGGGTTAATAGAATTGTATATAAATTATTGGTTAAAAGGAGATGTATATAAATTATTGGTTAAAAGGAGATGTATATAAATTACTGGTTAACAAAGAGTTGTATAAAAATGATTGGTTAACATTAGTTGCACAAAAACTTTTTTGTAGATAAATTGCTGGGAAATAGATTTGCAAATTAGTGGACGGAAATTTCAAGCAACGTCAGTGAAGCAAAGTCTTTGGACAGCTTTCAAAAACAGGTTGGACGTATTAGTCAGGATGGTGGGATGTGAAATTGACTTGCTTAGCATGGGCCAGTTAGCCTACTGCAGTATGAAGACACGCGAGCAATACTGAGGATATGTATAACACGTTTTGCCCCCTGGGAACTCAGTAGATTAAGAGGGCCCTCCTAAGTGGGCGAAAATTGCCCTAACAAAGTGCTCTAAGTGGTGTAGGAAATGATGCACTTTATCGTTGTATCTAACTTATGACACACTTAATTTTTTAAGCAGAATAAGAAAAGTGCACAGTATTTAGGTACCTTTATTCTCGAGAATAAAAATGAACATATCTAAATGTTACATGTGTCTTATGCACCTACCTGTGGGTAAAGTGTCCCATTACCTTGATACCTACGTAAGAGATTTTACCAGTTTCACTACAAGGAGTGTTCTGAGTTCTATGATGAATATGAGATGTGTTTAAGCTTGATCTGAGTTCTGTGATGAATATGAGATGCGTTTAAGCTTGATCTGAGTTCTGTGATGAATATGAGATGTGTTTCAGCTTGATCTGAGTTCTGTGATGAATATGAGATGTGTTTAAGCTTGATCTGAGTTCTGTGATGAATATGAGATGTGTTTAAGCTTGATCTGAGTTCTGTGATGAATATGAGATGTGTTTAAGCTTGATCTGAGTTCTGTGATGAATATGAGATGTGTTTAAGCTTGATCTGAGTTCTGTGATGAATATTGAAGGTGTTAAGCTTTATCAGTGGAAACGTAGACACAAATGCAGTTGAATGCAATCCTTATTTGACAACGTTTCGCCTACGAAAAGGGCTTTATCTAGTTACTAACAGATGTTTGTGACTTGATAAAGTCAACTGTGGCCGAAACGTTGTCGGTATTTTACTGTATGCAGACAAGCCTAATTAAAGGTAATGTTTCTTCCCCCTGTGGGGGCGAAACGTTGTGTTTAAAATAAAGGTTTTCGCCTGCAAATAAAATTCTGCTACCGTACTTGTCCGTAATTCTGTCATTTCGTAACTGAGTCAGTTTTGTCAGGATCAATAGTTCAGATAATTTAGTCTAAAGACAACGTTTCTCCCCTGTGTGGGCAAAACGTTGTGTTTGATATATAGTTTTTTTGTCTGCAAATGGTTCTACTGCTAGTCGGCAATCGTACCCTTCCATAACAGTCATTTATATTAGGAACCTAATATTTGGAGGCTGTTCCTCTGTTTATTGATTAGACTATAAGATGATTGTTGTGAGGGCGAGACAAGCTCAAAGCAAGCTTTAGATGTGGCGACGTTTTGCTCTAAGCACTGCCTTATCATTGAGCGAAACGCTGTCACAGCAAAAACCCTTCACAATAACTGTTGCTTCTAAACCAGTTACGTGGAAAAATATTAACCGATCATCATTATGTGCAATAAGGGCCGTATTTTTCAATGTCAGTCCTGATTTATTAATAAAAAAATTAAGCCATTCATTGTTCACAACATTATGGGGGGAAAAAAGTGTTTAAAATATAATAACAGAGGTTATATAATCTCTCCCTGCTTGAGATAATTCCCTACAGATGATGTCGCTTGGGTGATAGGCACCTGTCAGCTCACGTCACACAGGACATGCCATCACGCACACACTCACCTCACTAGACAATACATCTCATTGCTTGTTTCTCTTCACTCTTTTAAAATGACATAAATTGGTTAAAGCTACAAGATTATGTTAAAATTCTCTTATGGTGCTTAAATTACACATAAACAAACACACACACACACATATGTAGTGGAGGCAGGATCCACACATAGCTTTAAGAAGAGGTATGATAAAGCTCATGGAGCGGGAAATGTGACCAAGTAGCGGCCAGTGAAGAGGCGGGGCCGGGAGCTGTGACTTGACCCCAGCAACCACAACTAGGCGAGTACAACTGAGTACACACACACACACACACACACACGCACACGCACTCAAAAAAAATGTTATCTTAGCTGTTAATTTTTACTACCATTAAGACAATCTAAAAGTTTAGAAACTTCTTACGTCCATTAGAAAATCTTCAGAGTCTGAGCAAACCTTTATACCATTTAATTTTCATGAAAACGGTGATCTCTGATTTTATATTATGGATAATGACAACCATTGCTTGTTGCGAGCACTAAAATTCGTTATACCACGTCAGAGTTGAACATTTTGTGTTCTTTGACCTGTTCTTGAAAGCTGTGCTCACTCAAAGCCCACATATTCGTTTGGTGTTCTCTTCCTTATTCTTGAAAGCTGTGCTTATTTGTTTCCCACATATTATAGTTGAAATAATGGAGATATAAGGTACAGCTTTAACCAAACATGCCTAAGAAATATTGATCATTTCATTGAACAGTATTTATAATCCCGATGATAAGGAACTAATATCAGTTTAAAATATATTGGTTGTACCATTTTAAGTTAATTGTACTGAAATTCCTCGTTTACTCAAAATTTTAATATTGATTTTGTATATAAGACGAGAATCATGATTTGGAATTGCTTACAGAATGTTATTATTTGTTACGTCCATTTAAAAAAAAAAAAACATTGGTTTTATATAGAGTAAAATGGAAAAACTATAAGGCCAGATAAAACATAGTATTTCATCTGGAGAGGGTTGGAACGCTCTGAAAAACAATTTTTGTTTGCAAATCAATTGTTGAAATAAGTGTCATGCAAAAAAAAAAATATCCATTAGTAATCCAAAGAGAATCCCAGGACTTCTTACAATTATTATTAACAAAATGTGTGATAGTTTTAAGGTAAGTCGTTCTTTCCCTGGCGTTGTTGTCATTGAACCAGATCACCCACATATACCAAGTGTTTACTTTGGTTATTCAGTATTTGCTAATATGTGGAGCTTGGTATTTGTTTCTTTAGCCTTGTGGTAAGTTTTGCAAGTTCATTATTTTGTGATTTCGTTGCATGTATGCAAAATTTATGGTGTTTATGTTTTTCAATATTTTTAATATATATATATATATATATATATATATATATATATATATATATATATATATATATATATATATATATATATATATATATATAAAATGTATGTATAACAGAACAGAAACACCATACATTTTTACATGCATGCTATACTTACACACACACGATTGCTCGTTTTAAGTATTAATCTGAACCAACATACCAGATCAGGAAAAAAATGCACTGGCTGGTAGAGAACTTCCTTGCAACGCTTTATACATTTTCAGAACTCTGTCGTTGTTTCCAGTACCGCCCAGATCATAATGTAGTGTGCGGTTCCAGTATCGTCCAGGTCATGGAGAACTGTGCGTTAGTGTTGATTCCAGTACCATCCAGGTCGTCGTGTATTGTCTTTTGATTCCAGGACCCTCTAGGCCATGTACAGCGCGTAGATTCCAGTACCATCCAGATCGTCATGTACTGTGTTTATTCCAGTACCATCCAGGTCGTCGTGTATTGTCTGTTGATTCCAGTACCCTCTTGGTCATGTACAGTGCGTGGATTCCAGTACCATCCAGGTCGTCATGTACTGTGCGTTTGAACTATCCAGGTCGTCATGTACAGTGTGTAGATTCCAGTACCATCCAAGTCATGTAGTGTTGATTCCAGTACCGTATAAGCAGTCATGTAAATTTGTAAGAGTACTGTTCATTGCACCATGTACTCTGGACTAAGCCTTAGTAGTCAAAACAGAAACAAGAGGCTACCTGGTCTCCTTTCTCTAGCATCTGCCCTCACAGTTGTATCTGTGTGTCCGGTGCTTCGATCGACGTATACAAGATTTCTTCACATGTGATCTATACTCACACTGATCCCACCTACAGTTATATCTGTGTGTGTGTGGTGCTTCTATGAACTTATAAAAAAATTCTTTCCATGTCTTCTATACACACACTAATCCTCTGTATTCATTATTTAGATTTTCCAAAACAAGTGAAAACTGTACCTGATGTCGGTAAGCACAGCAATTCTTAGTGCTTGACCAAGAAGAAATTTTGGCCCTGCATTACTGCTTTATACGCTGTTACTACTTCAAATATATGTGTTTTCAGCATGTAGGAAAGAAATTGTGAGTATTTTCCTTCAAACAGTGGATAGTATATATGTATGTGGTAGTGAGAGAGTCGATAAGCAGACTTCTTCAGAAACATATCCTTCTCTCTTGTCCGGCTAGCCAGCCGGTCGGGCCTTGGTTGGGAGGGAGGGATGCTGGGTTGGGAGGGATGCTGGAGGGAGGGAGAGAGAAGGGAAAGAGACGGTAGGAGGCATGGAGAAGGCGAAGGTTGGCAGCACTGGTGGAAGCAACAGTTGCAGAGGGAGGTTGGGGAAGCGGGGGTAACACGGGGCGGAGTCAGGGGGAAACGCAGCCACCGGAGGGCGGGCTCCAGGATCACTTTGGGAGGGTTAGGGGCGTGGAAATGGGAGTTGGGGGTGAGGAGGTGTGTTGGGGGAGAGGAGGTGTGTTGGGGGAAAGAAGCTTGGTGGGGGAGGAGGAGGAGGAGGAGAAGCTGGCTGCCTGCTGCACGATGCTACAAGAAAGATTACGCTAGTTTTTGACTTGGGAGAGTTTTAACTGCACTTTCGATGACTCTGATGGAATATTATTATGGAACTGTGGGGTGCAATTTCTTGACGGTAGAAACTCTGTTTCTGAAGTTGTTGCTTTGCAAGTTAGTGTTGAATAAATTCATTTGAGTTACATTTCTGCGTTGCAGTTTTGTAGACGCTGTGTTATTTCAAGGTTTAGGCAACCAACTTAATTGATCTGTTTTCTTATTTTTTTCTTATCGTGTGTCTGGGCGCGGCGCGCTGTATGGGAGGCGGCGGCGGCGGCCGCTGGTTCACCTACCGACCAACAAGCCGCAAACCAGCAACCATATGTTAAACTGCGCAAGTCCAACCACCACCTACGCCAGGCGGGTTTCATTCACAGATAGAGAGAGCGTACTTCACACCCCATGACGCCACCATGCCGCCCGTACGCCCATATCCCGCTGCTCCCAGCCCTCTCTGCCTCACCCGCCCGGGGACGATCAAGCCACTCTTAAACGCTCACCCTCTTCTCCCAACCTGCATTACTACAGTCTTAACACATTGTCTAATGTCTACGTATACTCCCTGGGCCGAGACGCTTGAGGTATGGCCATGGTGGCCCATGGGGTGGCCACTGCAAGCTGAAATCCACAAGTGATGAACCTCCTGGTGTGTGTAAGCGAGGCACTTGTGTGGCGAGCTGGCCTGCATTGTACACTAGACTGATAAGCGCCAGACGCTGCTGCTTTCACCCTCACCCCGTGACCATGACTACCTGCACACGCTGTTCTTTACTATTATGGTTCTTGGGCATCACTGTGGTGTAGGGTCAGTGGTGTAGGTCGGCGGGAGGGGCAGAGGAAGGTGGGGCAGTTAGTGTTGTGGGTGGGGGCATAGCTGGGGCAGGAGCCGCGGGGCGGGCAGCAAGCAGAGAGAGTGACTGGGGCAACCAGGGGGACCTGGTAGGTGCTGCCCCACACCACTGCGGCGAAGGGGCATGCACCCGGGCATACACTTTTCACATGATCTCGTCGCTTTTCAGATGATAGCATTCGGAGAGGGGGATTGTGGGAGTGGGAGACGGAGCATGACCACAACAATCCTGCAGGGTTCTTCACCTTAGTCACCCCTGACCAGGTCTAAGTTGACCCACCGCCCTGGCTCGCCCACGGCCCCGCCGCTGCCCCGCCACCCATCCTCACCTCTGATCACTACTGCCAATTAGGTAACAGTTTCTAGTAAAAATCACGAGTATTTATCACGGCACGACTCTCAAAAACGTCAGGGCACGGGGTATTTTTGCTGCAGGCGCCGTGTCTGCCGCACTGCTCGCGGTGCTTGTGTGATCTTTGTGTCGTGCTGTGAACTTGTCGTGTCTTAGGAAACTCCTGCGAAGGCATACACGCCTCCGTGTGACACGGAGTATCCGTGACTGGCAGGCCCGGTGAAGCGTATTTAAACTTTCACCCACTCTTAGCCCTATTTTCTTGCCCCGTACTTTGAAGTTCCAGCCGGAAGGAGGCCTTCTTGGGGTACAAGGGGATACACTCGCTGCCAAGACGCCCACGCCCACTTTCCTTGGGCGTACAAGACGCCCACACTGAGCGCGCACGTTGTTTTCAAGACCTCATGTGTACGATAGCAGCAGCAAGAAGTTGACTGTAGCTGTAGATTCCTGTGATGGACTCTGTGTGAAGATGTAGACACATGTCCTTGTGTCCCACCACCACCTGTCCTCTACCATCTGATCTTCACCTGCCCTCCACCATCTGCCCTCCACCACCTGCCCTTTACCACCATCCCCACCAACACCCCCTGCCCTCCAACACCAATACAACCACCACCCCCTGCCCTCCAAAACTACTGTCCCCTGCCCTCCGAAACCACCACCATCACCATCACCACTTGTTCTCCAACATTACCACCACCTCCATCTCCACTTGCTCTCCAACATTACTACCACCACCATCATCACCACTTGCTCTCCAACATTACCACCACCACCATCACCACCACTTGCTCTCCAACATTACCACCACCACCATCACCACCACTTGCTCTCCAACATTACCACCACCACCATCACCACCACTTGATCTCCAACATTACCACCACCACCATCTGCCATCGACTATCACTACCTACCTTTCACAACTACCGCCTCCCCTCCACAACCACCACCACCACCACCACCTTACAGTCACATATTCCCACTCATTCGTAACCACCTATCAGTATTCCCAGGCCCACTCACCACCCACCCAACCACTTACAACTCATAATATACCCAACTAATCTCTTGCAATAACCCTCACTTATCCCATCTAACCCACAGTCACTTAACCAATCCCAGCCCACTCCAACTAACCCACAACAGTCACTAAACCTATACCAACCCACTCCAACAATACTTGAACCAGGAAGCAAAATGGATCTACCGAACGGGCGGCTGGGTGGGAATTACGCTCACCCGCCCACTTCCCATACGCCCACGCACGCCCACCACCAGTACCCCGGCCACCTGCCCGACTTCCTCAGATTTCACCAACCTCCACCGCCCATGGTAACTATTGTTATTGTAGGCATAGTCACCGCCCATTAAGTGGGCGGCTTCAGCCCACTCGATGATGGGCGGCACCTCACGAGGAATATTTAACATAGAAGAGGAAGACAACTCGTTATTTTGTCTAGGAGTTTTAACATGCATATATATGTAGTATGTACACACACCTACACTTACACCACACAACTCAACACATTAAACAACCAGACACCACAACACACCACCCACTCAACACCCCACCCCACCTATACACACCACACCACCCCACACACAACACTCCACACTACATCACCTACACACACCACCGGACCTACACACCACACACCACCCCACCTACACACCACTTACACACCACCCACCCAACACACTACACTGCCTTACAAAACCTCCATCTCTCACTACGCCTAAATGTACTCGGTCACCTGACCTTAACGAACACGCTGAAAGTGGAACAAGGTCGTAGAAATCCTAGAGTCATACGTGTAATGAAAGAGCATAGAGGGTAGTGACAGCATTATAACCGAGTAATAGTCAGATTTAGAAGCACGAAGTATGGGATATAAAGGTAAGTGTCCGACATTAGGAGAAAGAGGATAGGTTTAAAAGTAAGGACGGAAGGTGGGGAGTGAGAAAGATGGATTATTGCGAGAGGAGGAGAATAAATAAGTCGCAGTAGCGTTGCTGGAACAGTTCACCAAAAACCAGCATTTAGCAAGATGAATCTTCTGATGTTTCGGTCCGTTCTGGACCATTTTCAGGTTAGGGTGGACCGAATATCATGTGGTTCCTCTTTAAATGCGAATTTTTGGTGCATTGTGGCAGTCTCAGTCCTAGAGATTGGGAGAGAATATGCGAGAATTGAGAAGGGAGAAAATCAACATTTAAGGACCTCTTCACACAAGAGACCAGACACTACAAGAGAGAGAGATGGCCACAAGACGAACGACGGACGGGATAATCTGGATTAGCAAACAGATGAATGATGGTGTCTGATTTACTATCTGATTAGTGGAGCCAAATCAAAACTGGAGAGATGGGAGGATGAAAAAGAAACGAGAGGAAACATATGTAACACAGACGGAATGGAGGAAATAAAGTAGGGGATAAATTGTCTGATAGAATCTACTTCGTTAAGTGGTTCCTTCATTAGAATTATGATAAACAGAATCTTAGAGTAAAAAACAAACCAGTAGCAAAAATGAAGAGAAGCAATCCCTCCTATTTTCCCCATAAAACTTTCTCTCAACTCTTTCCCATCTAATTACATGCACTCTGTGGAAAAGGTCACACCCACTCACATTTAATAAATGTCTTTAACTGTACACAAGTGTCCTAACACAATTTGTATCACCACCATGTACATCCTATTCGCACTCTTTAATACATCTTCTTGTAGGTTCGCCGGTACTTCCGGCCCGGGTCTTCTCCAAATGGTGACCCGGCTCTTTAATACACTTATTAGTATGCCCTCGTCCTCGGACCTGTCTTCATCCTATCCCCAAACATGCATTTTCAATCAACAACTTGTAGAACGAACTATGACATAAATCATAACACAATAAAAGTCATAGAAGTCAGATTACGGTACAGATACATGAAGATAAAATATAACAAAAGTATTGAAAAATAAAACTAATAGCAGAGGTAAAACTAGACATTATAGTCCATAGGAGACAAAATTCACATAAACAATGTTTTCAGCGTGGTATGAAGTGCTCAAGAAAGGAAGAAGACTTGGGAAATGCTGTGATGGAGTAGCAAATAAAAACAAGTGACATTTTGAGAATTTGAGAGTGATAAACAGAAGCCAATTCAATGACTACACACATACAGAGACCGGGGACCCATGAGAGCAAGAACAATAATCTACAACTATTCACCAAATACCAGGAGGCAGAGAACAGGAGAACAAGAACTCAGAGATGCGATCACATGACTGGATCTGGCATTTACCTTAAACGTATCTGATAGACGAGAAACAGACAGCGGGATGCCACCCAGTGCCACCCACAACACACTCCTAAATACCAACTTTCTATTGGAAGTAATCCTAGAGAGAGTGAGAGAAACAGAAGTGGAATGAGATAAAAAAAAAATGACTAGAGGAAAGGAAATTATTAAAAGACTGGCGGATTCCTGACCTGAAGAACAGTGGGAAGTGAGATTACAATGAAAGATATACAGTGTCTATCCAGGAAAGAGAGGAAGGCAGAAGTGAAAGTTTTATCCCAGTCGGTGCTTAAGTAATTGGAAAAACAAGAGCCAATGACTTATTAGATGCAGATTAGCAAACCTAAAAATGCCACTGAAGATCTGCAAATCACACGAGTGTGTCCGGATCATTATCACGTTTGCATCAGCTGTATAGAGCCCACACTTAAACAAGAATAACCAAAAACTATAAGGGTATATGTTTGTATGATATTCATCTTGAAGTTAGGAGAAATAACCTATGAAGAGTGAAGAACTTCCTAGCAAAATAGAAAAGAAAACCAGGGAAGACATGATCACGGCATATTAAATACTCAAATGACTTGGCTGAGAGGCCAAGTCAAGGGGGCATACATAAAAGCTAATGTGAACAACAAACAGTGATATTGGGAAATATTTCTTCAGCATCAGCGTGTTTAGAAAGTGAACTGATCTGAACGAGAAGAAAATGTTCATAACGCGACTGGTACCTGAGTTGAGGGAAATAGACTACCAGTGGAGACTTCAGACATTTTAGTTAGCAATACAAGAAGAGACAATTAGGGTGGACATAATCATGACATACAAAATTCTCTGAGGATTTTATAGAATGAATTATTGCACGTATATGGGATGCAAAAAGAGAGAACCAAGTGACATAAATAGAAAATAATGCAGGTGTAACATAGGGACGTTAGGAAGTACTTTTTCAGTACAAGAATGGAGAGTAAGTGGATCGCTCTTGATGAAGAGGTGGTGGAGGCAAATAGTATACACAGCTTCAAGAATACACATGATAGGATCCTTTAGGCGCAGCCAGGAACTATAAATTTAACCCCTATTAAAACAGAAACACACACACACACACACATACGTACATATACACAAAGGCAAGTATCTATCGACAAGTACCTTTGCCAACCTGTAGCTAACACACACACACACACACACACACACAGGCCTAGTGTCTAATCGACATGTGCCTAGGACAAAATGGTAACTAACACTACACAAATACTCTGGATATTTGCACTGCCCTTACATAGTTTAAGGACACTTCAGCTACCCATTCTCTCCCATTACATCTTGTTACCTCACACGTCACACATAAACTACTTCCACCAAGGTTAATAAACGCTGATGAGTGGGACAAACGAGCCTACAGACAAACATTATATTTGAACATAATGTTAGTGCTGTATAATTCACCCTCTCACTCAGACCCTCTTTAGTAAGAGTAACTAGATTTACCCGACGTAAACGTTATATGTCATAACAGGTCACACTGCGTGACTCTGGATCAGAAAAAAGTGACCTCAGGACTTGGGTAGTGTCAGGTTTCCACTGGGTTTGTGTGATGTTGAAATTGGGTCGTGATTCACTATTAATATACTCGAGGATTTTGCAATTGTGGATGTGTGTTAGGCATGTCTATCTTGGGCCAGTAGGCCTGTTGCAGTGCTCCTTAAGTGGGTGTGACTTGGACCTGCCTAGCTTGGGCCAGAAGGCCTCCTGCAGCTCCTTCCTTCTCATGATCTTATGTTCTTATATTTTATTATGTAAATTATTAATAAACTATCTGTCGAACTGGATCCTGACCTCCTGCCCACAATAGTGAAAAAAAAAGACAGGCGTTGTTTAACAAGCATTTATAGGGGATACATTTAGTTCCATGCAAATCTCTATCAAAATCATAACTTGATTAATATCTCAACAGAGTGATACACTTTTTAAAAAAAGAGGCTGGATCCGCAATGTTTTTTTTTTTTTCAACACCAACCAAGGAAAAATTGCAGAACTGTCTCGTGCATATCTAACGCATCTCTAATGTGTATCTAACATCTCTCATGTGTATCTAACATCCCTCATGTTTATCTAACATCTCTCATGTTATATAACATCTCTCATGTTTATCTAACATCTCTCATGTTTATCTAACATCTCTCATGTTTATCTAACATATCTCATGTTTATCTAACATCTCTCATGTTTATCTAACATCTCTCATGTTTATCTAACATCTCTCATGTTTATCTAACATCTCTCATGTTTATCTAACATCTCTCATGTTTATCTAACATCTCTCATGTTTATCTAACATCTCTCATGTTTATCTAACATCTCTCATGTTTATCTAACATCTCTCATGTTTATCTAACATCTCTCATGTTTATCTAACATCTCTCATGTTTATCTAACATCTCTCATGTTTATTTAGTGTAATGTTGGTAGAATTACCGACAATATCTTAGGTAAAAGGACACAAGTGAAACTAATGTGACATTTTTATTGTGGCAACGTTTCGCTCACCAGGAGCTTTGTCAAGCCATTACAAACAATACAAGGACAAGTACAGGGAGGTTCGCCAGGACGGGTCCTGGCCCGGGTCTTCATGACCTGGGTCACAGGCGTAATTTCTTGGAAACAAATTTCTACAAAATATCCGTAAATTGCGAGTTGAGAACATCTCTGGAGGTCTTATAGCTGGCGGAGGCCCCTGGGATGCAGCCCCTGAAGCCCATGCCGTAATTCGGCCCTACTTGGGCTATACGAGTCTTTTAGACAAGTAGTGTCATCCCTTTCAAGTCTATGAATTTAGAAATGGTCTGAAAAAAAGTGCAAATTTTATTTCCTAAAGAACTACCATAATCTGTATAAATTTTCGAATCCCTAAAATTGAAGCAGAATCCTGCAAAATCACAAGATCCAGGAAATATAGCTTTAATGAGGTTGCATCGGTGAAATGTTAGCTTTTTATAACAAATTTGGAACCGTGTGTTATGAGATTAACAACTAATTAAATCATAAGCTACAAAATGTAATTGAAAAGACTGAACCAATAACATTCATTACCTAATTACCATTTTGCCATTAACTTGGAAGATGTAACAGTAGACAAGAATTCATCTGGTGAAGGGCTCTTGAACAAGGGAATTGGAGCTACCCCCCTCCCTTCCCTCTTTTCATGGGTCAAATCTGACTGCCTCCCATTCCCCATGTGGCGTATGCTTATTACAGGTTTAACATTCCCCATAAATATGTATTATAAAATGGTCTACTTTTCGTAAGTTTCAGGAATGTTAATATGGAGACTGTATTAAGTTACTTATTAATTAGAATTTATATCAAGTATATACTGTATTCTGGGCTTCAGCTCAATGGAAAATAGTACTCTTCTCAACTGATCCATTGATATCTTGCTAAACTCTCTTGAGATTTTTTTTAAATAGATTTAAATTCATATGGGCATGTGGTTTAATAATGCCATTAAACTAAATAATCCAGATAGCCCCTATACTTAGTTTTATCAGCTGTATTGGACACAACTTACCAGTGTTTATTAAATACACTGTCAGATAATAGGTAGCATTTCTAGTTGCTGGATGATGTAAACTGGGAAGCCAGTGAATATATTGAGTTTTGTTTTTATTTGTGACTTAAAAATTGTTAGGTTTGAAGTTACATTATTATTTATGAAAGGCTTTTGTTAATTGCTTAAGCTTTCAGAAGATACAGTAAATGTCCTGTTGGACTTCCTTACAAACCAAAAGCATAATCTTTCCTTGCACTATAATCAAATTATTGATTTAATTAAATATGCATTTCAAACTGTGAATTAGTGTTCAGTGGCAAATTATATTTGCAGAAATTTAGCATGGCTGCTTATAATTATTTGTCTCCTGCATTGAGTAATTTGTACATGAAATATTTTGAGACTAAAAGACTCAAAAATGTGCTTTCCAGAGATACCAAATGTTTGAGGTATGTGGATGACGTACTCCCTGACCTTATAATGAGTCCTAATGACATTTTACACATTGAACTCACTGGTCCCTTCCAGGTAAATGGAATAATTCAGTTTCTGGACATATCCATAGGTCTGGTAGAACGTTTAAGTTCAATGTTTATCGTAAACCAACGAGCATATGTTCATAAATACATTACTATTCGAATCACCAAACGAGTTAGGTATAATGTTTGACAGGAAACAGGACAAGTGTTTCCTGACGCGGGTCTTAGTCATATGACCCACAGCTGGAGCTTTTGGTCATATGACTGAGGCCTCCCGCTGGCTTACCCCTCCACCCTTTTAAAAATTATGGTTATGATTAAAACTAAGTTAAACATAGCATATTTATGGGATTTTAAGAGTCCTTAGGACATGTCCTGAATTTTATGATGGAGAAGTTAGAAAAATCTATGAAATTGCTTCTGACTTAAAATATCCTGGAAGGTTAATTGCTAAAACTTTGTTCATAAAACTAAAAAAAAAAAGTTCTACAAGACAGAGCCTAACACTGATTATAATTTTGAACTTGTTACTTTTAACATACAATGACAGTCTCTTACATCTTCCACAAGCTCTTCAATACCTCAATGTTAAGCCTTTAGGTATGACAGCACTGTAAAACAAAAATTTAAAATTATTTCCCCAAAATTTTGGGTTGTGTATACTCCATTCCTCGTAAAAGTTGATAGCTTTTATTTAGGACAAACTGGTGAGTCACTTGAGACCAGAGTTAATCAACAAGAATTCAGTGATTTGTTCATTCATACGAGGGATGCAGGCCAATGTGTAGATTGAACTAATACCAAAGAATTACCTATACATAATTCAACGAAATGTGGAATCATCATTTGTTAAATATGATGCACAACATATTTCAAATATGAGCTCTGGCATCTATAAACTTGATTATTCTGTAGTTTCAGAATATTGATTATAATATTAAAGGTGAAAATATTTTTTCAGAAAAATACAGATTGTGTCCTGTGTCAAAAGAACAATTTGTCTTAGCTTTATAGATATGATGGACAAATGTATGTGTGGTTGGATGGCTTTTTTTGGACTCACATTCATAAAGTGTACAGGTGGTCCTGCTGCAGTGCCTCTCCATTCTTATGTTTTTAAGTTGATGGTCTGATATGTTTAATTTGAAATTTCCTGTACACCCATATTAAAATATAAACATATTTGGAATTTGCTGTTTTAATGGAAGAAGTTTTTCTGTTTGCAGACCAGTAGGCCTCCTACAGTGCACTTTGAGACCTCACTGAGGGAGTTGTCACCTCTGAGTGAGGTATCATATCACAAATAAAATATCCTTCTCGTGCCTCACCTTCCTATTCCTCTGAAGATGTGTGTAAGCACGTGAAAGCCCTTAGGTTTTCCTGTATATTTTTTCACCGTAGCTTTTTATTGTTTTCTTCCATGTGTGTTAGTTACCATTTTGTCCTAGACACATGTCGATTAGACACTAGGCCTGTGTGCGTTCACCTATTTGTACTCGCCCATTTGTGACTGCAGGGGACGAGACTCAGCTCCTGGCCCCGCCTCTTCACTTATCGCTACTAGGTTCTCTCTCTCCCTGCTCCATGAGCTTTATCATACCTCGTCTTAAAACTATGTATGGTTTCCTTCCTCCACTACATCACTTGCCAGACTGTTACACTTCCTGACAACTCTTATGACTGAAGAAATACTTCCTAACATTCCTTTGATTCATCTGAGTCTTCAACTTCCAATTGTGACCCCTTGTTTCTGTGTCCCCTCTCTGGAACATTCTGTCTCTGTCCACCTTATCTATTCCCCGCAGTATTTTGTATGTCGTTGTGTGTGTGTGTGTGTGTGTTTGTGTGTGTGTGTGTGTGTGTGTGTGGAAGTCCATGAATATGGTCCTGCTTGAACAGTGAACAGTTCTTAGAAGCAGAGAGTTCATGCACTTGCACTAGCAGACGGGTGGGCAAGCACACAAGGCTGGCGGCTACCACACTTTCCCAGGGGTATCACACACACACACACACACACACACACACACACACACACACACACACACACACACACACACATACACACACATACACATTTAGGTTTTCAGAGAGAGAGAGAGAGAGAGAGAGAGAGAGAGAGAGAGAGAGAGAGAGAGAGAGAGAGAGAGAGAGAGAGAGAGATTGAATGACTGAATTAATGATTGTGGTTCGTTACAAAATGCACAATAATCCCACATGTCACATCGTATGTGCTACAGCTGTAAATAAGAATCAAATTGGTTGGGGTGGTCAGGCAACCAAGAAATACGGGGAGGGGGAGTGGGCGGTCGTCTGGGGTAAGGGGGAAGGTGAAAGATCTGTGGTCAGTGGGAACGGGGCTATAGTCAGGCGAAGTGGGAGATGTCAGGTGAAGTGGGCAGGAGGGGATGTGGTCAGGATTAGTGGGAACCTGTGATCCAGTGAAATGTTGGCATGTTGGCACTGGTATCAGGGGTTAAGGTGACGACAAGGTTGGCACTGAGGCTAAATAGAAGAGGAGGAGGAGGAGGAGAGCACTGGATATTCCATAGGGAAAGGCAGTTGTAAACTAGTGTTTGTGTGTACTTACCTAGGTGTGATTGCTAGAGTCGAGCCAGTGATCTTGGCACTGCCTCTCACTTCCCTACCTCCCATCCCAGCCATTTTCACCTTACCTAGAGGTGGGATTGCAGAGGTTTATAATTTCTCTCTTTCTCTCCACAGGTTACTTGTCTCGTATCGAATCTAGTATCTCTCTTGCTGAGGGGATATTTGCTCTTTTGTCAAAAAATTCTGCGATTTACAACCAGTGATTTAGAATGAATTAGGAGTATGGTTCGTGATAAGTAAATTATTGATTGTTTTTTACGGAAAATAACATCTGTGTGGCGAAACGAGTCTCCTGAAGCCGCTCGTGGCGAAACGTTACTCTTTTTATAAATATCCAGAACTATACACAAGTGTCCTTTTCCACAGTTCGTCTGCGTCGTCAGCCATTTGCAACCTGAATTTTCTCTTGCTTGCCTTGTGTTGATTTTAGGTAATGTTTTAGTAAACAAGTAACGAGAGTATCCACCTGGTAAACATAGTAGCAATTTCATTATCGCATCCACATGCAATTGCCGAAACTAATGAATACCACAACAAATTTAGTGTCACGCACTTGGAGTACCTTAGATCACTACAGTTCTGGAGTCTTGAGCCCTGTCATGCCTGTTCTTAAAACTGTTGATGACATCGGCCTCCACCGCTTCCTCGAAGAAATATATAAATCCTGCTACTTCCTCTCTCCAACCAATTCCTCATCCAGGTCGTTGCCTCTTTCCTTACCGCCTGCAATGTGAATAATATCGTGCATGAAATGACTCATCGCTGACAAGTATGAAGACGGATACGTTTCAGAAAAGACTTTTATTGGAACGACGTTTCTGTGTGTAGAGCATGATTATGTTCTACTTGGGTTTACTGTATGGGCATTTAAGAGTTTACAGACAAAGCCACTTGTTTCGTGGATGCATTATATATATATATATATATATATATATATATATATATATATATATATATATATATATATATATATATATATATATATATATATATATATATATATATATATATATATATATATATAGGGGTATGTTGAGTTATGCGTTGATGTATACGCTCTTTATTATTTTATTAGTGAATGACGCTGCTGTGGGTCATCACATGACTAAGATCCGCGTCAGGAAACACTTGTCCAGTTTCCTGACAAATCTTACCTCACCTGACCTGACGCTGCTCACTGATGCGCAATTCTTGCTGTGGGTCACTATTAATGTTGCTGGCTCATACTCCTCAAGGGGTTGGAAGAGTGGGTGCTCTGATACTAGTGAAGGGCTTTTCACCCAAGGAATTAGAGCTACCTCCCCATCCTCTTCTCATCAAATCTGATTGTATATACCTTTGATATACCTCTGAGTTCCGAGTTTTTCTACTCCCGGAGCCCGGCCATGGGCCAGGCTCGAACTGTGTCCCATACTAGCTTAGCTATTCTTCGTAATAATAATAATACAATGTTTTTGTTGCACTAGTCATTGCTCTGTTGAACATAAAATTCCTTTCATTGTAATTTTAGACACAGCACACGGACATCGTGGAAGCAATGAGCTCATTATAAGGAAGAATTATCTGTGAAAAAAATGCTAATTATCAAACAAAATCAAATCCCTTAAAAATAAAAGAGAGAGAAAAAAAAATATTTTTTTATTTGGTGCAGTATATAACAAAAAAAATATAGAACAAAGCAGCAGAAATTAATTAATCTAAATGAACACATAATAGAATTTGACAGAATCATCACTGCAAAATACATCACAATGTTTTTAAATTGCTACAGCCTCTGATTTTTTATATACCAATTTCGAATGGCATCAATTGATTACAGTTTAACTGTACTAATTAATATGCGTGAGCGTTAATGACCAGTAATGTGTGGTAACGAACGTTTGTAAGCTGTAATTGTTGTGTAAGAGGGTTAATGGCCAATTTATGTGTGCCAGTGTTTAATGGGACCCACAAGCTGGCCCTTCCTCTCCGTAAGAAGACCCAGTCTCCCACCGTGGGTGGAATATACGTCCAGATTTGTACGTCGCTTGGGAGCACTTCCGCAGTGGGTTATCTGAAGTGACCATCCATCTATCTATCTTTCTGTATATATTTATATTATATATATATATATATATATATATATATATATATATATATCAAATTGGGTTAATACAACCAAACTTAACGAAACTTAAAATATAGAAAACATTACTATAAGCTTACGAAGTAATTTTAGAAACTTTCATAATATGAAAAGCGTTATGAAATGAACGTAGTAGGATGGTTATCACAGGATGACATACACGGGGAAGTATGTATCTATCGGCGTTTGTATTCTTGAGAGTTTAATTAATTCCTCTTTTAAGTATTAGTGTCTTTTAGGAATTAAAGTATCTTTCAACTTCGTGTAGTCGATAGGCTTTAAATCCCATTAATCAGCCGCTGGGTTTCAGCAGCAGCAACAATATTATTATTATTACCAATAATGAAAATAATATTCGAAGCTTTTTCTGTTATTGCGAATTGTTATTATTAAGAACTATTCCCATTAATGGGCACTTTACATTATTGTAAAATTTTCGTCATTAATGATCCCCTTTCCATCGTTAATGATGCACTTTCTATCAGTTATGCCCTTTACATCGTTAACGATGCCTTTTCTATCAATAATGGTGCCCTTTCCACTGTTTAGTGATGCACTTTCCACCAATACTGAGCACTTTCCAGCATTCAAGTGCACTCTCAGAATCAAAACACGTTTTGCGCTTATGCTTTCCTCTATTATAATTTATTTTGCCTTTTAGAATGCACTTTTTACATTGCAAGAACACTCCAGATGATTGAAAGACTTTCACCATTGCTGTTCTTTAGTTTCCACCGCACGCTGTTCTACAGGGAGTGGAACACGGTTTTTTCAGTTGCCGAGACATATTCTTCAGCGCCAGAGAAGTTTGCTCTTAGGGGTCAGGACACATTGTTCCTCAGGACCTGAATATTTTGTTCATCAGGGCTTGAATATTTTGCAGTTTGGGGCCCGAACACTTTGTTGTTTTGGGCCAAAATACTATTCGTCAGAGCCAGGCCACTTTGTTCTTCAGAGCCGTGACAGGCTGTTCTTCAGGGCCGTGACAATCTGTTCTTCAGGACTATGACACGTTCATGTCCATACACTCTTCAGGGTTTGGACACGTTTTTCATCACACGTTCTTCACACACACGTTTTTTTAAGAAGTTATATAATTATCCATAAATCACTGAAGCCGCTAAAAAAAAAAAGGTGAAGGTGGGAAGTACTATGCAAACTAGAGATGTATCAGATACCCGCATCCGCGGAACATCCGCACAATTTCTTACATCCGCATCCGCATTTTACTGTAAACAGATATCCGCATATGCATCCGCAAAATAAGTACGACATCCTTATACACATCCGCATCAGCGGATATCTAAATTTTCACAACTGATACATCTCTACTTCAAACTTCATGTGAATTATAAAGTCCGTGCACTCCTGGCAAGAAAGGTGTTGCACGAGTGATGGTGAGTGCTCCTTTCTTTGGAGCACCATTACCTTGCTTAGAAACAGCCGAGGTTTAAAAACAAAATTATATTTGTGCATTTCTGAAAACTAATTTCAAGAAATTATTTGTGCAAATTAATAATTACAAATATATTTAATTAATACTGAATAATTAAAATTGGTTCTGATAATTTTTCTTCAGTAACAGTTTTTAAAAAGTTATAATATGGCAAATTAAAAAGTTTTAATTCTCAAAGAAATTATTTATTCAATTGCATAAGGAAAAAAACATGCAGCAAATTATTTTCAATAGAACATTTTATAATTAACTGCCTGATTGTTGAGCTACAGGAAAATACAAAATTATTTCTCAAGTTTTTGCGTCTTATTCCTTAAAAATACACTAATGAGGTGAGAAATTGATAATTTTTACTCTTTCTATTTCTCATTCATATATATATATATATATATATATATTTATATATATATATATATATATATATATATATATATATATATATATATATTATATATATATATATATATATATATATATATATATATATATATATATATATATATATTATATATATATATATATATAATATATATTATAACATATATAAAAAGGCTTCAGGAAGAATATTTGGATTTTTTTTGAAGCCATTTGAATATTCACTTCTCCTACCACCCATCTTTTCATTCTTTTTTTTTTACCAATAGGTATATTTTATTACATAATATGGTACAAAAGATTCAAGAGATATATTGTTGATATAAAGATGGCACATACAGTACACGAGGTGTGAGAGTCATGTCCAATACACACTGTTACAGCCTGTCACTGATTATAATGCGAAAATCTCATCCAGCTCCTCAGAGCTGGGACGTGCCAAAAATACAGCATGCATTACCCTCTGACCTAGTTACCCTGTTGAGCTTTTCCCAGCCTTGATGAACTTAGATGCACTCTTTCCCATGAGACAAGGTCTCCGAGCCTATGGGAACAAACATATAATGATGGACAAGTTCTCCATATTTTCTCGACTTTTGGGCCTCCCTGAAGGTGGCAGCTGCCCCTCCTTCCTCCCTGGTGTATTGGATGTAGATATTATTATTATTATTATTATTATTATTATATATATATATATATATATATATATATATATATATATATATATATATATATATATATATATATATATATATATATATATATATATATATACTTATATACTTATATATATATACTTATATACTTATATATTTAAAAAAAAAATATTTATCAAGTGTCAATCTTCAAAGTTTTGACATGATAAATTATTTCTCCTTTTAGCTATATTATTAAAAAATGATTTTCTAAAGTGACATTTTAGTGAAATTGCTTTAGATTATATTTGACTGTAGATAATGTGACCAGATAAATTAGATCAATGAGAATAATTAAAGGTAATGTAAATGTTCTGTTATTATTGGTACTAAGTGTTGAGGACGATTATAATTATATTTCTCTTACAGAAATATAATTTTACAATATTTTGTATTCGATGGAGATATATATATACATATATATATATATATATATATATATATATATATATATATATATATATATATATATATATATATATATATATATATATATATATATATATATATATATATTATATATAAGTCGTGCCGAATAGGTAAAACAGGTCAATTTGCAAAAAATAATTTCAAACTAAGTCCTTTCTAAAATTTCCTCTTATACGTTTAAAGATATATTTTTCATTAATGTTAATGTAAAAAATTATTATAACAAGCGCAATTTGTTTTAGTCTAATCCAGCTAAATATATTTTAGTTAAGTTTTCAATAATTTAATAAACACAATGAAATATTTTTTTTTCGTTAGATTCAGAATTATTTTTGTGAAATTATTGCACACGCAAATTTTCGTTTGCCTTATTCGGCAAGAGAGCGTTGGTATTTAAGCTAAAATCGCAAGTTTTACCTATTCGGCACGACATATATATAATTCACATTATTTTCAAACCAAATTATTGTTTTAAAGTTTTCTGCATTACATTTGAGGTTTCGATTTATTAAATCAACTGAAATTATCTCTAATGTCTCTATATCTTTTTATAATTTCCAAAATTTCCATGGTTTTTGTATTGCCAAGAATTTCTAGAGAAAACCTGTATTTGATCCTTCCTCTATCTTTCTTTTTTATTTATTTTAGCGTTCGGGAAAAAGTCTTTCAAGATGATGAAGGGCTCTTGATCCCAGTAATTGGAGTACCCTACCATTCCTTCGAGAAAATTTGATTACCCTCGGCACCCTAGGCACTGTATGCCAATTAAGTGTTAGTAATAATTGTAGAATTACCGATAAAATGGACACACATTCACTAATGTGACAAAGGCCCTGGAGAGCGAAACGTTGCCACAATAAAATGTCATATTGGTGGCATCTGTGTCCCATTAAATTTGTACATTTCTGAAAACTACTAGTAATTTCAAGAAATTATTTGTCTATAATAATTATATATCTAATATTGAATAATTAAAATTGGTTAACAGTTAAGTGTTAATTGACGCTTCCCTATTAATGTTATAATCGAGAGAGAACGAACAGGAAGCAACGTACAAGAGATCACCTATCCAATGTGTCGTGCCAGTGACAACACAAACACACAACTTCCGTATAACCTTGCAGGTGTTCAGTACTTCTGTCGATGGATAGCTATTGTGTAATGAACACTTGGCCATGCTCAGTAACCCACATGGCGACAGAAACTCAGATTAATTGATCTGTGTATTTCAACCCCCTTCTGGGATCCTCTTCAGCAGAAGAGGATCCCATAAGGGGGATGTTTACACGGCGATTTCTCCTACTTTTGCGATTATCCTTTGTATATTCTGGAGTTCAATTTATCTTTGGCTGTTGGCGTGGGTATCTATTGTTTATATATGGAGGACTATTTCCTTTCCCTCCTATTTTTTAGGGGGCCTATTATATATTCAAAATTCGCAAACTAATATTTTTTTGTGTCTGAATGTTGATTCTGTTTAGCTTTTTCGTTCACGGGGTACCCAGTGTGTTGCTAATATTTAACATGCATCGTGAGTTTGGGTTTAGTGGTTATGTAATGCTTAAAATCAGAAAGAAAAAGCGAAACGGAGAAAAATAAAAATGATGTAGGGTGTGCGCGGTGGGGGAAAGAGGCGACCAGCCAACAAGCTGCTCCCGCCCAGCAAGCGCGCCCGAGAAACTTCGGCCAAACTAGCCGCTGACTTCGTAATCCACTTAATAATCCAGTTTGCTAATCGAATTGATAGCTAGAATAGTTTGGCGCTTAAGCAGCGTTTGCTTATTATTATCCCTCAGGTTTTCATTAAGACTCTGACCGTTTACCACTGAAGGAGGAGCGCTGAAGGATTTATTTAGCAAGGAACAGGCCCCAAGTACTACGCTGGTAAAGGTGTGTCTTGTAGTGACCTGAAGCCCTCCGCTGATTGGCTGGCCATCAGGCGTCCTCTGCGCTGATTGGTCCCTGGCTCGCTGCCGGAGAAAAAGCCGTGTATGCAGAGCCCTTGTCAACACGAAATTTTTAAATATGCAGAAGTGTGGCATTGGTTGGAGATGTTTCATGTGCAAAAGATGTTAATCTTTTACGCGCTATTTTTTCGAAGGTGTCCATTTAACATTCATATCTCCGAGATGACCCTTTGTTTTTCTCTGGGCGAGAGCATTATTTAAAGCAGTTATGATTATTTATGAATCATGACGCGCATGAAAGCCTGTACGTACTCAGTGAGAAAACCGGAACTAGTTCTGCACTTGGATGAAGCAAAAGCTTTTAAAATAATGAGATATATAAAAATCGTGTAACAATGTAACGTAATAGGAGAGAAATTGAGATAGAGAACGATGAGAAGCGATGATACAAAGAAGTGGGGGTCATCTGCGAGGCGTGTAAAAATTAACAAGATGGTCACTCGCTTGTGACACGCTTTGAAAACGAAAAAAAAAATCTTTGAAACGTGATCACAAAGACCGGAGTGTAATGGATCAGTACGGAAAACTTCCAGATAATTTGTTCTTGCTTAGTCGAGCACCATAGTTAATCGCTCTGAAAAATTAACACCAATTGCTTTTCGCCTATGAATTTCCCCTTCTCTTTTACAGGCGAAGTCTATTATCTCCTGTTATGATAATTTTTGAGATTATGAAGAGGCGGTGTCAGATGGCGAGTGTGTTGGGTCTTCCTTGACCCAAGTTCCAACTCCACTAAGAGTGGATATATAATTTTCTCTATGCATTCTTCCGTTTATCAGAATTCTGTTGGCGTTGGCGTCAGAGACGTCTCGTACAAACATAAAATAAAACCTTGGACAAGAGAGACAACAGATGTAAGCAAGCTCTGTTTGCGGTACATTGTAGACTGTTCAGGTCAATATACTTTATTTCTGCACGATGTTATGAAAATTAAATGCTATGATCATGATTATAAGAGGAATAGTTTTTCAAGAAGCGGAAGACTAATGGAAATAACAGTAGACAATAAATATACTTGTAAATTTAGCAAATGCAAACTTCCTGAATTTCTAGCTATCACGTAGTTATGAGAATTGGACACGCACGCACCCACACACACACACGCACGCACGCACGCACGCACGCACGCACGCACGCACGTACGTACGTACGTTCATGCATATTCAAAGAAACATATTTAAACTGCGCGCATAAATAAATGGGCTCGTAATAAAACTGTGTACATGAATAATAATAGGTAGTACACAGATCAGCAGAGGGATACATGCGTAGACACACATTCGGTGAAGAAGGCACCTATCATTCTCAGTGCCGCGCCTATCACCATCACTATACATCACAACCGCACCCATCACTCTCAGGACACACTACATCAGCACTCATCACCTCAGGACCCATCACAACCGCACCCATCACTCTCAGGACACACTACAGCAGCACCCATCACCTCAGGACGCACACAACCTTCAACCATCACTACACATCAACATCATAACCGCACCCATCACCTTAGGAAACATCTCAGTTAAAAAAAAAACAGTGACATGAATGGTCCACTGACAGTCTCTTTTTTATGCTCTTCTTCCCTCTCTCCACTATCTCTAATTCATTTCCTTCTCACTTTTCTCTCTTTCCTTTCCCTTCCCTTCCCTCCCGCCTTCCCTTCTGTCTCCCAGTTCACACTTTCTTTAATTGTACCGACCTGGGCAGCAGGTAGTGTGAAAGTTAGCTGCTGACACTGTGTGATATAACTTGTTGTTGCTCTAATTCCCAGAATTTTGTGTAGAGGATTGGATCCTGTCTCCTTGTCTGGCACGGACACGAGGGAGTAGTGGTGAGGTGATGGTCGCTATTAGAAATGCTGGTGGTGATGGGAGTGGTGGTGGTGGAGGGGGTGGTTGTTAGTGGGGGTAATGGTGAAGGAAGTGTTGGCGATGGTGGTGCGAGATATGGTAGTGATGGTGGTAGGAGAGATGACGATTGTGATGGGAGAAGAGAGGATGATGGTGGTTATAGTAGTGAAAATATGAAACAGTAGATTCTTTATTTCTTTCATTCTCTCCTTCCCTCTTGCATTTCCTTCCCGCTTTCTCCTTCGCCTATTTCAAGAGGATGTCATGTTGCTGATGGTGAAGGGCTCATGAGCAAAGGAATTGGCGCTACTCTCCTCTTCCTCTGATCAAATCTGATTACTTCCCTCGTTCCCCCAGGCACCGTATGACCCCTACAGGCTTAGGGCTTCCCCATGAATATTCAGCCTTGTTTCAGTTGTAGTCAATCTCTTCTCCCAGAAATTATTCTTAACTTCAATTTTGTGTACATAATTTTTTTCACAAATTTTATAATTATCACATTAACTTTACAATTATCCCATTAAGTTCACCATGTTCACATTAACTTTACAATTATCCCATTAAGTTCACCATGTTCACATTAACTTCACAATTATCCCATTAACTTTAACTTTACTGTTTTCAAATTGTCCTTAATCTTACATTTGCAGTATATTTTAAATCCGATTCTAAACTTGGTTATGCATATCATCATACATAAATATACATTTGTTAATGTTTAATGAATATGAATAAGCAATTTAATGAAAACAAAGAGATTTGTATGCATACATCCCCCACTTTCTCCCGTGTATAATTCTTCAAGGCTGTGGAGAACAGCTCATCTTCTTTGATCAAGAGCCCTTCATCGTTAAAGGGAAGAACGCGCAAGGTGTCATTCACTGACAAATTTTACAAACGTTCATGACTGTATTCACGACCCCTCTTCAATACTACAGAACACTCATACACATGTATGCATACACGTGTGTGTGTGTGTGTGTGTCTGTAAGGTCATGCATTCTGACTGGGATGTGTACATATATTCATCTTTTAGTAATACGCCTGACACACGTACACGTACTCCAATAAAAGTATAAAAAATACCCGTGGAAGACTTAGAATTAAAGGAGAGATAGTAAGAAAATGGTTGACAATGCCACAGAAATAGACTTGTCGACATATGTCGGACATATAAGTGATGTCAATACATTCTATAATATATTAATATAAAATCTGTGACTGCATTCAGTGTTACAGACATCAGCAGACGTCAGATACTAATCTGTCAAATACTACCGATATTACTATAAATCTGCCAGTGTATGTTAGATTAACAAAAAATCTTTAGAAACGTGCTGCCGATATTTACAAATGCCCTTCAACATATTCTTCAGCTCTTTACGTAGACCTGCCAACGTATGTAACATTTTTTTTTTTTTACAAAGAATTGGTGACTTGTGTTGCAGATATTCACAGCAACATCTGCCAGTACGTGTTTCAGATATTTACAAGAATCGGCTGACGAACACAACAACAGCGTGACGGCTGAGAGAGAGTCTTTAGAAGTGCCACTTGACACTGGCCCCGACACTCGAGCAGTTAGAGGGAGCAGTGTCAATTGTACACGATATTTGGCACTGGGGAGAGGATGAGAGGGGGCTTCTCCCCCTCCCACCACTGTGAGCGGGGAAATCGTTTCCCCCTTCCCCACCACGCACATACCAAACAAAAAAAATATTTAACGATTACAGCCAATAATGTCAAAAATCGAGGCGTTTTATCCATTGTCATGAGAGATAACGAAGTGTACCACTAAAGCCCAGAATGAAAGTGTTGTAAAAAAAAAATAGGAGAAAAATTTGCATTCGCGAGTTGTATACAGGCTTTACCGGAGTGAATCCAGGATGATTGAGTGAGGGAGTGGAAATTATCTGTGGGTCTGAGCGGCGAGAGTGTCATCAGCCTCGGGTAAGTACGGCTTAATGCGTCTGTGGGTCCCGGAATTTGTAAACTCCTACCATGAGTTTTTGCATGGTTGATGGATACTGGTGGCCTGCCCCCTACCTGCTGAAACCAGCCCACCTGCCACCCAGCAAGGCTTAGCTTTGGCTGTAGTAGTAGTAGTAGTAGTACAATTATACTTATTTACTGCAGTAGTGATAATCGTAGAAGTTTCGGTGGTAGTGGTAGTAGTAGCAGTAGCAGCAGCGAAAGTACAGTAATAGTAGTGGGCAATAACAGTAGAAGTTACAGTTGTAGTAGTAGTAGAAGTAGTAGTTAATTGTCATACGGTTGTGTTGTACACAGGAGAAGAACAGAAGTCTCAATACCGTGGCTGGAACATTACACAACCCTCCCATACAGTGGAAATTCGATGCTAGATGACTTTTTGGTCCATCCTGGACCTACGTGACCTCTTGGTCGTGGACCGTTATCAACTCCCTTGAGTTGACGATAGAGTATGGACCCAAGCCTTGACTACTACCTTCCATCTCTCAATGCCTGGAAAATACGGAGCACAACAGGAAGAGGTGATGGGGGGGGAAGGAATTCGCCGAACATCGTAAAAAATCATAATACAACGAGGTCAATGTTAAGAGGTTTAGAAGAGAATGAATTATACATGGAGGAGGAAGGGGTGTAGTAATGTGTAGTAACGCAGGAAATATTGAATTACCGTGCAAGGGGATGCAGCGCAGTGAGGAATACATGCGGTGGGATGCTGACTTCAGCCAGTGAGTATCCCTCAATAGGTATGAAAGTCACAACTTCCTGGTTGGAACAATTCACAGCTAAACTGCAAGGTGGATAAATAATTAAGAGACGTTTCGGTCCGTCCTGAGCAATTACCAAATTCGCAAAAGCGTTAAACTAGATGTTTCAGTCTGGAAATTCCCGCATTGAATGTTTCGGACCTTCCTAAATCATTATCTACACCCAAAATTATCAGACTTTGAATGTTCCCGAGTTTGCCTTCACTGTCGAGCCTATACGTTAAGACGTTAAATATTTTTTAATGGGTTTCCTGGTCCTTGTAGTATAAAAAGAAAGTGTCACTTTCTCACTAGAGAAAGAGAGAAAATGAAGCATCCCCATCCTACTGGTGAGACAACTTGCATCACACGTCTGTCTACACTTCAATCACCTGCACGTCAGCAGTCACTCTGTGTGAAGAGAGAAGCTTGAATACATGTTTTCGTTCTTATTACTGCTACTTAGGGCCTCGTTTCGACTAAATAATGGTCCATGTCGCACCGAAACATCGTCATAAGTTTCATTCTCCTGTGTGTGGGTATTTGTGTATCCCAGATACGGTATTATTATTATTATTATTATTATTATTATTATTATTATTATTATTATTATTATTATTATTATTATTATTATTATTATTATTATTATTATAAAATGGGATTACCTGTTGAAACTTTTATAGTTACAGAGGCAGATCTATCCTCATAGCCCCGTCTGTTGTTGACACTGTTATATAATTCTGTTTGAATATTTGCAATTGCTGAAGTATTTACTGCGTTCTCTTGTATTACACTCCGTCACTCTTTGAAGAAATATTCTCTTGTATTTTTTCGATTCTCCCTTCAGCCTAGTTCAAAAATGACTGTTTTTCCTGATGAGGGCCTCTTGTTATCCCTGTTGATGGCCTCTTGTTATTCTTGTTGATGGCCTCTTGTTATCCCTGTTGATGGCCTCTTCTTATCCTTGTTGATGGCCTCTTATTTTCCATGATAATGAGGTTTTGTTCTCACTGTTCATGGCCTCTTGTTCTCTACGTTCAAAAACTGTTATTCTGCCTGTTTATGGCCTCTAGTTCTCCAGGTGATAACCTGACTTTGTTCCTGTTGATAACGCTAAGAAATCTTCCTTTTTGTCTTGTTACTTAAGCTACGATGCCAGTATTACTCGTCTGAATGACCCCTCACAGGTCAAGAATTTTCCACGACTGTATAGTCATCTTTTGTTTTTGTTTACATCTATTTTTTTTGCTCTGGGAGCACCTTTGGGCATGTACTCGAAAGATATGATAAACAAAAGTGCCTGTGGAATTTCCTTAAGTTAGCTTTAGAGATTAAGTACATTGTGTGTGTGTGTACTCACCTAGTTGGAGTGTGTGTGTGTGTAACCGGAGAGCGGAAGCATGCATAAACCTGCTACACTCATGATAGGTATGTATGTGTGTAATGACTATAATAATATCACCTCTTGTTCAGTCAGGACACATTAATAACTCCGCGGCCAGACAGGACAAACAAATCTATTTCACAGCTTCAAGACTCCCCCACCAATCATCGGGTTATTAAGCAGTCGCGTTAATCAAAATCATAATTGCTAATTGAAAGGCCGGATCAATAGGTACATCGTATACCATCCCAAATAGACCTTGTTAATTACCCCTACCTGGATAACTATCTCCGGGGATAGGGGATGTTAGGGCCCAAGAGGGTGGGGTGTACTCTCGTCTCCTCACCTCACCCAACAAGAAATTTGACAAATGATGACTGTTTTTCCGGGTGCACCTCAATTTTCTCACCTGGCATCTTTACAGAGTAAATTGTCGATAATTATGGAGAGAACGGCTTTACTTCCTCATTATATGTTCTTGCTTGAGCGACTCTGAGGTAATTAAGTCACTTTTCGTTATTTTTCGTTAGTGTTGAGGCTCGTTAGTGTTGCTGCTGCTGCTTGTTCTTTGTTTTCTCTTGTTAATGCTTATTTATTGTGTATTTTTGTTTATTCTGATTAGTATTTCAGTGTCTTCTGAACCTATGTCCTTTCTGGCTAGCGTTCCTGTGTCTTTGTTTAGTCTGGTTAGTGTTCCTTCGTCTTCTGTATCTTTGTTCAGTTTTGTTAGTGTTCTTTTGTCTTCTGTTTGTTCAGTCTCGTTAGTGTTGTTTATTCTCTATATTTGATCAGTTTAGTTAGTAAGAGTATTCACCCCCTTTCACCATCCCTCTCTCACCATTACCATTACTCCCCACTCGCCATCATCTCTTCCTAACCATCACCACCACCACGACCAACACCACCACCCACCACCACCACTCACCACCACCACCACCACTCACCACCACCACCACCACCACCACCCCACCACCACCACCACCACCCACCACCACCACCACTCTGGAAAAGCAAAAACTGGGGAGTAGGTGGTGGTTAAGGCGTGCGTTGAGCAGCGAGGTCTCAATGCATCAGAGGTAATAACACGTCTGCCTTACTTAGCCCGTCAGCGAGGCGAGTTTTGACCGCTCAATAGCACACATTACAAGCGGTTTAGACCAGGCCAAATTGTACATTAAATGGTTTTCCCGGCCACTAAAGGGACTCGGGATGACTACCTCCTCTCTTGGCACCGGGAAAGAACGACGTTTTGAGACAATGATTTGAAGATGAATTCTTGTTGACATAATTCAACTTGGCAGAACAATTCTGAGTGACACAACAATTCTGCGTGACGCAACAATTCTGCGTGACGCAACAATTCTGCGTGACACGACAATTCTGCGTGACACAACAATTCTGCGTGGCACAACAATTCTGCGTGACACAACAATTCTGCGTGACGCAACAATTCTGCGTGACACAACAATTCTGCGTGACGCAACAATTCTGTGTGGCACAACAATTCTGCGTGACACAACAATTCTGCGTGACGCAACAATTCTGCGTGACACAACAATTCTGCGTGACGCAACAATTCTGCGTGACACGACAATTCTGCGTGACACAACAATTCTGCGTGACACAACAATTCTGCGTGACGCAGCAATTCTGCGTGACACAACAATTCTGCGTGACGCAACAATTCTGCGTGACACAACAATTCTGCGTGACGCAACAATTCAGTTTGAAACATAAATTCTCGACCTGTAATGCATCTTAGCCATCAAAGAGATCATCAACAATCACAGTCATACTTTGTACATAAAATATCAAATCTGGAACATAGACATATGTGGGTACAATAATGCACACTGTCAACAAAAGAATGCTAGAACTGTGGGCAGCATTGTGCCCACTCGTGCATGTGGCAACATGTTAGATCAATGCCTATGATTCATTAATGCATTTACAATGTACCATAGATTATTGATTATCTTTTTACCAGACCACTTTCCAAGATTCATAACCATCAACCTTAATATCAATTTCAGAAAACAGAGCTAAATACTGAGAAACCTTATGTGTATGTATGTATATATATATATATATATATATATATATATATATATATATATATATATATATATATATATCAGTGTTGTGGGGTTGAATGTGAGGATATGCGTAGTGAGTGTGGGGGTGATCTGGAGAGATGAGGGAATATTTGTTGAGGGGATATATGGGCAAGGCTCAGGAAGGGTTGAGCTGTGAGCAAATTACATACATTAACTTTCTAAAAGCTGTTTAGGTCAGCCCCCTTCGCCCACAGCAAATTATCGTGATATTTTTATTTCTTCTTTTTTCCTACTGGTAGCTGGAGGCTCAGAGTAACGACCCTGTCTTCACGTCTCTCTCTCTCTTTCTCCCCCTCTCCCTCTCTCTCTCTCTGTACCTTTCTCTCCCCCTCTCTCTCTCTCTCTCTCCTCTCCTTCCCCCTATACTCACCACCACCCGCCTTCTAGCACCACCACTAACATCTCACCAATACCATCCCTAAAGCTCCACTTTAACCACCATCAATTTCACCAAACAGGTTTAACCTTGATCACTTTTCCACAAGTATAACATAATCCTCCTTCCTTGCTCAGACACTTAAAATGGTAAGCAAATTTACAATAATATGTTAATATACCACTCGCTCGTGGTATCGTAACGTATACTAAGAAAATCCTGTTGAAATTCTAAGCCTCAAAATTGACATTGTGTCAGAAGGTGTTTACGAATGTGGCTGTGTTAATAGAGACAGAGAAATTACTCATGTCCTTCCCTGTCGTCAGCAATTCGCAATCTGATGAACTCTGAGCGAGTATGGAGGAAGGCTGGAAAGTCCCTATCAGTCTGTCAAGATTTAAGAAACTCCAACCACTTGTTTTGTAGCTTCTACAAGGAAGTACCTGCCTGGTCATTTGAGAGACATTCGATTTTCTCAGTAGTTTGTAGTACTTGACCATTCCCCAGGATGCGACTCACAACGATCGACTAACTCCCAGGTACCTTTTCACTGAAGGTTAATAGGGACAGTGGGTGTGAGGAGACTCGTCCACATGTCTCAGCCTGCCCACAGTTCACTTAATATAAATAAATCATACCTATTGTACAATATCAGAAATGGCAAGCGGAAAACAATATGGACTATTATAACAGAGGGTCTTCAGTAAACATCGCAGTTCTTAGGTAATGGAAGGTACCCCCTCCCCTCCCCCTGTATTAATAACATTCCTCAGAATAAACATTAAAAAATAAACACTAAGCAAACATCAAATAAACACAGATTTAAACAAAATCTAATCTAGTCACCGACTGGGTCCTGGGTGTTGAAACCCTCCACAGGAAGGTTCCCTGACGCTGGTGAGAGGATCTTGTAGCAATGAACTGGACCTGACTTACCATCCCTAGGATCGATTCTGATCGCTCCCCTTGCCATCAGAAGTTGCACGATCCCCCTCTCTGCGGGTTTAGCACTCTCGCCATTGAATGCCATAATGGTAAATATGGATGCCAAGAAATTCTGGAATACGGTCGCAGGTAAGTCACAGGTCACTCCCGGTTATTCTCACAGCTCACAGTGAACAATGGTCCTCGAAGTTAGATATAAGACATGACTCTACGGTATTTTTTAAAGCTGGTTTTTCATTAGTTTTTTTTCCTACCCTTGGGTACGGTATCCAGGGAGATTCCCTCTCTTGGCTACAATCCCCTGGGAATTCTCATTCCTCATCAACATAAACATTTTTCATCATCCTGGGAAAAGAAGCTGTCCATAAGCTTATAATATTATAATTACTACTACTACTACTACTACTACTACTACTACTACTACTACTACTACTACTACTACTATTCTAATCAGGAGGAATCACAAAAGATTAATAATCTCTATTTCTACAGGTACATGTACAAGGTATACAGACCATAGCTAACATCAATGACATACTACTATATAGAAAGCCGCTTGTTATGCTGAGCATTTCGAACAAATCATGTCAGTGTTGTCCCAGGATGCGACCCACACCAGTCCACTAACACCCAGGTACCTATTTTACTGATAGGTGAACATGGACAGCAGGTGCCTTAAGGAAACACGTCCTAATGTTTTCACCAGTACCGGGGATCGAACCACGGTCTTCAATGTGTGAGCCGAGTGCGCTATGAACCAAGCTATGGAATACCTCAAATGGAAAGCAATGAGGTTTGATTCAAGGAAGAATAACTGTAATTCCTTGGATTAGGAGCTCTTCTTGCGTCAAGATGTATAACAATTGAGTAAGAGTATATATTTGCGTCCTATTTGCAGTATATACCGTTTAAAAAAAAAAAAATGCTCGAAAAATTAGTATTTATGGATGGGTAAAAAATTTTTGAAACATAGATTACGAATGAACTTTATTACAGTCACCCATTATTGAAAATTTCCAATACATGAGATTCTTTATTAATAGCGCTGTTTAATATGTTAGGGAAGTACTTTATTGCCTCTCTCCTTACACACACACACACACACACACACACACACACATGCACATGCGCGCGCTACCCCTCTCTTATACATCTATACCTCTTATTCTCCTCATTCTCATATATATTTTCCCCATTTATCATACCTCATATTCCGCTCCTTACCTCCCATCCCCCTCCCTCATACCTCACATCCCCCTCCCTCATACCTCGCATCCCCCTCCCTCATATCTCACATCCTCCTCCCTCATACCTCACATCCCCTCCCTCATACCCTCTCATCCCCCTCCATCATACCTCACATCCCTCTCCCTCATATCTCACCACCTCATATCTCACATCCCCTCCCTCATATCTCATCCCTCTCCTCATATCCTCAATCCTCCATATCTCACATCCCTCTCCTCATATCTCAATCCCCATACCTCATCCCCCTCCCTCATTCCTCATATTCCCTTCCCTCATTCCTCATATTCCCTTCCCTCATACCTCACATATTCTTCCTCACCTCCAACCCCCACTTCTCCTCAGTCACGCCCCCTCCCTCACTTTCCCCTCGTCCCTCTCCCTCACTTCCCCCTCGTCCCCCTCACTTTCCCCTCCCCCACACTTGACCCCACACCCCTCTCCCCACACCTTCCTTCCCTGCCGGAAAATAAACGCAAGAAAATAAATCTCACTGTAAAAATATGCAAAAAAAAGGAATAACGGAAAAATACCAATAAAAAATTGGCATGCAGGTAGAGAGGTTGTGGCCTGGGAGAGAGGGGAGGGGAGAGAGGGGAGAGAAGAGGGGACGGGAGGGGTAGAGAAAAGGGGGAAGAGAGGGGAAGGAGTTAAAATGAGAAATGTATCGTATCAAGCGAGAGGAGTTAAAGAAGATAGATAAAGCGAGTGGATGGGAAAATATGAGAGAAATGGATACGAGATGGAAGCGTTGATTAGGAAGTGGGAGGGAGGATTGGATGGGTTTGACTAGGAAGTGGGAGGGAGGACTGGATGGGAGGGATTATGAAGTGGGAGGGGGGATTGGATGGGAGGGATTATGAAGTGGGAGGGGACAAACGGGACAATTTTCTCGTACCGGACGCAAAATTACGCATAGCGCCAAACCCGCGTGGGTCATTAAACGCAAGAAGTGGTGGAGACCCGATCCTTAGTTCAGCTAACACTCGCCAGAGGGACAAGCTGAATACGCAGCTACTCAATATTAGTTTGAGACTTTGACGTATTTGAAATTTTACCTTTGAGACGTACTTGAAATTTCAGCTTTGAGACGTACTTGAAATTTTACTTTTGAGACGTACTTGAAATTTTAGCTTTGAGACGTACTTAAAATTTTAGCTTTGAGACGTATTTGAAATTTTACCTTTGAGACGTACTTGAAATTTCAGCTTTGAGACGTACTTGAAATTTTAGCTTTGAGACGTACTTGAAATTTTAGCTTTCTGTCGTACTTGAAATTTCATCTTTAATGACATTTGAAATTTTGACTACAGTATGTATAAAAATAAAATAATTAATATTATATTTTATAGAAATACAACAGTTGTCTTAAATTATCAAAGACTGACACTAACAATGGTCTCCTCACGAGGGAACTTATTGAATACCGATGTCTGATCAGCCATACTGTAGGAGTGCGTGCAGCCAGCACCAACAGCCTAACAGGCCAGGCCATAAACCAGGAGGCCTGATCTGAGACCTGGCCACAGGGGCGATAATTTCAGAAACCATGTGAGAGGAGTGTATGGCCATGTAAGGAAGAGAGAGAAAGGAGTGTATGGAGGGGGTAAGAGACTAAGAGGAAACGAGATGAGTGGGGGGAGTGGGAGGGAGGGGGATGAGTGGAGTGGGGAGAGTGGCAATGTAGAGGTGACAACGGGTCGCTCTCATCATCCTGTCATATATATTTTTATTAGTGTGTGTGTGTCGCAGAGAACCAATCTGGATAAAAGCAGTGAAGGGGGGGCGTGTGGTGCTGCATAGTGGGGGGAGGGGAAAGGGAAGGGGGAAAAGAGGGGAAGGAGGGCAATACCTCACTTTTTCCTTCACTGGAGGGAAATGCTGCCAAGATGCGTTTTTCCTTCTTTTTCGCTTCATTAAATTATAAATGGCCATGTATACGCATTGATAATGCGTATGTGATGGTGCGCATCCCGCGGGGGTGGTGCGTATTTAATGGTGCTACACCATGGTGATGCTTATGGGATAGTGAGTCGTGGTGGTGCGAATGTGATGAGGCGCAAATGCCTTTGTTTACGCATGTCCACAAGCATGTAAGCGTAATTATGAGCTCACGGGAAAATGCGTATACAAGGTGTACGTACGGACTTGGTAAATATACAATGACGCAAGTACAGGCGAGTATATCTACAGTAGCTGTGTGTGTATATATTTTGATTAATATAATAGCATATATCAATGTCTGTATTTCTGTAAGTTTGTGTATGTGTATTTGTGTACACATCATTGTTTGTGTGTGCTTGTATTTGTGAGTGCTCTTATTTGTGTGTGTGTGTGTGTGTGTGTGCGCGCGCGCGCATGTAAGATTTTTGTCTGCGGGTATTTGCGTGTGTTCGTGTATTTGTGAGTCTTACGTTTTTGTGTTCATGTATTTGTTTCTGAATGATGTGCGCGCGTCTTTGAGTATATTAACGTTTGTGTGTGTGTATAGGTTGAAAATACCAGCTATATAAATTATATATATATATATATATATATATATATATAATATATATATATATATATATATATATATATATATATATATATTCGCACTACGTATAGATCCAAATCCACAAGAGGTATTAAAAAATATTGAGAACCGCGTCATTTCGCCCCCACGAAAGAACAGTTACGACCTATTCCTTCATCTTGTAATCACAATTACTTCGCTAACTTCAATTCAACAATACCCTGCTTGTCTAATTTCCACACTCGAGTCGCTGGTAAAAATGTTTCCGTCATGACAGGAGGGCAAACTTTCACACGGACTGGGACCACGACAGCCCACCCACTTGACTGTTCACTGGAGTATGGGAGCTCATTTTTTTACCTAGCCTGGAGAAACTACCTTCTAGTGCACTGCGAAGTATCTTCCCCCCAGAGTTCTTAGGCAGATGGGTAGCTCCTCGTAGTTTGTACGGAACAAAATTGAATGACTTCGAGAGAGAATAAATCTGTAGTCGAGGGAAAGCTGGGTAGAGGTCGGCCTAGGAAAGGTTGGAGGGAGGGGTAAAGGAGGTTTTGTGTGCGAGGGGATTGGACTTCCAGCAAGCATGTGTGAGCGTGTTAGATAGGAGCGAATGGAGACAAATGGTTTTTAGGACTTGATGTGCTATTGAAGTGTGAGCAGGGTAATATTTACGAAGGAATTCAGGGAAACCGGCAGGCCGGACTTGAGTTCTGGAGATGGGAAGTATAGTGCCTGCACTCTGAAGGAGGGGTGTTATGTTGCAGTTTTATAACTGTAGTGTAAGCGCTCCTCTGGCAAGACAGTGATGGAGTGAATGATGGTGAAAGTTTTTCTTTTTCGGGTCACCCTACCTTGGTGGGAAACGGATGTATATATATATATATATATATATATATATATATATATATATATATATATATATATATATATATATATATATATAATGCATCTTTGCGTATGTTATATACAATTCAGGTTACAATAACACTGAAACGCTATCATTACTGTAGTATAGAGAGAGCACAGTAATTCTGGGTAGAAATGGAATATTTAGTGAATTCAGAGAGAGAAGTACTGTCTTCGTCTTGATAAAGCTACGACATAGGTAATCCCACACACTGTTGTAGTGTTGTCGTTTTGTTGCCCAATAAATCCTTGTTTGCTGGTGCACCAGTAAAGAGCTCTTGGTGCATGCAAATATTGTTCATAATAATAATAATAATAATAATAATAATAATAATAATAATAATAATAATAATAATAATAATAATAATAATAATAATAATAATAATAATAATATAATAGAGCACACAGATTATTCTTACCTACAGAGACAATCCTCAACGAGGCGTTACTAGCGATGTTGGAGACTTCGCTTGTTAGACACTAGGTGACTATTTGACTATTTCTCGGAGCTAGAACTTTCGGCTCGAATCCGGAGCGAGACGAGGTTTACGGACGAGTCTCCTCACAGCTGCTACACCTGTTCACTCAGGAATAAACAGAAACCCAGGAATTACTTAGTCAACTGTTCTGGCTTGCATCATAGAGATGACTGAAGGACCCTTTTGGAAAGAAGGCCCGGGCCAAGCAACGAAAATACAATAAAACAGGCGAAGGGCGAGGGTGATATTATTATTATTATTATTATTATTATTATTATTATTATTATTATTATTATCATTAATTTTAGTAGTAGTAAGAAAAGACTTATAATATCTGGAGGGAATGGCATGGCAGGGTTAATGATCCTACGAAAGTCTTCGTTATATAAGACGCTGTGCACCAGTCTCCCAAGACAGCCTTTATCATGCTCCATTGGTCGCGGTCTGGTGCGCAATTTTTTTTTTTTTGTGGGCCATTTTTCTGTTTAGCTTTTCACGTTGTCGAATTTCACTTGCAAGGTTGAATGTTTTGTTTGCGGCTGCGGTGGTCATCCCACGCTGCTAACACAAGTGTTTTCCCCGAGCGTAATATGCGGCTCTGGAGATCTGCAGAGCGGAGAGCAGTGCCGTCGGCTCTGTCTACGGTCTGTCAACGTGGCTAGGACGGTGGAATTGTCCGTACGCTGTCAGTCTAGCTAGGACGGTGGAATTGTGTCAACACGCTGTCAGCCTGGCTCGGAAGGTGGAATTATTCACCCCGTCAACCTTGACAGAGTTGTGGAATTGTGTCCAAGGCTCCCGTCAATCTCTTGAGCAACAATTGGGTATCTTTATTGAGGAAACGTTTCGTCACACAGTGGCTTCATCAGTCCATACAAAGGAGAATGGTAAAAAACAGGTGGAGTTTGAGGTAATCAGTCCCTCAGCCTTGAATCGATGTAATCAGTCCATCAATCTTGAAAAGAACAAGTCTGAGGACTAATAACATCGACTCAAGACTGAGGGACTGATTACCTCAAACTCCACCTGTTCTTCACAATCCTCCTTTGCATTGACTGATGAAGCCACTGTGTGGCGAAACGTTTCCTCACTATACCACATGTGTCTAATTTATCAATTTGTCGGGTCTCTGAACCATTTAACCACTTAACTTTTTTTTTTCCAAATTTTGGGTCCCACTCAGAACGAAGTCATTCACAGCAGCCCTTCAAGGAAGGTGACTTAAAATGCCGGTGAAGGGGCCTCTCCTTGAACCAGCAAATTGGAGTTAACCCTCCTTGATAACCTCCCATCAACCCAGGCCCTGAATCGACCTTCACGAGCTTAGCGCTTTCCACAGGGCATAATTTGTACACTGGCCTCTGTTCCGCTGTGTTCAGTCTGGTCCACCTGCAAGCGCTGTACTCTAATGCTGTGCCGGAATTGGGGAATGTCCGGAATCCCGTTAATTACCTTAAATCTTTATCGAGAATAGTAAATTTTTTCCCCCACGTCAAACTCTTTAATATTTCATTAGTTTAGTATAAAAAAGTAATTATATATATATATATATATATATATATATATATATATATATATATATATTCACAAACACTGATCTCTGGCCGACGGAGACTCGAACCTACGAACCTCATGACAAGGTACGCAGTGCTTTACCGACCGTACCACACTGGTCCAATACCTTGGCATCCAGCTTTCGCTAGACGTTATTCCAAGGCAGCCAGCTTTCAGGCAGGAAGGCTTACAGCTTTTCATCTCATCCCTGCATGCATCGACACAACTAGAGGTTCGTAGGTTCGAGTCTCCGTCGGCCAGAGATCAGTGTTTGTGAATATTTCGCCTGCTCTTGCGAATTCCTAGCATTGTAAAAATCTCTAGTTGTGTCGATGCATGCAGGGGATGAGATGAAAAGCTGTAAGCCTTCCTGCCTGAAAGCTGGCTGCCTTGGAATAACGTCTAGCGAAAGCTGGATGCCAAGGTATTGGACCAGTGTGGTACGGTCGGTAAAGCACTGCGTACCTTGTCATGAGGTTCGTAGGTTCGAATCTCCGTCGGCCAGAGATCAGTGTTTGTGAATATTTCGCCTGCTCTTGCGAATTCCTAGCATATATATATATATTATATATATATAGATGTAGAGGGGTCTTGCTGGTTGACTGCTACAGCGAACAACTCTCGGAAAATTCACAAATATACCGAACACTTAGGAAACTGACGTTTCGGTCCTTCGTGAACCATTTGTTGCAGCGCTGTATGACCCCTAGTGGGTTTAGTGCTTGGTTTTGATTACAGTAATAATGAAACATTTGTCAATTCACAATTCAGAGAGGACAAAAACGTTTTTCGGCGTAGTTCTTTCAGACCAGGAGGGACCTAAACATCGGGAAACGCTTAAAAGTGCTGGTTATTTATGAACCGTTCCAGCCACGGTATTGTGACTCTTATTCTTCTTAATTCTCGGAAAAGCGGCTGTTAACCGGTTTGCGGATAAAGGGAGAAGGGTGTCATATAATTCAGTGAACGGATAATGACGATAAAATAATAATGGAATGTTTAAAAAAGAGGGGCTTAAAATTACACTTTACCGCTGGTTAAAACACCGCAGTCAGGTCCACACTTTATTTGGTCAAACACCCATTGGTGGCGGCAACATAAAGAACGAGGGAAAAATACCACACGATAAATATGAAATGACAGTGTACAAAGAGAAGGAGACAAGGAAGAGGAGGAGGAGGAGGAGGAGGAGTTGGTGGTGGGGTGTACAGTTACCGCTGTTCCCACAGACCACACGCACACATGCATGCACATACGCACATGCACATACGCACACGTATACGTGCGCGCACACACACATACACATACACGCCTAGTAGCGACCAGTAAAGAGGCGGGGCCAGGACCTGTGAATCGACCCCTGCAACCACAATTAGGTGAGTACACACACATTAATGTATGCAGCGCGCTCACGCACATAAGAGCCATGCATAGCTTCAAAAAAAGGTACGATGAGGCTCTCGAAGGCAGGAGCCGAGACTTGACCCCTTCAGACGCAAATAGGCACCTGCGCGCAAGCACACACGAAAACAAACACACACACACACACACACGCGCGCGCGCAATCACACACACACACAAACATACACACACGAAGTATTAGGAAGTATTTCTTTAGTCATAGAGTTGTCAGGAAGTGGAATAGTCTAACAAGTGATGTAGTGGAGGCAGGAACCATACATAGCTTTAAGACGAGGTATGATAAAGCTCATGGAGCAGGCAGAGACAGGACCCAGTAGCGATCAGTGAAGAGGCGGGCCCAGGAGCTGAGTCTCGATCCCTGCAACCACAATTAGGTGAGTACACACACTTAGTGGAGGCAGGAACCATATATTTTTTTAAGACGAGGTTTGATAAAGGTCATTGATTAGAGAAAGAGGACCTAGTAGCGGTCAGTGAAGAGGCGGGGCCAAGAGCTATTATTCGACCCCTGCAACCACAAATAAGTGAGTACGAATAGGTGAGTACTCTACCAACTCTAGGGGATAGGTTGTAAACCTTTGGAAGAAGACCTAGGGGTGGTCACAGTACCGAGAATATCACAAACTGAATAACCTCTGCAGTTAATTTTACGACGTTTCGCCCACAACGAACTTCTGTCGAGTGCTTAATAAAGCCCCACTTGCTTTCAGCGTACAAGATAAAGCCCCTCTAATGGGTGAAACGTACTCGATAAATCCCCATTTTGGGTGAAACGTACTCAATAAATCGTCATTTTGGGTGAAACGTAGTGAAACAATATTTATCCTTTCCTAAATCGTCTTCGACTTTAAGAAGTTACTCTAATCACTTCAGTGTTGTGACAACGAGAAAAACAAATATATCAGCCGTTGTATATCAGAGTATATCCCATATACCAAACATAACACATTGTAATAGATTGTTTACCATACATGGAACGTTAAAAATATACTGTTTACTAAGTTTACTGTATACAGTATACTGTATGAACAACAAATTCATTATGTATATCAGCATATTCTGTATACTTATGTATAAGGAAAAAAAATGTTCCAGTGTATACAATACACTGTGTTAGCCAACAGACAAGGTAGTGAGGAGGGAGTATGGTTGGTTGGTGCAGAAATGAGGGGTAGTTAGGAGAAAATGATTTAATTCCAAGCTTTGCCATTTTTTGCATCCCCGGACTGGCGCTGTTGCCGGTATGAATGACACTCGCTAATTGAGTGCACGGGAAAGGCAACATCAACACCAAGTATTACATAATTCATACACTGCTGCTCAAGACTTTCCTAATTCAAAATGTGTTTTTTTTTTTTTTGGGGGGATGGGGAGGGAGGGATTTGTGTATGGATAGGAGTCTGATAATTACCGAGTCAAAAAGGAACTATTTTCAAACAAGCATTATATAATATAGTACACAAATTTTCGCTTGCCTTATTCGGCAAGAAGAGCATTGCTATTTAAGTCAAAATTGCAACTTTTACTTATTCTTCACGATATATATATATATATATATATATATATATATATATATATATATATATATATATATATATATATATATATATATTAAGAGGTGGACCATCCTATATATAATTAAAAAAAAAAAAAAAAATATATATATATATATATATATATATAAATGCACCACGTAGAAACAAACGGAGGCAAATAATAGGGAAAGACTCCGGTCAGCAGGATTCGAGCCTACGTTTGGAAGTTATCCACGAGTGTGGCTTGGCGCCCTATGTGACGCCTTAGACCACTCAGCAACAGATGTCTCAAAACTCTCGGTAGTTTGGTTACAAGCCATGTTTCTTCATAGTGCCGGGCACACCAGTGGGCCTCAGGCTTACTGGATTGAAGTATTCTTCACTGGTGGTGAACAGGTTACGTGCAGCCCTATTGACTCTCGTGTAGTTACAAGGCTTTAAACACCATTAATAGACCATCCAAAGGCACAGGTTGCAGAACAAGCAGTACCCCATTCGTACCCAAAGTTCTTGCCATTGTTCCAGAACTGAATCACTTATCAATAATAGTATAAAACAATCAGAACTAAACACTAAAGCCAAAAGGGTCATACAGTGAAATGCTTATTCAAGTTCAATTGTTTGTTTTGGCTTAATAATCTTGGACACAACTGAAATGTGCTGTTGCCTAAACATAACAGTTGCACTACGGTATGAAAATCAGTTTCCCTTTCATTTTTCGTCACTCAGGATGAAATACATTTACGAAGTCATGAAATCTGTCGGCATGAGTTGGGAGACTTCAGCAGGGCGATGAGGATATCAAGTCTTCCATTATGAGAGCTTAGAAGGTTTCATTCAAGCCGAGCTGGAGTTACCACAGTGGTGATGGTAATAGGGAGGTGCTGGTGATGGTGGGTTACTGGGTAAAATATTTTTGGCTGGGTGTTGTGGAGGCCGCCCCCTCACCTCCCCGGGGTCTCAAGGCGTCACACACATAGATACAGATTACACGTCCGAAAACTTTTTCGAAAAGTAAAGCAAGAAAAATGAATAAAAACTGGAAATCTGTGTCAGAAAGGTATACAACAACTATATACAGTAAAGCATATAATATATATATATATATATATATATATAAGATGGGGTCCACCTCTGGTACAAATTGTGGGACCCATAGCCTCGGAGAAGTGGATAAAAAGGCTTCAAGGAAGAATATTTGGATTTCTTCCTGATGCCATTTGAATATTCCACTTCTCCTACCACCATCTTTTAATTTTTTTACCAATAGGTATGTTTTATTACATAATAAAAAAAGATTTGAGAGATACATTGTTGATATAAAGATGGCATATACAGTACACGAGGTGAGAGATACATGTCTAGTACATATTGTTACATCTTTGTCACTGATTATAATGCGAAAATCTCATCCAGCTCTTCCGAGCTGGTGCGCGTCCAGAATACAGCATGCATTACCCTCTGAACAGCAGCGCTGAGTCGCTGGAACAGAAAACTAGCTGCCCTGGGATCCCTAGTTACCCTGTTGAGTCTTTTGCCCAGCTCCTTGAGGAACTTAGATGCACTCTTTCCCCATGAGCCAAGGGTGTCTGAGCCTATGGGAACAAACATATAATGATGGGCAAGTTCTCCATATTTTCTCGACTTCTGGGACTCCTGAAGGTGGCAGCAGCCCTCCTTCCTCCCTGGTGTACTGGAGATAGGTATCAGCCAAGGTAGATGCACATGTGTAGTCCCACACCACCTGCTTGCCGTCTGTCCAGGCTTGAAGGGTGATACCATCTGGACGCTTTTGGTTGCCATCAGATCTGCATAGTTGGGGTGGTTCCCTTACTGCTGGGCATCCGGCTGTTGTGAGGCTCCTCTTGATAATGTTATTAACCTCTTCATGTCTTGCAATCTTTCCCTCGGATTTGACACACAAGACCATGGTACCCGAATCGGTCTGCTGCTTCACTGCCACAAATACACCTGTGTTCGGCGAGAATAGGGGCGGCAAGTCGAAGGGCAACACCAATGCGGATGGTCTGTGGGTCGAGGCGTGTGCCAAGGCTGGAGTTGGGAACAGCCAAAAGAAAGTCCCTGCATGAGGAGCTCTCACTGCAAGTAGGCGGGCTCTATCCTTCCCTGACACACTCTGAAGCATTGCTGAGGCTATATTCTCTACTATTGGGCCATCCAGTGCGACTGTTTGTAGTTGTTGGGGGAGCAGGCCTGGTTTCAGAGCCTGTTAGGTTATCCCAGATCCTGGCTCCATCAACGAACTTTTGGTCATGGATTCCAATCGTGTCCCTAAGATGTTCAGGGAGAATTGCTGCTACAAGCCCTCTGGATGCAATGCATGAAGACAGAAAGCAGGTAAGCAATCTGAGATCCCGGGGTCTCAAGGCGTCACACACATAGATACAGATTACACGTCCGAAAACTTTTCGAAAAGTAAAGCAAGAAAATGAATAAAACGGGAAATCTGTGTCAGAAAGGTATACAACAACTATATACAGTAAAGCTATATATATATATATATATATATATATATATATATATATATATATATATATATATATATATATATATATATATATATATATATATAAGAGAGAGAGAGAGAGAGAGAGAGAGAGACAGAGAGAAGAGATTTATATTATTGTAACCACGAACGAGTGGTATTTAATCAAAACACTGCGACTAGCCGAGGACTCGAACCCATGTCGTTATGGCCTGCCTCAAGGTGAGCGAAAATCACATGACGCTCTAACCCACAGAACCACCAAATCCTACAAAAATCACGCACCCAGCAGAGGTATGTGTTTTACCGTGAGCCGAGGAAATACGGTGGTGTGGGTGCCTCGGAGCTAATTTCAATCCCCGTTTGGTGTACAGCAATGTTTGCAATGCCAAGTAAGTCAAGCTAATTATATTTTTTTTTATTGTAACTTCTTATTAGTCAGATCGTCTCATTTATTTTTTTATTGACGATAAATAATGAAAGCCAAATTTGAGATTGTATGCATTAAAAAATAGCTTATAACAAGATGGCTCAGTAGTTTTAAGAAAAGAAGTTGTATTTCACAGTTCTCAGCCTACAGCTGTAGTTTTGTAGCTATTGAGAAATGCTTACTGTTTGATTTGTGAATTGCTTAGCAAAACTACAGCAACCTACAGGAAGTAAAACTACAGCAACCTACAGGAAGTAAAACTACAGCAACCTACAGGAAGTAAAACTACAGTAACCTACAGGAAGCAAAACTACAGTAACCTACTGGAAGCAAAACTACAGTAACCTACTGGAAGTAAAACTACAGCAACCTACAGGAAGCAAAACTGCAGCAACCTACAGGAAGCAAAACTACAGTAACCTACTGGAAGCAAAACTACAGTAACCTACTGGAAGCAAAACTACAGCAACCTACAGGAAGCAAAACTACTGTAACCTACAGGAAGCAAAACTACAGCAACCTACAGGAAGCAAAACTACAGTAACCTACAGGAAGCAAAACTACAGTAACCTACAGGAAGCAAAACTACTGTAACCTACAGGAAGCAAAACTACTGTAACCTACAGGAAGCAAAACTACAGCAACCTACAGGAAGCAAAACTACAGTAACCTACAGGAAGCAAAACTACAGTAACCTACAGGAAGCAAAACTACTGTAACCTACAGGAAGCAAAACTACAGTAACCTACTGGAAGCAAAACTACAGTAACCTACAGGAAGCAAAACTACAGCAACCTACAGGAAGCAAAACTACAGCAACCTACAGGAAGCAAAACTACTGTAACCTACAGGAAGCAAAACTACAGTAACCTACTGGAAGCAAAACTACAGCAACCTACAGGAAGCAAAACTACAGCAACCTACAGGAAGCAAAACTACAGCAACCTACAGGAAGCAAAACTACTGTAACCTACAGGAAGCAAAACTACTGTAACCTACAGGAAGCAAAACTACAGTAACCTACAGGAAGCAAAACTACAGCAACCTACAGGAAGCAAAACTACAGTAACCTACAGGAAGAAAAACTACAGCAACCTACAGGAAGCAAAACTACAGTAACCTACTGGAAGCAAAACTACAGCAACCTACAGGAAGCAAAACTACAGTAACCTACTGGAAGCAAAACTACAGCAACCTACAGGAAGCAAAACTACAGCAACCTACAGGAAGCAAAACTACAGCAACCTACAGGAAGCAAAACTACTGTAACCTACAGGAAGCAAAACTACAGTAACCTACTGGATGCAAAACTACAACAACCTACAGGAAGCAAAACTACAGCAACCTACAGGAAGCAAAACTACAGCAACCTACAGGAAGCAAAACTACAGCAACCTACTGGAAGCAAAACTACAGCAACCTACAGGAAGCAAAACTACAGCAACCTACAGGAAGCAAAACTACAGTAACCTACTGGAAGCAAAACTACAGTAACCTACTGGAAGCAAAACTACAGCAACCTACAGGAAGCAAAACTACAGCAACCTACAGAAAGCAAAACTACAGCAACCTACAGGAAGCAAAACTACAGCAACCTACAGGAAGCAAGTACTGTTATGACCTGTCGCCTGCACGAGGTTCCTGAAGGCTGCATATCTCCTCTTCCTTTCCAATTAACACTTTATTCCCTAAAATATGGATTAAACAAACTCAGTGCAACTAAACCGAGGAAAAATATACCGGTATTACAACACGCCACCGTCCCACGAAGGACCCAAAGAAAGTGGCAAAATCAGTGTAAATATAGTTGGCAGCCAGTGGAAGGTTGATCCGTGGTGTGGGTCCCTGGCGGAACAACTTTGTCTTGAATATTACATGAGAGAGACTGGTGGAGACTTTTGACGCACTTCACCAGCTCTGCTGTGCCTCTAGCAGTAGTAGCAACTTCGGCTCTCTCTTTCAGCACTTCTGGCTGCGCCTCTCACAGAGGCAGCAACTTCAGCTCTCTCCTTCAGCATCTTTGGCTGCGCCTTCCACAGAGGTAGCAACTCCAGCTCTCTCAGCATCCTTCCTCAGATAGAACATCTTCAGCACATTTCACTGCACCTCCCACAAAGGGAGTAACTTCTCTCAATGCTTGTTAATCAGTGCAATTTGAATAGTACACAAAAATTTAGTATGTTTACAATTCACTTTCAAAGCCATCAGCACGTTTACGGATCACTTACAGAGCTTTCAGCATCTATGTACACTTTGAGGTCACTTTCAAAATCATCAGCATTTTGGTAGCATTGCAATTTACATTCAGCCCATCATCTTTCTATTGAAATTACTTAAATTTACTTTCGGATAATTTTTTGACGAGTTTCAGTTGTGGTTAAGTGCTAAAGTTATGTTTTTTAATCATAATTTCGAAAGAAGTGAACACACAAATTAAATACACACAACTACTTAACGAATTCGAAATTGCAGTTAAGGCTTTTTTTTAATACATCGTTTCGCCCAAGAGAGGCCTTTTATAAATTACATGATTGCTTCCACAATTTTGTGTACGTACGAGTCGTAATTTGCAACCTCCAAACTACATGTCAATTAAATACTTGTAAGAATTATCGTAGAGACCCGTATCGTTAATAGGGTTTTGATTTTTTTTTTTTTTTGGGGGGGGACAATTTTATCTAACTTGTCCTCATTCTAGGTTACTGGATAATTTCCAGGAGTTACAAGAGCCTATGAAAAAATATATCCTTACAGCTGAAATGAAATTTCCTATTCAGGTAACTGACTTGCCAGTCAGTAGCTACTGACTTGCCAGTCAGTAGATACTGATTTGCCAGTCAGTAACTGTTTTAGTTCTTTAGATTTCGTATGGAAGACAGTGTAAGGTGAGATTTAATTCATTAATTAAATCTGAAGGAGAGGCCGGAGGATGGACACTTGTATTCTTCAGTCAAACGAAGTTTCATTTGTATTGTATAGCATTAGTTATTACAATAACGGTATACAAGACAGAAATAATGAGGAATTAGCTAGCACATGTGTGACACCTGAGTACATACACACCTGGATATCTTTATCTGAAGACGTGTCTCCAACAAGTGGCTTTGTCAATTCAGACAAAGCCACTGTTTCTGCAAGGCTGAGGGACTGATTACCTCATCGTCTACTGTCTCTGGGGTGAACTGAAAAATGCCTTCAGATAGACACCCAGGTGTTACACACACACACACACGCGCGCGCGCACCAGGAGCTGAGTCTCGACCCATGCAATCACAATTAGGTGAGTACACACACAGTATACCATTAATGTATAAATATACCATAGTGAAAAATAGGAATAAAACCTGAGTGCTTTCGTGTGCTTACACACACATCTTCAGAGGAATAGAAAGAAAAGAGAGAAGCACGTTTTATATGTAAAACCCTGAGTGTTTAACATATAAAATTTGCCTCTCTTGCCATCTTCTTCCTATACCTCTGAAGATGTGTAAGTACATGAAAGCGCTCAGGTTATATTCCTATTTTTCACTGGTATTTTTATATATTTACAATCACTGTAATTTCTTCAAAAAAATACCATAGTGGTATTTTTTTTATATATTTGCAATCTCGCGTTTTATTGTGAGTTCTTCCAAGTAATCATATATAAGTAGCTGGCATTACTGAACCTCCGTCAGTAGTGTGAGGGAGGGGCCCCGGCAAGCACTGTCTCCTACTGGGGCGTTGGCCAAGTGTCTTCACGTGGAAGGCCCCATGCAGGCACTTCTCCTGTTACATCATGACTAGACTAGCAACACTGAGTAACATGACGCTCCCTTCCCCTCCACTTTCCTCCACCCACAGCCTACCCCCGATTATTTTCCTCACAACCCCATTATCTCTCAAAACAAATCCTGATATCTCTCCCACTTCCAACCTAAATATTTTCTCCCACTACCAATCCTACTATCTCCTCCCACAAACAGTCCCAATCCTAATATATCTCCCCGTTTCCCCCTTAAACAGTCAGTCCCAATTCTTCCCACATCCAACCCCAATATATTTCCAACACTCAACCACAGTGGTGCAGAACCCAACTCCAATGTACCGTAAAACTAAACCCAGCATCACCCCTATAACCAAACCTATTGTCTACCACGCATCCAAGCCCCATATCTCACCCAGAATCATCCAGAATATAGCAACAGTTTGTTGGATCAAGAGCCCCTTCATCATCAAAACACCGCCTTGGAAGGGTAAGGACAATGCAGAACGTAACGAGAGGTGTTGATTTACAGTGGTAACTCTTGGCGTCCTTGACTCCTTCAGGAGGAATGGCGGATCCAGTTACACACCAGCAGCAGCAGCAGCAGCAGCATGTAGGGCAGCAGTCAGGGTGGGCTCTAAGATAACAGATAACTTTAGCTCCTGCACATAAGCAATGTATAATTAGTTCTGCGGTCATATGACCTAGAGAACAAGCAAGGAGAGCTAGAAAATACACAAAGATAGTTACTTGTGCCGCAAGCTGGCTTAGAGAGACACTGAGAAAAAAACTCTAAAGCTAGCTAGTTTGCGGCTAACATTGAAGACAAGTCTAAAATATAATAATCCTAAAGAAAACAGAAACCAAATTAAAAAAAAAAACGAAAATGGGCATAACACGCAATAAAACACACAAGGAAAAAAAATATATGATAAAGTTTAGATGCATAGAAGAAGAGAATAAACGTTAACGAATAACCTTATATCTCCATTGGTCGAAAATCAGTCGGAGTAAATTCCATTCTGAGCCTCAAGCGCATGTATCGGACACATGAGAGGGGGGAAAAAATTCCTAGCTGAGTTGGGCATCCTGCCTGCTGACAAGAGCACAAAGTGAGATGTTGCAGCCTCACAAAGATTCAGCATCCTCTCGTATAATGAAGCAGGCTCGAGACGGGGGCAAAACTCGCTACTGTAAACATGGTAAGGCAGGCGAGGTTGTGCTCTCTAGCTTAGTTTGCTTTGTATGAGCATTGGTGGTTAAAAAGACACCTATAGCAGACCTTTTTATTATTGCGACGTTTCGTCTACAAGAGGAATTAAAACGTACCATGTAGGTTTTAATTCCTCGACTTATGCTCACGAACACTCCAGCCACTACAAGAACAACGGTGAAATGGCTCATTGCCGACAAATGTGAAGACTAAGAAATAAATTGCGGTGCAAAACGTTGTTCCCACCGATCGCTTGAGCTGCAACCTGTCTGTCTGTCTGTCTGTCTGTCTGTCTGTTTGTCTGTCTGTTGTCTGTCTGTTTGTCTGTCTGTCTGTCTGTCTGTCTGTCTTTATAAGAGGAACTCTTAAAGCTCGGTTCCATATGTTGGTCTGTCTACCTCTCCACTGTCTCTGGTGGTTAATCTACTGCGATAGTGTTTGTGTTCGGCGCGTTTGTAAAATGGTTTATTGAACGTCAAGTTTGATAAACCAGGAGAGTATAGGTAGGTATAGTGTATGTGTCGATCGAGTCTCTCCCACGTCTTGCACAGATCAATTTCCCACAGGTTTTGCATCTCACATAACAATACTGCCTTTGTTTCGTCAAGCTTTATGGGTTGCTCTAAGCTTTACGGGTTGCTTTAAGCTTTATGGGTTTACGCTTGGCCGCAGGTTTGCTAATCGTGAGTTAGGTGAAGATGACTGTCATAGGAATACCACATGGAAATCCGAGTAGATCCATAACATACTATGACAACATGCACTTAGGAAGGCAAAATTCGAAGCAGCTTGCAGTGTAAATAGACTGACAAATGTTGTAGTCGCCACGGTTAGTCTTGTTTACGAGCATTTCTGGCAGTTTGGCAGACACACAGACGATCAGATTAAATGTAAAGTATGTGGTCAGCGTTATGGTCACACTAAAGACCAGTGTGTTTGAGTATCCACTTTTTGAGAAACATGGAAATTGTACTGTAATCTATGTGATTTGTCAGGGTATTATTATTTTTTTTTTTAGCAGAAATAAGATACTAGACATTTTCAGCAAATATCCTCAATTTGCTTGCAACAGCTAAGGTATATTTGCAGGTACATATATCCAAATATATTCCTGCTATCCCGTTGGGGGTTGCTTCCTATGCTTTTGCAAATCCATGTGTTCCTGTGCTACCATCCACTGGACGATACACTATCCACTTCGGCGGCAAAATAAAAAAAAACAAAGACGACGACCAGTTTAGGAAGCGTAGACAGTGGTTGGTGGAGCCTCACGCCACTGATGGAGTCGTATGTGACCAGTGGAGCCTCGTACCACTGAAAGACTCTCTGCGTAAATTTTACGCAACAAAAAAGACTCCCACATGGTGTGAAGGTTAGCGAAGAATTCTCCTTCCTTGATAAATAATATTTCAAACCATACCCTAAACTTATTCTGGCGCTCAGGACAATAAACAAACCACCAAAAACTTAGCCCTGCGCTTGAAATTCCTCTACTCTTAAAAACTAAAAAAAAATGTTAACACGCAGCATTTACACGGGGGGAAAAAATAAAAAAAAGTGCTTGACTACTGGTGTTCCCCTCCCTCGCCAAGTGGCAGCACCAACTCCACAAAATACGGGCAAATCTCTCTAATACTTTGTCACCCCTGATGTAGCTTGACCATCCGGACAGCTATTGTGGTTTTTCGGGGCGAGAGAGAGGTAGGCCACGGGTCGGCCTCCGATGCTCCGTGTTTGATGGGGTCGCGACAGGTCGATGGGCACTTATCAACGAACCCGCGGTAGAATTTATGACCGCTCATGGTGCAAATGGCTGTGGTGGAATGTACTAGTGTTGATGGCACGGACTCACTGTCCGTTTTTTTTTTTTTTTTTTTTGAGTGTTGGTTCTCTCTCGTTTTAAATCGATGACATTTTGATGATATAGGGATTGGTGTCGCGTTGGTGGCGGTGTGTTTGCTTTGAGAAATGGGTGGGGAAGGTGGGGAAGGTCAGTGTGTTGTTGGGACGTGTACGCTAGTATACTTTGTGTGTGTGTAAGTGAGAGAGAGACAGGCAGTGTAGAGAACTGGCAAACCGACGCTTTAAACCATTCGGATACAGATGCCACATAAGTAACGTAACCTGCAGGATCGCAAGCTATGTTTATCTTGTGTGTACTCACCTAATTGTGGTTGCAGGGGTGTGTGTGTGTGTGTGTGCAAGATGGAACAAGTAACCCAGGCAGACCATGGGGCATTTCATTCCCAGAGATCGTGTAACATGACATAAAAACAATAAGATATTCCCATCAAACACCATTAAAATTAACAACGCATTGATTTTGACTCAAAGCCCTTTGTAATAGATTTTTAAATTTCGTAGTATTTTATATATATATATATAACTGTTAAATTAATATGATTTGGGCTTTTTGTTCATAAATCGTACCCATTTTTACCATATATTAGGAAATAAGCGTTTATTGAAATTTAAGTGGCTGAAATATGCCTTTTATATTTTGACTCTTGTTATGAAAAACTAGAAAAAAAATCTACCACAAAAGTGTATAACAGAAACACAGGACGAGTGGGAAAAAAGATACTTTAATTAAGGTCGAGAATCGTGGCGTTATTATTATAATCAGTCATCATTCATCATCATTCATCATCTCAATCATTCATCCATTGATCCATCATTCATAATGAGTAGTGGTGGTGATCATGTTATCAGTAATTGATGGTGGTGATAGTGGTGTCGTGGTATTATCGAAGATGGTGGTGGTGGTGGTCATATTGTAGTGGTCACGCCAAAATTGCTGGAGGAGCGGGACGTTGGGGGCGTTGACCCCCCGGAACAACGCCCAGGTAACAGCAACATCACTGGTAGCCACACCACCACCACCATCACCACCACCATCACCACCACCATCACCATCACCATCATCACCACCACCACCATCACCACCATCACCACCACCATCACCACCACCACCATCACCACCATCACCACCATCACCACCATCACCACCATCACCACCACCACCACCACCCCCACCATCACCATCACCACCACATGCAAGCCTTCACCCTCAGTAGAAGAAAGTGAACCCCACTAATTCTATTATGCCATTCCGCCAGCTTGTTGCCCCGTGTGACCAAACAGGCTACAACAACCCTTGAGTCCTCCTGTACTAAGAGCTACTCTCCCATGATCGCCTCCTCCATGATAGGCCAGGTAATTCACCCATAACCCGCAATTAAGAGAGAAACCTCATAACGACGTTTCGGCTTGGCAAGAGTCCAGGAGAAACCGAAACGTCGTCAAAAGGTTACTTTTCGAACTATGGGTCTTTGGTGATTGCTCGAGCCAAGGTATTGTGATGATGTATTCTCTATTGGTCAGCTGACTCTATCATCATCCCCTGCCACTGACTGGAACAGCATCCCCTGCCACTGACTGGAACATCATCCCCTGCCACTGACTGGAACATCATCCCCTGCCACTGACTGGAACATCATCCCCTGCCACTGACTGGAACATCATCCCCTGCCACTGACTGGAACATCATCCCCTGCCACTGACTGGAACATCATCCCCTGCCACTGACTGGAACATCATCCCCTGCCACTGACTGGAGCATCATCCCCTGCCACTGACTGGAGCATCATCCCCTTCATCTGGCTAGATCATCGTCCCCTGCCACTGACGGGGATCCCCTGCCACTGACAGGGATATCATCCCCTGCCACTGGACTCATAGATAGTTACGTAAATTCGTATGATAAAGTCGACACTCAATCATCCAAATCAAATAATTGACAGCTTTTTTGGAAAAAAGAGGACAGGGAGGGATAGAGAGAGGGATGGAGGGAGAGGGAGAGAGAGGGAGGGAGAGGGGGAGAGAGAGGGGGGTAAAGGTGTACAGAATGAATTCCTCTACGATCGCTCTTTTTTGTGTTAAAGATTACAGAATATTTCAGGCACTAATCCGATTTGTAAAATTTGAACGCGTATAGAGCAGTGTCAAGCATATTTGTGTGTTGAATGTGTTTGACCGCAGAACTTGCAAGCGGCGAGGGATGGAGTGCTCTCTCTCTCTCTCTCTTTCTCTCTCTCTCTCTCTCTCTCTCTCTCTCTCTCTCTCTCTCTCTCTTCTCTCTCTCTCTCTCTCTCTCTCTCTATCTCTCTATGTTTTAACTAACACGGGGCTCTCTGCAGAATTAGATGAAAGCCTGCCATGAATTTTACAAACAAGGAGCTTTTGCATTGCCTTTTCAATATCATTTTCAAATTCAAACAAAAGTTGTGCTATTGTTATTTTTACAGCTCCATACTTAATGTTAAGTAAACACACTTTACTGAGTGCAGTTGAAGTCATGCAAGCTTTTCTTTGCTCAGTTGTCCTGATGGTTTAATATCTAGTTGTTGAGAAAGGTATTGCTGGTACGACACAAGTGGTGCTTGATTGTATTATCGCTGGTGACAGGTGACAGGGCCTAATAATTGATGTTCTTTCACTTGGCCGTCGACTTCTCGGGGGTTAGATACCCTTGTTGAAGAGACAAATGAGGTGCGTTGCCTTGCGAATTCCCTAACGCTGGGGTTCTTAACCAAGGGTACCCCTTTGGCTTAGTTCCCATACCCCTTGGAGGTATGAGGCTCGATCTCTGAATAATTTAAGAAGAAATGTTGTTGACAGATTAGAATAAACTATCACCTGTTTTGTCCCAAATTATCCATACGTAAAAGCAAGCTATTGGCATCTTTTGAAGTCATATTGGTACTTAATAGGACTGATGATGGTGATTTCGACAGTCTGGCGAAGGGGGTATGGGGCATATTTTGCAATCCATTGGGAGATCAGCAATCCTAAAAAGGTTAATTCCTTCTGCGTAACTTGTCGGTGATGTGTAAGGTAAACACCTGCTTACTGTCAAGATTTACCTGAACTGTTGTCAAACAAATGTGAGATGTGTCCCAACACTCATCTTCACGTCTATCTTTCATGGGCCAGGACGCAGTTTTCATGGGATTTCGGAGAAGGTATCCCATTACGATGTATCCTTGTTTTGAAAGCTGCGTCTCTTCCATTCATTCTCACGTTGGTTCCAGTAGCCAAATCATGCTGCCTTGTGTTCAGCTTCACCTCTGCTTTCCAGCAGCAAATGTAATCTATCCTCGCTTAACTCCAAGAAGATGTGGTTATACGTTAGTGATTAACGAACCTCAAGTCAGTGGGTATCTCCTCTTTAGTCAGATTAAAGGTTGAAGTGTAGTTTCCTCCTAAAACATGGGATTTAGTAATTCAGTTTCTAGATAGCTAAAGTTGAATTCAAATAACTTAATGCTGAGGATAGTGAAGAAAATACAAGTTGTAGAACAAACTTTTATTAAGACAACATTTCGCTTTGTGTAGAAATTTATGAAGTTATGACTAATCTAGTCATAACTTAATAAATTTCTACACAAAGCTGGAACTAGTAGTAGCATATAGCACTCCTTCATTTAAAACTACTCAGATCATCCTGTAATTAATCACTAAATGGAAAATGAAGCCAGAAATTCCTTATGCTTAGACCTATGTCAACAGGCCGTAGTGCCATACCCAGTTTAAGATACGTTCAGTATTTATCCGGCGTGATAAAAGGGGGTAGAGTCCTAGAGGGAATGATCCTGTTATTCTATAATTAGGGATCAACAGCTTATAGAACCTACTTCACCAGATGCCAAAGAACATTTTGTCCCTGTTTCTCGCTGACAGAGAACAACGATGGCTCTCAATTTTGGTGAGGATATCTCTAGTGCCTCTGATTCTCGTAATTTTTAATCAGCGTTTCAAAGCAGTGCTGACCAAACCAAAGGTGAAGTGTAAGCTTAATCATATCCTGCTGATGTGAAATTTCCTTCCAAAGTTCTTACAGAACTAAAAAAAAATCAACTCGGTTAATTTTCGGATTCAGTGTCTGCCCTCTTCAGTTTTAAATTCAGGAACATCATCATAAATATTATAGAGGAAATATAAAACGAAAAAAGTTAGAAAATGTATACTGTTACTATTATTATTACTATATATTTTGTTGTGGATATATGATGAAGTGACAAAAACAGGATCAAAGCAAAATATTGATCACAGGTTTGGAGAAACGGACCAAATTAGAAGGAAAATTCCAATCAAGAATCTAGAGGATGGGTTCAGTGAAAGTAAAGTTTTAGTCAGTAGTGAATCAGTACTGTGTTACCCCAAGGTTGTAAAAGCCAGAGAAACTGTTTTCCTTGCAATAAATGATTCATCTCCTATCCTCCATTCCTTCCTTCGCCTCTCTCTCTCTCTCTCTCTCTCTCTCTCTCTCTCTCTCTCTCTCTCTCTCTCTCTCTCTCTCTCTCTCTCTCTCTCTCTCTCTCTCTCTCTCTCTCTCTCTCTCTCAGCTTCCCCGTGGATGCTATCATGGAGAGTTGAGCCACAATTGGCCACTGGGCGAAAGTACTTCATCTTCCTGGCTATGAACTACTGGCTGAGTATATAACTTACACGATGTTTATGTCCATGTGTCCTTAAGTGGTGAAAAAAATTCAGGATCACCTTTCACCTCGGCGGTCATGCTCCTTGAGGCGAGGGTGCATAAGGGCGTCCCTGTGGCTGGGTGCCCCGGGGAGGGACCTGAGGGTCGGCCCCTCCCTTGGAAGGGCCTTGGGGCAGGTGGCGAGGGACGGGTCCCAGGGACGTAGAAGGCGAAGGAGGCAGACCGTTCAAGCCTCCCTGCTTCTAGTGCTTGACTCCGCTAGTATTGCTGCTGTTGTTGCTGCTGCTGTTGCTGCTGCTACTACTACTGCTGCTACTTCTGCTACTACTACCACTACTACTACTACCAATACTACTACCACTACTACTCCCATTACTACTACTACTATTATTTTCACCATCTCCCCCTATCCTTCTAATCTTCCTCTTCCTGCTGTGCACCTCGTTCTTCTCTCCGTTATCGTTGTTCTCCCTCTGCTTACCACCACTTCCTATTTACCTCTTACTGCCTGTCTCCTATCAATTTCTTATTAATTTGCTGACACATAGCTTATCCTTCTCCTCCTCTTCTTTTCCTTCGAGGAGGCCTGGTCTTGGACAGGAGGGGCGGGGGCGTTGACCCCCGAAAACGTCCTTCAGGTATCCTTCTGCTATACATTCTTTCCTCTCTTATGCCTCTCTCTCTCTCTCTCTCTCTCTCTCTCTCTCTCTCTCTCTCTCTCTCTCTCTCTCTCTCTCTCTCTCTCTCTCTCTCTCTCTCTCTCTCTCTCTCTCTCTCTCTCTCTCTCTCTCCCTACACCAGTTTTAAGCTGGCATTCCTCGCTTAAGTGCGTATGTACGTGTTCTCATCTAATTGTGGTTGCAGGGGTCGAGTCATAGCTCCTGGCCCCTGGTCTGTGTGTGTGTATACGTTTACGTATGGACGTCTTTGGTACGTGCATGTACTCACCTAGTTGTGGTTGCAGGGGTCGAGACATAGCTTGCAGGGGTCGAGACATAGCATGTGCGTGTACGTGTGCTGGTACTTGCGTGTGCACGGGTACGTGACTGTGTGCGCGCGTGCCCAGTTGCACACTCCATTTTCTGGTTGCGGGTTTGGTCTCAGCTCCTGGCCCCAACTGTAGACTAGATTTTACCGCCGACGAAACTCGTGTATTGTATATACATCCCTCGTATCTAGCCAGTGGACGGTAGTGGATAGGTTACTGCCTAGGAACTAGGGGTCGGAAAGATTAACGGAATGCATCTGTATGTACTCTGTATCTATAAATTATTTTCATTAATGCAATTCCTTGGCATATCACATAGGTTATTATGCTGTCTGTTTATATTCCTCAATAAGTGGATAGCGAAGCACATACTGCTCTAGATAGTGACCAAAAAGCAGACAGAATACTGGACATCTGTGTCTGCCAAACTGCTAGAATTCTAGGCCTGGCCACTGCAACATAGTCAGTTTGCATATTTACAGAGGTGTCTTTAGGGACCTCAATGAACTTTTAGAAGTCTTTTGTCATCGTTAGGTTCATGATGTCTTTATTTGATGCTGGTTATATTAACCTGGTATGATATTATTTAGTTGTGTTGAGTATTCGTTGTTTTCATTTGTTGATTTTATCGTTGTTCTTATTGTATATTTTTTATGGCTTGGGTACTTACTGACCAGTGCGGCGAAAGTGCTTAGTAAATACGATAGTCGTAGCAGTAGTTGCTCAAGTGTTTCTACTACTACTATTGCTACTGGTGCTGCTACTACTACTATTACTGATGTTGCTACTACTACTACTGCCACTATTATTACTACTATTATTAGTACTACTACTACAGTCGCCGCATTATTAGTTGCTGGCCTCTTGGTCCCTATCATACCTACCATTGAAACTCTGTATAGAGTTTCCCTTGTACCACTTCCTTAACACTGTCCAAAAAGAGAATCATTCCTCAAGCCACTGTCCAACGAGAGAATCGTACCTCTATGCAGTGTCCAACAGAGGGTACATCACAATCAACACTGTTCAATGAAGGCTTCTGGGTACAGGTTGCATATTAATTTATTGACTGAAAGGATGGCCCCGCGGCGCTGATGCGAGAGAATCCCAGCTAAAATCATCTGCCCCAATCTTATGAATATCTAACAAGTTAATTACGGCTGCTGGTGGGCAGTGGGTTGCTTGCACGCTAGGCTCCTGGTTGCACAGGTACCTGTGCAATGAGTCTTTACAATGTTCCTCTATAGTGAATCAATACATTGTTCCTCTATAATGTAACTGGTCATTGTTCCTCCATAATTTACTGATTCTGTCTTTGACAACATGCTCATTGGAAAAGCCAGGTGTAGATACCCCAGAATCAGTGAAAAGAAAATGAATGTATATTTTTCTGTGGATTCCGTCACACAACGAATTACTCAGGACAAAGTTGATAAGTTAACTTAGTTACAAGTATTTGTGGTACTTCTAGGACACCGTCTGCTTCATTGTTCACTTACTGAAAATCGAAAATAGTGTATGTAAAATGTCTAGGGATTTTATTAATAACAATAAGATACCAGACATAATGAACACGTATCCTAAAATCTGCTTGCAACAGAGAGGACATTTGTAGATATAAATCTAGTCGTAGTCCTGTTAACCCTTCTGTGGCCTAGTTCCAAGGTCGTTTGTGCGTCCGTATGCTCTTGCGCTACCGTCCATAGGACGGAAATGGAGTGCACAATAAAATAGGCTCTGTATTGAGGAGGGCAAAGCTTGGGGAGGTAAGATTTAGGAATATATCTGAAGGAGGGGTATTAAAGTTGCAGTTTTATAACTGAAGTGTAAGCACGCCTCTCTGGCAAGACAGTGATGGCGTGAATTATGGTGAAAGTTTTTCTTTTTCGGGCCACCCTACCTTGGTGGGAAACGGCGGATGTGTTAATAAAATAATAATCTAAAGGGTAACTATTAAATATAGTACAGAAGGGTAATATATATTTGTATTATAGCAGAAAGTTTATGTAAACATTAGAAAACTGTTCCAGTACCTCCTCCAGGTGGTAGATCAGCCAGGCTGTGATGGCCAGCCGGTCGCTAGCAGCAACAATCTGGTTAACAGTCACCTTCGTAATGTGTTAACAGGTGTCTCTCTCTTCTCAGATGTATGATACGACTATTTTTACAAGCTTTTTTTTGTGTGTTCTGAATTTGTTGGGAAATTTATGAAAAAAATCAAAATATTCGTTGTGGATATTTAAAGAAAACTACTAAGTCTTACACGTCTTTAAAAGAAGATGAAGGAACTGAAGACGACGACGAAGATGAAGACGACGACGAAGATGAAGACGACGACGAAGATGAAGACGACGACGAAGATGAAGACGACGACGAAGATGAAGACGACGACGAAGATGAAGACGACGACGAAGATAGAGACGACGACGAAGATGAAGACGACGACAAAGATGAAGACGACGACGAAGATAGAGACGACGACGAAGATGAAGACGACGACGAAGATGAAGACGACGACGAAGATGAAGACGACGACAAAGATGAAGACGACGACGAAGATGAAGACGACGACGAAGGTGAAGACGACGACGAAGATAGAGACGACGACGAAGATGAAGACGACGACGAAGATGAAGACGACGACGAAGATGAAGACGACGACGAAGATAGAGACGACGACGAAGATGAAGACGACGACGAAGATGAAGACGACGACGAAGGTGAAGACGACGACGAAGATGAAGACGACGACGAAGATGAAACGACGACGAAGATGAAGACGACGACGAAGATGAAGACGACGACGAAGATGAAGACGACGACGAAGATGAAGACGACGACGAAGATGAAGACGACGACGAAGATGAAGACACGACGACGAAGATGAAGACGACGACGAAGGTGAAGATAACGACGAAGATGAAGACGACAATAACGAAGACGACGACGACAACGATGAAATAAATACATTCTGGCTTCTCAAGACCCACATCTTGAGAATTCGAAATTCATCATTCAAATTTCTATATAAACAGAAAATTTACACTGAGCCCCGACAGGCATAAACTAAAAAAAAAGAAAAAAAAAAAAAGCTGAATTAAAACCAATGGAAAAAATATTACTCTCGCGATTAAATGGATGCTCCCTTCCCCCCCCAAAAAAAGAACAGACTGACACAAGCCTTTTAAAACATTTCAAAAATCTAAAATCCTGAAATGTTGGTAGGGGGGGGAGAGAGGGGGTTAAAAAAAAAAGGGCCGAGTTGTTGTGTGTGTTGGTGTAGACGGGAGATAAGAGTCTACTGCAGGCAAGCACACAGCTGATACCACTGATAAGGAGGGTCAGATGGTTTCCCCCCTCTCCCTTTACCTCCCCCCTCTTACCCTTCCGTCTCCCCCCCTCCCCTCCCCGCTTGCTGCGTTGCCACTGTGAGCTGGGCACTGTGACTTTAGTTCACTGGGGTCACGGTGCTGGTGTGGGAGGGGAAGGGGGGTCATGTTACAGTTCCTTCACTGGGGTGTACGGTGATGGGGTGCATGGTGATGGGGGTGTCCGGAGTATTCTGGGGTGCACACTGCTGGGGTCACGGTGGGGATGTCGGTAGTGTAATGGGGTCACGCTGCTGGGGTCACGATGATTGGGGGTGTCAGTAGTATACTGGGGTCACGATAATTGGGGGTTGTCAGTAGTATACTGGGGTCACGCTGCTGGGGTCTAATTTGGTTTGCTGAAATAACGGTGGGGGGTCACAGTTTCTTCCCTGGGGTCCCGACGCTGGAGTCATACTTCTGATGACCCCAGAGTGCAAGGATGTGATCAGACGAAGGGTGACCAGAAAGTGCAATAACCTTGGCGTCACGGCAGTGGAGACAGACTTTATACCCAGCTTTCAGAATGGGTATGACAGGATCAACGATACTAGAAGGTGAACCCATTCACAGTGGCTGCAGGAGCTAGGACTCGACCCCTGCGACCACAAACACACATTATTATTACACTCATGGGGACTCTGAAGAATAAGACACAGCTGAAGAGGGTCCCAAAAGGAAGTCGAAATATACAGATCATTTAATCTGTCTCTATGTGAATTATTTATGAACATTTGCAAGTGTTAATTGCACATTAGTTATTTAACAAGACACGTGCAACACTTGTGTGTTATTCTTATTGAAACGTTTAGTCTGGTTAACAGGCTTTCTCAATTTAATGTGGGCGAAATGTTTTTCGGCACGACACCCCAGAAGTTGCATACGTGTTTTGTTCTTAAACTCTTCGGCACTTAATACCATTAATGCTATCACAGGGAAGCGCTAAACGCTGAGGTGTCGTTACAGCGTCCGGGAAGGCAATCCTGTACCATCTAAGGAAAAGGAGGACAGTTCCATTTCTCTGAATCAAGAGCCCTTCACCAGCATCAAGGCACCTCCCTGGAAGGGCACACAAAGAACAAAAGCTTATTAGACCTGCACAAGTATGCCTATTAGTCTGTCAGTCCCGGGGAAAAAGTATATATAAATTTAATTAAATACGTTGATTAATTAAGAAATGAAGGCAGTTTAAATTTCGATGTAATTCTGGGTGGAGATGTGATGAGCGACTTGCACCATTACTTCAGGTGGCCACAGAGATTATTTTCAAGACAAGTGTTGGAAATGGTGGTGGTTATATACAGCCTTATCGTCTGTGGCACGCTGGCACGAACTGCCAGGTGATGTGGGAGAGAGATGTGTATTGGTGGTGGTGTGGGAGAGAGAGGTGTATTGGTGGTGATGTGGGAGAGAGATGTGTATTGGTGGTGGTGTGGGAGAGAGAGGTGTATTGGTGGTGGTGTGGGAGAGAGATGTGTATTGGTGGTGGTGTGGAGAGAGATGTGTATTGGTGGTGGTGTGGATAGAGATGTGTATTGGTGGTGATGTGGGAGAGAGATGTGTATTGGTGGTGATGTGGGAGAGAGAGTTGTATTGGTGGTGATGTGGGAGAGAGATGTGTATTGGTGGTGGTGTGGGAGAGAGAGGTGTATTGGTGGTGGTGTGGGAGAGAGATGTGTATTGGTGGTGGCGTGGGAGAAAAATTCTGGGCTGAGGGTGTATTGGGGGGTGTTGTGAAGGTGTATCTGAGGTAGGAGGGGAGGACTGTGCGAGTGTACTGGTGTGGTGGAAAGCTGTGTAGGAAGGATTGAGGGTTTGTTAGTGGTGTAGAGAGATGTGTTGGAAGGAAGGAAGGAAGGAAGGAAGGAAGGAAGGAAGGAAGGAAGGAAGGAAGGAAGGAAGGAAGGAAGGAAGGAAGGAAGGAGGGAAGGAAGGAAGGAAGGACTCAGAAGTAGACAGGGCTGTTATGGGGCAATACGGAGGGAGGCAGGCTTGATTCTCTCAAAAGTTCGCAAAGAAAAATAAAAAATAATTGAGAATAATGGGAAAGGAACAAGGACTGAAGGAAGAGGATGAGAGAGGGAGGGCAAGTAGCAAACTGAGAGAGAGAGAGAGAGAGAGAGAGAGAGAGAGAGAGAGAGAGAGAGAGAGAGAGAGAGAGAGAGTGACAAGGGGATAACAGGGTGATTGAAAGCACGCCTGATAAGATTACTGTTATTTTTCTGGCTCTTGAGACTAAAGCAAGAAGTGTCTGCGACTACTCAATGATTACACACACACACACACACACACACACACACACACACACACACACACACACACACACACACACACACACACACACACACACACATACACATACACACACACACACACACACACACACTCACACACACACACACACACACACACACACACACACACATACACACACATTAAGAGACCTGCTTGCTTCAGTGCGGGACCTAACAAATACATCCTTGCACTCAAACGCACAATTAACAAACGCATGAAATGCATGCACACGAGCAACAAACGAATAAAAACACACACGAACCCCAAGTGCATAAAAGCACACAAAAACTGTCTACACACGCGCGTTTACAGTGGTAGATGTGTTAATGTGTTAAGACAATACGATACTGCAGCATCCTCACTGTTTATAAAGAACTAATTGTTTACAACGCAGTGCGCAACGGCGGTCAGTCCGCCGCTGCCAGAAGTTCTCCTTCAATTTACATTTTTTAGTTGGTGATCCATTCCTAAATTTAGGATAATTTCGGTTAAAGTGATGTAATCTAAAATAATCAGCGTCTAGCTTTGTACGTGGCTTGTATAGTCGAGGAAGGAGAATACTTCAACGGCACAGTAAACGAATCATAGATTGTTTTTATACGCTCGTTCTGTAGTTCTTGTCTTTGTTATATGTCCCGTATTGCTTGCTGTCTTGTGTGTCCCAGTCCAGTAGCTTTATTCAGTACTTTCGCCCAGTACTCCAGTCTAGTACTTTCATCTAGTACTCCCATCTAGTACTTTCATCCAGTACTCCCATCTAGTACTTTCATCCAGTACTCCCATCTAGTACTTTCATCCAGTACTCCCATCTAGTACTTTCGTCCAGTACTCCCATCTAGTACTTTCGTCCAATACTCCCATCTAGTATTTTCATACAGTACTCCCATCTAGTACTTTCATCCAGTACTCCCGTCTAGTACTTCCGTTCAGTACTCCGTTCAATGTATCTCTTTAGTATCTCGGTCCAGTATCACCATCTCGTATCTTCGTAGTGCACATATTTACATCTCAGTCTAATGGTTGCAACCATAACCATTATTTTTAAAGGGGTGGAGAGGTAAGCCAGCGGAAGGCGTCGGTCAGATAGCCTAAAGCTCCAGCTGCGGGTCGTCATATGACTAAGACCTGCGTCAGGAAACACTTGTCCTCTTTCCTGACAAACCTTACCTAACATCTCCTCCCGCTCTGTACCTCGCGTCTATGTACACCTCGCGTCTGTGTACACCTCGCGTCTATGTACACCTCGCGTCTATGTACACCTCGCGTCTATGTACACCTCGCGTCTATGTACACCTCGCGTCTATGTACACCTCGCGTCTATGTACACCTCGCGTCTATGTACACCTCGCGTCTGTGTACACCTCGCGTCTATGTACACCTCGCGTCTATGTACACCTCGCGTCTATGTACACCTCGCGTCTATGTACACCTCGCGTCTATGTACACCTCGCGTCTATGTACACCTCGCGTCTATGTACACCTCGCGTCTATGTACACCTCGCGTCTATGTACACCTCGCGTCTACGTACATCTCGCGCACCGTCACATAAGCGGTCGTTCTCCGCGCGCCGTCAAACCATTTTCAAAGACTGCAGTAGTTAATGGAAAATGAAGAGGGGAAAAAGAAACACGACAAGAACGCGATTCTCCACCATTGTACTTGACACTTCTCGTTGGTTGCCGGTGCATTTTTGTTCCCCGCCGGTAGCCTTTGTGTCCACCTCTGACGAGACACATTCCCAAATATTTCACGGGAAACCCACCTCTGGAAAAGTACGTTCGTTTTTGTACGGGAAGACTTGGGGGGGGGACGGGGTGAAGTGGGGGAACTTGACCCCTTCAAGCACTGGTGTAGGGGGTCCCACTCCTGTCTGTGACTGACTGACTGATACCGAGTTTTATAATATATATATAATTATTTAGAGTATTACCACACACAATCAAAGATCTTAAAGTCACAGAGGGCTCGAACCTGGCAGAAAAGTCTCCATCAATTACATTTTAGACGTTTCACACGACGAATTCGGATGTATGAAAATCCAATCAAATACAGGGACATTATAATTCAGGTTGGGGGAAAGTTTCACAGACTTTCCTCCCAATTTTTTTTTCTCGTGCAAGACTTGAGCTTTTCTAGGCGTGGGGAGGCAAAAACGATATTTTCCTCTTTTATCGTTCTAGTTATCTAATGGGTTATAATTATAACCTTAATTTTTAAAGGGAGTGGAGGGGTAAGCCAGTGGAAGGCCTCGGTCAGATGACCAAAAGCTCCAGCTGCGGGGTTGTCATATGACTAGTCTTCTTTCCTGACAGACCTTACCTAACCAAACATCGTTCTGCTATGCTCCTGTGGGTCAGACCTTGCATACAAATCATAATTTTATAAGCAATTGTGAGATTTAATCAAATTCTTGTTGTCCCATAGCCGTGGACATCCGCTGATCAACTCCAAATATATGAAATGCTTCAACTTTCTCCCTGTACATAAAGGGAAATGGAGTATTTTTTTTTTTAATGTGGGATTCAGCTTGGCGAATGCATTTCGATTCCTCTTTTAAGTCTGTTTAATTAATTTTCGTTAGGTGACGCCATGTGCCCTATGTATATTCAATGATCTCCTCTGGTTTTAATTGATTGCCTGTCTAGTCTGGCAAATAGAGAGTTTGTCCAACATTAGCTTGGGTAAGAAATGTTTTTATATATGTTTTCTTGTTTTGAACACACACACACACACACACACACACACACACACACACACACACACACAATACACAACAGTCCAAGTGTCTATCGATAAGTGCCATATACTGGCATATAAAGGTAAGTTCAAATTAACATCATATAGGATTTTTCAAGGACACCTAAGAATAGTAAATTCGTGAAGTTACTGCAGAAAATGCACATATATTTGGCTGCCTGGAAAAAAAAAATGATTACCTAGTAAGCCAGGTAGGTAGGGTCTGTCGGGAGGGGGGGATAAAAAGAACACATGTACACACGCATGTATCGTAGTTAGCTCGTATGTGTCCGCTGCCGCCTTGAACACAACTTCCTCACTGGAGTCTTGCAAATTCCTTGATTGCATGTGTCGATCAGGTCGTAATCTTTTCCGTGGCCTCGTCTGGTCGTATCTAACACCACGCCAGTTTCCTTCCCTGACTAGTCTTTTCTTATGTCCAGAGCTTGATTATTTTTTTGCCTTCTAGTACATTACTTTCCTACAAAAATGGAAAATTATTTCTCTCTCTCTCTTCTCTCTCTCTCTCTCTCTCTCTCTCTCTCTCTCTCTCTCTCTCTCACACACACACACACACACACCTATGGACATGCATTTTATCATGTCCTTCTACTTAAATCTTTTATTTGCTCTACGATAAATTTCTACCTTTTTCTTTGTACAGGTGTTCAAGAGGATTTTCACTTTTTCCGCCAACCAATTTATTCGACTTGCTCGCTGGGGGTTAAAAAAAAATCCGTCATGAAAAATAAATGAAATATATTTTTTCAGTTTGTTGCTGTTTCTCTTGCATTACTGGATAACGGTAACGGAACATTGAGTGCAACACCTGCAACCTGTTGTCAAAGAGGGTGTATGTCACTGCTGTCAAGGCTAGAGTGTTTGTCACTGCTGTCAAAGCTAAAGGATTTATGTCACTGCTGTCAAAGATAGAGGATTTATGTCACTGCTGTCAAAGCTAGAGGATTTATGTCACTGCTGTCAAAACTTTAGGATTTATGTCACTGCTGTTGAGGCTTGAGAGTTTGTCATTGCTGTCAAGGCTAGAGGATTTATGTTACTGCTGTCGAGGCTAGAGAGTTTGTCACTGCTGTCAAGGCTAGAGGATTTATGTCATTGCTGTCAAGGCTAGGTGGCTACTGGAGTCATGAATTGAAATATGTCCACCCATGAACCCCTGTTTGCCCGAGAACGATTATTAACATTGTTCTGCAGATTGCACCTCCAAACCTCGTACTCTTTCGGTCGGCTGACCAGCCAACTGGACACAAGGAGTGTGAAGGAGGTAGTCAGAAGGGACGGGCAAGCCAGGTGGTCAGACAGGTAGTAGGTAGACGGGTTTGGCCGCTCCCAAGACGGTTAAACACACAATAGACAGACTTGATATAAAAATAATAGAAAAAAAAAGACTGGCCGTCAGATATACATCGTGTAGGAACCGAGGCAATGTACAAGCAGGAGGGCTGTCAGTCAGGGTGGCGAGGCAAGCAGTTAGTACACGCTGGTGTAACGCACGCTGACCCAAGTGACGGGTACTGTGTTAGACAGATATATGAAAAGATATTGATTGTGTGTGTGTGAGAGAGTGTGTACATGATAAATACAGATATTAAAAGCATCTGCCGTCTTATATTTAGATTGGTAGGCTCTATACTGAGAGAGAGAGAGAGAGAGAGAGAGAGAGAGAGAGAGAGAGAGAGAGAGAGAGAGAGAGAGAGAGAGAGAGAGAGAGAGAGAGAGAGAGAGAGAGAGAGAGAGAGAAAGAGAGAGTGCATAGTACAAATTGCCCAATGCCCATATACGTCTATTCCAAGTAGAAAAATTAGATCAAATATAACTGAATCTAAATGGATGAGTATCAGACTAACACATCACTTGGTTGAAGAAAGAAGCATATACAGCCAAATCAAGAGAAGGGTGTCTCCTTATCGACCAATATATTCATTCTGAGAGAGAAGTCAGAAAAAGAATCAGAATGGCTAAAAGAGATTATAAATTTAAAGTTGTGAGAGAATCAAATACAAACCCAAAGAGGTTGAAGGTATTAAGGAACCAGATGAACGAAACGAAAGACTCACTTAAATGTAGCTCTGGTTGACTCATTTATAACAACAACAATAATAATAATAATAATAATGATAATAATAATAATAATAATAATGATAATAATAATAATAATAATTTTACAAGTACTGACATACTATAAAGAGCATTTCGGGCAACTTAGTAAGTTTATTCAGATATAAGTACACACAAATACAGTTACATAAATTATCATACATATATGTGTAGATTACCTAGAATAACCTAGGATAACTTAGGTTAATCTTGTTCCCCAGGATGCAACCCACATCAGTCTGCTTCCACGAATGCGCTAGAAAAATATACCCATTGAAGGGTGACAAAATTGATTACCTATACAAGAAGTCTTTCTAAGAGAGGCTGAAGGTACCGAATTTTCACTCTGGACAAAATTTGAAATAGAGGGAGTATGACTGAAGTATACAATTCGAAAGTGGGAATAACATGTTTTCAGCACTTAACATGTAACCAAGAGAGGACTGGCAATAATGGACTCAAGTCGGACAAATTTAGATTTAGAAAGTATATAGGTCTAGAGAGAGACGTGAGCAAACACTAGGACATATTCACTAGAAAATGTTTCGGTCCTGGAACCTTAATAATTTCTAACACACACACACATATATATATATATATATATATATATATATATATATATATATATATATATATATATATATATATATATATATATATATATATATATATATATTTTTTTTTTAAGCGGAGGATGAGGTGTGCCACTCACACCTAGGATGAGGTGTGAGTGGCACACCTCATGTGTCTTTGTAAACTTATTTGTCGGTATCTATTAACAAGGTTTATACCAGTAAATAGGTAAACACTGGCTTGACACCCGAGTTAACTAGTGAAATATACTTCGAGGTAGTGACGTAAGAGTAAGAACCTAGGGTAGCTTTAAAAAAAAAAATGGGTTGGACAGATACATGACATCGCATGGAAGGGAGTGAGATGAACCTGCCTAGTATGGACCAGTAGGTTTACTGCAATTTTCCTGTGTTGTTATGAGTGAGTGGTAGGGAGAGAGAGTGGTAGGGAGAGAGAGGTAGGGAGAGAGAGAGAGAGAGTGATAGTGGTAGTGAGAGTGAAAGTGAGATTTAGAAGGGGGTAGGGAGGGTTTTAGGGGAATCGCAGGTTCCAGACAGACCCTCACGGGTGACCTTGATAAGAGAGAAACGGACATAAAACCAGACATACACACGCAGACAGACAGGTGACCTTGATAAGAAACAGACATAGAGCCAGACATACACACGCTAATACGACCTGATTAACCCTGACTTAAAAAGAAGATAAGACAGTGAATCGGCTGCCGTTGCCAGACAACTTCTACTCAAAGGAGACCGAATGCGGTAAAACGCACTGTTTACCAAGCGGTCCTGCAGTGAGCTACAGACCATTAGGTCTGCTGACCCAAGCTACCCTGAGCTTGCCACCGTCCATCTGGCCTCCACCCACCGGGCTTAGCACTCTCTGAGTAGCTGTTCAAATTTCTTTTATCAGATAGTACTTATCACCGTTGAGAATACTGCTGGTTGTATGTATTAATAACAGTGAGGGGAGGAGGAGGCACGATCGCTGCCTCGAATGACTCGTCACTGTTTACAGTGAAATGATGATCTAATATGATGAATGAGCGTCAAAAATAATGATCTAATATGAATGAACGCTAAAAGTAATTATTTCATATGATGAATGTCAAATATGATGAACTAATATGATGAACGTCAAAAATAATGATCTAATATAATGAACGTCAAAAATAATGATCTAATATAATGAACGTCAAAAATAATGATCTAATATAATGAATGAACGTCAAAAATAATTTTTTAGCAAGATAAACAAACGTCAAAAATGAAGAGGATTTCCATGCTTTTAAGTCAGCCATGAAGTCACGAACGGGGATACGTACGAATCGTAAATATGACGGCGTTCGTGTATTTTCCTAAAAAAACAAAACAAAACAAAAAAGTGTTACCTAGTGTTGTGAGTGTTGTTCTCTGTGTATCCGGAGGTCAAGTTTACACAGAGATGGATACTATGGTTTCTCTCCTAACCCCCCCTCCCCTTCCCCGCTCGATTTTTTACTCCACCCCTTGTGAGTTCTCTTTCATTTCCTGGTCAAACTTTATTTCCTGATCGCTCCTCCATTTATGATATCTTCACTTACTGATTTCCACTGTTTTCTTTAGGTTTTTTATATTTATTTCGATATCTCCCTTCACTTCCTAATCTTCTTTATTTCCTAATCTCTTCCTATTTTCCACTACATCAATGGGATTTTCTAAGCATTGAGCTAAGCGCTCGGAGATAACACAAAATTGCAGTGTGATAACAAGATTACCAACCTAACATGTGGCTTCAGAATGAGATCGTAGGATATCTTCTGGCTTCTTCATGTAATACTTACAGAGGCTTCAGGCAAAGATAATAAAGATATCCAGTGGATTTAGAATAAGATACTAGTACATCTCATAGCTTCAGTCTAAGAATCTAGCCTAGCTATCTAATAGCTTTATAGTAAGATATTGGAATATCTTGTCACCTCATAATGTGATAACATTCTTGTGACTATAGAATAAGATACTAGCTTATCTTGAGGCATCAGAATAAGATACTAGCTTATCTTGAGGCATCAGAATAAGATACTAGCTTATCTTGAGGCATCAGAATAAGATACTAGCTTATCTTGAGGCTTCAGAATAAGATACTAGCTTATCTTGAGGCATCAGAATAAGATACTAGCTTATCTTGAGGCATCAGAATAAGATACTAGCTTATCTTGAGGCATCAGAATATGATACTAGCTTATCTTGAGGCATCAGAATAAGATACTAGCTTATCTTGAGGCATCAGAATAAGATACTAGCTTATCTTGAGGCATCAGAATAAGATACTAGCTTATCTTGAGGCTTCAGAATAAGATACAAGCTTATCTTAAGGTTTCAGAATAGGGACTAGATTCATGATAACAAAAAAAGTAATTCATTTGTAAATCTCACCTTTGAGTCGTAGTGACTAGGAATAAACACACAGTGACTCGTCTGAAGTGTATAATTACCTTGCCATACTGTGATGCTAATACTCCATGGCGGTGAACATATATACAGTGAATATATGAACTCGGGATGAGTATGAGTTGGTCACTCACACTTGGCCACCAGGAGACTCCCTTTACCGTCAGGTGACTCATCACCAAATGACTCACCTTATCACCTGGTGACTCACCTTACCACTCAACGTATCATCAACCAGTGTTGAAGATTAAGACAATGTTCATCAGTTCGGTATCTTTATTGATGAATATTTTCGCCTACACAGTAGACTTCTTCAGTCAAGTACAGAGGCAGCAGGTGTAGTAGTGAAATTAAAATGTCATCAGTCCATCAACCTTGGAGAAAAAGTATTTGAGGTGGTCAGTCCCTCAGCCTGGAGAAGAGTTCAGCTCCATGGTCTGGGCTGAGAGACTGACCACCTCAAATACTTTTTCTCCAAGGTTGATGGACTGATTACATTATCTTAATTTCACTACTGCACCTGCTGCCTCTGTATTTATCTGAAGAAGCCTACTGTGTAGGCGATGCGTTTCACCAATAAAGATACCCAACTGCTTCACATGTCTTATTCTTCATCATTAAAGTATATTCAACCATCTTGCTATGGATTTGAACCATGTTCCACCATCAGGAGGAGAAAGGTTTAAATCCAGCAGGTGAGCATCCTAAGCAGGGTGCACCTGCCTTCTGCTTTCAGGTGAACTAACTTGGTATTTTAAGCTCCTCTAGGGGAAGTCCTTGCATATTTCTCGCTGTGTTTTACGTGTCTTTGTTTTGCCTGACACAACGTGTTTATTTGTCGCGTTCCATCTAAGCTTGACTGTGTTCTTGTTGTCACATATCAAGAATTTAATTTCCGCTCCTCGAGTGAGCTGATGAGTTTCTTTTTATAACGTGTCCTTTGGCAACGAATTTGTCTGCAGGTTTTTGCGTGGGATGCAGATTTCTCTGTAGTATTTCACGTAAGGGCAAACGTTTGTCTTCTCCCTTTTCACTTGGGATCAAACGTGGATTTGGCTCTGTTGACAAAAGATTGGACGTTCATTGCTGCAGCGGCTCTCCCTGCGAGTCTCATTTAGTCGAATAGATTTCGACTCATGATAGCGTGTTAGCGGATTACTGCACGAACTGGATGACAACCTGGGCCGAAAGGGAAGACTGGATCGGTTGTAATGAATTCTAATCCTTTCTCCATCCCCTTCCCCTCCCCACCACTGCAAGGGAGAAAGAAGTAGCAGAGTCTGTCTTTCGGAAAGTTAGGCAGACGCACGAGTGAACCTGGAAGAGAAATTGTTTGATATATATCGTTTTACAGTAATTTTATGTTTTAGAGTATATGAAAATGGGTTTGGTAAATATTTTTGGTAGTGGGTTTGGGTCTGAGAATGACTTGCCTAGTATGGGCCATTAGACCTGCTGTAGTGTTCCTCCTTTTTTATGTTCTTATAAGACCTGTGAAGAAGAGTCTTTGAAGTGGGAACGATCAGGGAAGAGATTCCCAGCGTCTTCTCACCTTCAGGAGGTTGCAGTTAGAAAGCTGACTTCAGGAAGCTTACTTCAGGAGGCTGACCTCAGGACGCTGCCCTCCGGCGATCGCCGTCGGGAGTTCGTGGTGGTGACGGCATCGTGGCACACGCAAGACAGCGAAGGAGGGTAAAACAAGGCGTTTTGCCAATGGATGATTAAGCCTCGTGAGGCAATCCCTCTCTGAAGAGCAGGCTTGTACTGGGACATCACTGTCACTAACCTCCGTCAAGCCCTGGCTCAACACCGTGCGAAATACCACAGTAAAAGCTCATTCTGAAACAGGTTTCATATCTTCGCTATTGTGTTGTTGAAGAGATATAACTCCAAAATAAAAGAATGTGACAGGAGTGAAAGGAATGCGTAAACAATACTAAGCAGTGTCTTGGTTTGATACGAGGAAGGGAAGGGGCAGCAACAATCTTTCAGATCAAGAGCACTTAACGAGCAAGCATCACAACGCTCCAGAGGAGAAACTAATGTGAGGGAACAAGTCACAAATGGAAACAGATTCATAGATGACTCTTAGGAGACCTTAGGAAACTTTTCTAGTGTGAGCAGGAGCTGAGACTTGACACCTGCAAAATAAAATAGGAAAATACAAATAGGTGAGAAAACACGCACACGCACACACACACACACACACACACACACACACACACACACACACACACACACACACACACACGCACACACAATCACCGTGCGTGACAGTGGTTGTGGCGTCAGACCAGAATCGCTGCAGAATAAAAAGAGCAAGTTTTTATCCAGCTCAAATAAATCTCCCTGGAATGTTTATTCGTTTAATAAACACATACATCATAAAATCCGCGTTGAATCCTTCAGGCGTATCAACCACACGAGTTTTTTTTGTATACTTTCACGCGGATCGAGGTGTATGTGTGCGTGTGTGTGTTTGAACATTTGTCTGTGTTTACGCGCACCTGTGTGTCTGTGTTTGTCTGTGTATGCATGTGTCTCTCAAGTAAATATTTTATAGTGTGTGTGTGTGATGTGTCTGTGTGTATGTGTGTGTGGTGTGTGTATGTGATATGTATGTATGTGATGTGTGTGGTGTGTGTATGTGATGTGTATGTATGTATTGTATGTGGTGTGTGTGTGTGTACTTTTTGTCCTCGCCTATTTATGGGTGTGAAGGTTGAGTCCTGACTACCTCGTTGTGAACGAGTGGAAGATAAACACACAGATGAGTCACACATATGTTCAAAATAATGGGTTTTAATGAATGGTTCGTCAAAAGTTCTGACTGACCAAGTAAATATATTAGTTGACACTATAGATTTAAAGTGTCCAGTGGACTAGTAACTACCCAACTTGATTAAAGGTTTAAAGAAGAGACCAGGAGCATTATCTCGACTCCAAGTATAAAAAGGGTATAGAATAGACATCCCTGAGAGCACATATAGTTGAGTACACACACCTCTCTCTCTCTCTCTCTAACTTTACATCAGAAGATAGAAAAAATCATGGTAGACATGGAAAAAAACATAAAAGTACTCATTGGACCTTTGTCGTGAAGATGGAAAACTATTAGAGAGGCAAGAAACTGGTACACAAGGGCAGAGTTAGAAATTAAAAGACACAGATTAGGCTACCGCGGCCCGGTCTATGACCAGGCCTCCCGGTGGATCAGGGCCTGATCAACGAGGCTGTTACTGCTGGCTGCACGTAGTCCAACGTACGAGCCACAGCCCGGCTGAGCTGGCACTGACTTTAGGTATCTGTCCAGCTCCCTCTTGAAGACAACCAGAGGTCTAGGCACTGAGATGTCTGAAAGTATTTCTTCGCCTCGGGGTAATCAGGAAGTGGAGGCAGGTTCCATAAATAGCTTAAAGAATAGGTATGAATGGTACCAGCGAGGCTGACAGGGAGTAAATTTAGCAAACGGTAAGCTAGGGGGTAGAGCCAGGAGCTGAGACTTGACCCCTGCAAAAGAAAATAGGAAAGTACAGTGGTACCTCGAGTTACGATATTTTTTCGTTCGAGAATGCTGTTCAAGTGCCATTACCAAACGAATTTATCCCCATAAGGAATAATGTAAAATAGACTAGTCCTTTTACACCCCAAAAAATATACCTACAAAAGCATTTAAAAAAATAAACTTACATAAAAGGGCGATTTTGGGGACCATCGTAACTCGAGGTACCACTGAGGTGAGAAAACAAACACACATACACACACACACACACACACACACACACACACACACACACAGTTCTTTCAAGAAGTTTTGGTTAAATTTAGTAAATGGAGCGACAAGTGAATGATGGAATTTAATATCAAAGAATTATCATGTAATGGAAAATGATAAAAGTGAAGAATATAGATTGTGTGATGAAATCTTGAGAATATTTTCTCAGATCTTTGAGGACATGTTAAAGAAAATGTTTTGATCAAAACACGAAACACGACGCCACTGCAGTAATGAGAGAAGAGTCTTAGGCAATGTTAGAAAGTTTCATAATAACTTTTAGGTTGTATGTATGGTGCGGTGCAGAAATAATTGTTTACAATACATGTTATAACAGTGGAATATGTGACTTTAATATGGTGTTTGCAGTTGTAGCGTGTCGGTGGTGTCTGCCAGAGCATTTTGTAGCAGCAGCAGCAGTAGTAGTAGTGGCGGACGACAGCCAGCGGAGGCAGCAACGACAGCCAGCGGAGGCAGCAACGACAGCCAGCGGAGGCAGCAACGACAGCCAGCGGAGGCAGCAACGACAGCCAGCGGAGGCAGCAACGACAGCCAGCGGAGGCAGCAACGACAGCCAGCGGAGGCAGCAACGACAGCCAGCGGAGGCAGCAACGACAGCCAGCGGAGGCAGCAACGACAGCCAGCGGAGGCAGCAACGACAGCCAGCGGAGGCAGCAACGACAGCCAGCAGGCAGCAACGACAGAGCGAGGCAGCAACGACAGCCAGCGGAGGCAGCAACGACAGCCAGCGGAGGCAGCAACGACAGCCAGCGGAGGCAGCAACGACAGCCAGCGGAGGCAGCAACGACAGCCAGCGGAGGCAGCAACGACAGCCAACGGAGGCAGCAGCAGCAACAGCAGCAGCAGCAATGACCAAGACTGCGGGAGAGAGCACAAATAGTGCATATAATGAGTGACCAAGGAGGAATTTCTGTTCATTGTTGTAAAGTTAAAATTTATAACAATGCTCAGAGGCGTTTAATTAAAGAACATCTCGTCTCTGGTCCCAAGGTGAAGAAGAACCTCGCTAAACCTCACCTCTTTCCCAACACTCTCTCGCCTCAAGACGAAATCTATACCAGTTTACAGCGTTCTCAACGCCATTCGACCTACAGGTCACCACTTACGGGGAGAAATGATAATTTGTTCCTCTTCCACGCAAGAACATCCACTTAACGAGATCTTCACATGCATTTGTTCATTCAGTGGCATGAACAAATTAAGCCCTGGCGATCAAGACAATACGATGCATTCCTCGCCGCTACGGTCGCATGCCCCTTTGAATTGCACTAGCACTCTCGACCTTTCGGGAAGAGTTGGTCTGGTCTAACCTTGCTCTGAGCCTTCAATTCCACAAAGAACAGAGGCTGGGACTAGGCGGGCTTCCATCACAGGTCTTTGAGGTCACTATTTCGCTCACTCTCAAAATTGTCATCTTTTTCCTGACCAGTCTCTCAAAAGAAGTGATTATGGAACTAACGGGCCTGGCCGGCTGCTGGTGTTTCTCAACCTTTTTTTCTTGAATTGCTTGCTATGTTCGGGTGCCAGGTTATTGTTGTAATTGCTTAGTTGTATTCACCGGGGTTAAGTCCTGGGACCCGCTTTTACACTTAGATTAAATGATGTGGTTTAGTTCCTGCCTATTGGGGCTCTTTTACTTTTGACGTTGGATTTTCTTTTTTTCTTTCTTCTTCTTCTTTGCCTTCTTCCTATTATTATTATTATCACTATTTCTATTATTTTTAGTAGTAGTATATTAAGTCCAAGGAGGAAGAGGACAGTTTCTATTCCTTGCCTCAAGAGCCTCTCTCCAGCAACAAAGATCCTCCCTTGTTGTGATGGTGTTGGTATAAGTAATAAAACTTCTTTACTTTTTCTCACTATTAGTATTATTATTATTACTATTATTATTGATGCATCAAGGTGTAATGTAAACTTATCAGATAAAGGTCTGAACTTACTGGGTGACAGAAACACACACACACACACACACACGCACACACACACACACACACACACACACACACTTACACATTCATTCATACACGCATTCTCCACCACCTCCCTTTCCTATGGCACGAATACAGCATTTTGAAATACGCTGCGAGCAGTTTTACGGAGGTTGTGGTTAATAGCGAGCCGAGTGTGTAATCCTGTTTATGGGATGTAACGCTTATATACTCCATGGAGCAGAACACGGGCGCTCAATCTACGGCAGAGTCAGTGTGTTAGGCTTGCCACAACTTTAAAGCTGAAAGAGGCAGGCTGCAAATATTGAAAACAAAATATTTGTATATTTGTTAGTTGTGCATTAACACGCAGCCGAATAATTTTTTTAGAATATATAGCAATAAATCACACACACACACACACACAAATGTGAAGAATTCCCCTCCGGTACATATTTATTTCCCACTAATGGTCGCACAATGACCTCCATCGACAAAAAGAAAAAAGGTGGCAGAGAACTACGAGAACCTGCAAAGTAGTGGAAGACTTTTGGAAGAGATAAACAATCGAGAAAGAGGAAGGCTTGACATCCCATACGGCCAAACTTGCTTCTTCAAGCTTAGGGTCTCCCACAACCACTGACGTCAACGGCGAATTTCTTAAGGGAGACACTGGAGGCTGTCAGTCTTCCCCGACAAAAAGATCATGCCGGACGAAGGATATTTTCATTCAATAATTATCTTCCGACTGAGAAACGACGGAGGTGAGTGACCAGATGACACTTTACATTGTATCGACAACGGCTCACAGGCTTCGCCAAAACCTCGAGGAGCTGACTCTCAGCCGATCTTCTGTATAGTCCAGCCAGGAGCATCATTACAGGCAGCAGGATGAATCGGTCAAAAAAAAAAAAAAAGAATTACTCTCTGGATCAGTGGTGGTGCACTGGGATGGAAAGCTTCTGTTAGACCTTACCAGCAACGAACAAGTGGACTGGCTTCCCATTTTTTTTTTTAGTCCACTTCCGATGAGAACTGTCAGCTGTTGGGAGTGCCCAAAATGCCTGCGGGAAGTGAACAGCAGCAAAAGCAGGCGGTGATCCATCTCTTGCAAGTCTGAGAACTAAATGAAAGAGCACTAGAAGTATATCTCAACACTACCGCTGCTAACACTAGATGTCACTCCGGATGATGCTTCTAGAGCACAAGCTGCCTTCTATGCATGCAAACTTCACAAGGTGTGAGTGTTGCCGTCACGCTCACGGCGTTTCATGAAGCATTTTCTGGTCCTAGAGTTCTGTTATTCATGAGATTCCATGAACAGTGGACCAACAGGAATCAAAGCAAGTTCAAAACAGGTGTCGCCGTCCAAATTGTAGATCCATCCCTGTTACCAATCAGAGAAGAAGATCTAAAGTTTGCCAGTGATCTGTTCTATCGTGGAACGTACCCAGACGATTTCAAGGATTTTTTTTGAAGTCGCCATTGTCTTGGTGGAAATCTTGAATTACTGATTCGAATCAAGCGCCCAGATGTGATGCATCACGTTCGCTGGATGTCCAAGGTCCTGTATTGTATCAAGGTGTTAATGTGCTAGGAGCATTTACAATATCTCACAATGAAAGAAAATATAAGCTTGCAAGACATAAGTATGTTCACTGTGACAGTTTACCTGAAGGCATAGTGGCATTTCTCCGATGGTCGTTTCCGCTCCAACCCAAGACCTTGGAATCATTGAGGTCTTCTTCACAGTATAAGATCTCAAAAAGAGCCAGTCAAAGGCTGGCAAGACAGCTGTGGTACCTCTCCAGGGAAACGATTCCATTGGCCTTCGATGCTGGTGCTGTATCTGCAACAAAACATCGGATGGTTACTCTATATGAAAAAGATGATGGGAAGCACATTGCAAAGTATGTCAGCCGATCTATTCTGCTTTCGAGGGCCTTGTGGCTAAATATCCGGTGAGAGCCTGAGAATAATTGCAACTGTCTGCAGAATTCTTGAGCAAATATCCGGATAAATGGAAAAAAAATGGAGAAGCACCAAGCAGTGCTAATGGATATAGGAAATCTCAGGTTGACGACTGACCACACGGGGCGAGGTGTGGCCTCTCATGCAACAATGAGCTGTGGAGCACACCACAAAATACTTATTACAGTGAAAGGAGGATAGACTCGTGTGCCATCCTGAGCATAAACTGAAACGATAATTTATCTGCAGTATTTTTCTCACAGAACCTAACAACTTGAGTGGGTGTAAACTAGGACATGTATAAAACATTGTTTTCTTAAATAGTTATCGACCCACCTAATATACATGTAATATATATACTATAATAATATATTATAAAATTTCACACGCTTGCAAATATTCTGAGATACAGAGTTGTTGATTAATGGAATAAATTATGAGGTTTTAAGTCTTGTATTTTCATGTATTAGAGATCACTGAAGATAAACAGTTTCGTATATTTTTTTGGGTGATAATATATGCGTTTCGTAAGAACTAAACCCGTGTTTGTCAGTCAGTGCATGGTGAATGAGAGGTAATGGGGTTCGATCCAAGGAAGGGGAAGGTCTCGAGTTCCGTTGTTAAGATCCCTTCAGCATCTTAAAGGTAGCACCTTTCTTGCAATGATAGTACTGCATTTGCATATGTATTTCTTATCAACATTCTAAGAACCTAACTCAGCATACATGGGACTGCGATAAACAGACGAAGATCGAGCCTTCACCGCTTCTAGTGTAGAATGATCCACGCGAGTTTAGCTCTTCACTTTGCCACTACTACTATTAATACTACTACTATTTCGATTACTACTATTACTATACTAATACTATTATTACTACTACTATAACTATTGCAACTATTACTATTCTCCTACTATAACTATTGATATTACTACTACTGTTACTACTACTATACTATTACTATTACTACTATACTATTACTATTACTACTATACTAATACTATTACTACTATACTATTACTATTACTACTATACTATTACTATTACTACTATACTATTACTGTTACTACTATACTATTACTACTATACTATTACTGCTATACTAATAGGAACAACTTGAACGATTGACATTACATACCAATCTCAACATGAAGACCAAAATGAGAAGTTAACTGCCTCAAGTATTTGCCAGTGAACTTGAGGAGCTTGTGAGTGGCAAAACAGTTAACGGCCACATTATTCATGTTTGTTAATGCCTCAGTCATGCAGCAGCGTGCACACTGCCACATTATTCAATGGAATCTCTGTTGTTCATTGTGTTCTGTGTCAGTGACTCTGTGACCTGTTTGTATCTATTCCTCACCCCCTCAGCCCAGCCTCACCCCTCCAGCCCTACCCATCCCCAGCACAGCCTCACACCACCAGTCATATACGTGCGCATTTGTACGTTGCCTGGAGTTGTCCAGTCAATACACTGCCAGACGTGTCTTAATTTGCATTTTTTGTATTAAATATAAATTTTAGGTAGTTTAGCCAAACATAAAATAGAGAAAATATTATTTTTCTCTTTCTGTTTGAATGTCTGACAGAAGAACCCGGGAATACCGTATGAAAACGAATGTTGTAAACATAAGTTGATCGATGGTCTCACGCCAGTAAGCCAGCGTAAAGCCTCGAACAAATAACCAAGTTAAAACACGCCAGTGTTATATGTTTTAGTTAAAAGCTGCGTTATCATATGCCTGAGTTATCACATGTCCCAGTTATCATACGCCCGAGGCCCGAGTTTGCAGGAATTTTCCCCCATTTCTCCCGACAAGCAAAATAAATATCCCCTCCTTTTCCCCCATTCAACCCGGGCATCAGAGAAGCCAGCGTTCACACACTGTTATAAGTTATAATTATTTCTCATTCAGCGGTACCATGTTCCCAAGGTAGTTTTTAAGAAGGTGTGATTGTAAATGCAGAATTATGTACATGGGTTATGAGCTGACGTAACGAAATGTGGGTACGAGGCGGCCTCTCGCTACTTTTTTGTACTGTTTAGTTGTTCGTTGTGTTGGAGCCTTTCGTCTGACGATGTTTTAGTAGGCTAGGTTTCGACTCTGATTTTTTTTTTTTTTGCCTAGGCACCTACTTGGCACTCCAGATGTACAAAACAATGTTAGCGCTACAAAAAAAAAAGACACATGAGATACAAAACGTTTTTATTTAGACGTTTCGCACATAGTCGTAAACATGTCTCCATTTCCATAATGTTCTTGGACAATGTCTCTGTCCAAAGCCTTAGATCACGACGTACCATAAACCGTACATATCTAAAACGTGACAGTAAGACAACTGTCACAGTACTCAGGCTGAAGACAGCACCAGTTAGACAGCGGTCACAGCACTCAGACTGCTGTAAACTAGTGGTCACTGCTGTCATGGACCACCAAGGCAGCACCAACGAGCAACAATCCTAAAAAAAAATAGAGAAGCCAAAACTGCGACCATGACTCAAAACTATCCCGATCATTTTACACTTCGAGCAGTTCCTCAAGGGTTCTAATTTTTCTCCTCTTCATAAAACCCTCTGGCACAGCAGCCCGAGGTTCAGACGCCCATCCCCGACCCCGACACTTCAGCCAAGTTATTGTTGCAGTGTATTAACGTCTTGGGTAAACAAGCGGCGTTTCATGCCATTAGAAAGACGAACTGAGAGCGGACCCCGGAATGATTACTCGAGATACGCCAATGTTTCATGTTCATTCATGACTTGAGATTTCATTCACTGGGCGAGGGTAGACCCCCGAGAGGGCTGTTCAGCCCCCCGAGGGGTGGGGGAGGGGGTAAGAATAATGAGAGGTGATGAGGGTTTGATCCCGAGGAGTGGGTAGTCACACTTTGTCGATTCGAAAGGCCTGCTTCAGCATAGCGGTCACGATAATGTAACAACGAAGCAAAACCTACAACTAAACAGCTATTGCTACAACTACTGCTTTAACTACTACTTCAACTTACTACTTCAACTACTACTACCACTACTACTGCTGCAATCACTACTACTGGTGCAACCAGTACTACTGTTGCAACCACTGCTACCGCTGCAACCATTACTACTGCTACAACTGCTACTACTGCTGCTGCTGCTGCTATTGCTGCTGCTGCTGCTGCTACTACCACTGCTGCTGATACTATTACTGCTGCTGCTGTTGCTGTTGCTGCTACTACCACTGCTGCTGATACTATTACTGCTGCTGCTGCTGCTGCTGCTGCTGCTGCTGCTGCTGCTGCAGCGACACACTCCCTTCAACGGTGATGCCGAAAATGGTAGAACTATGCGAGACGTAAGAGGATGACGCGGAGACAAGGGGCGAGACGTGCGTAGCGAAAGTGGTGGTGCCGGTGGACGCAGCTTATACGCGAAACATTGACTCGCAAGACACGAGACGAAAGCATATAAAGTTTTTTTTTCTGGTCCAGTTTAAAGTATAAAAACGCTTTTATTGTGGTGAGTAGACTGAAAAACGTTGTTTTTGGTTCAGTTCAACGTAAAAACGTTCTTTTTTGTTCAGTTCAACGTAAAAACGTTCTTTTTGGTTCAGTTCAACGTGTTAAAACGTTTCTTCGAAGTTCAGTACAATGTAAAATCATATTTTTTTCTGATTCGGTAGAACAAACTTTTTTATTTTTGGGGGGTCCAGTGGCACATTGGGAGTGTTTTCATGCCGGTGAAGGGCTCTTGATCCAAGGAATTGGATTTTCACATCACTTAGATCAAAGTTGATTGTGTCCCATTCCCCACGCCGTGTATAACCCCTACTGCTCTAGAGCTTCTCAATTATAATAATTCAAATCTGGTGACTTACGTATTCAGTCTTAATAATCTCTCGATTATAATGAGATAATTATCCCCAATTATTATCAGCTCATAATCTGGCGATTCGGTAAGTAAATGTCCCAATTATCCAAAGATTCGCTAATATAAAGATGGCAAGTACCATTACAAGAGATCTGAATACCATGCAGCCCAGTTTACACACGACTTCAATATCTGACTAACCTTAAAGTTGACCGTACTAATGACGGTGTGACTCTGCATTGAGGGTACCCAAACATCAGGTCTATCCACCACCACCTCTTCCTCCACCTCCTTCTCCTTCTCCTCCTCCTCTTCTTCCTCTTCTTTTTTTCTTCTTTTTTTCTTTTTTTTCGTCTTCGTCTTCTATTCAGCTCCTGTTTCTTCTTCATTATCTTGGATCAAGAGCCTTTCACATTAGGAAAAAACATCCCTTTGTTTATTTCAACATTGTTAATGTTTCGTTCACTATAGAACAAATTCTTTGCTGTTCTTTGTATTTATATCTCTGTGGGTCATACAGTGCAATGTTAATAAATACAGATTAAAAAATACAAAGAAATGGTATAAAACACCGACAGGAGTGCAGTATAATGTGAAAATTTTATTGGCAACGTTTCGCCCACAAGTCACCAACAGATTAACTGAGGAGAGGATGTTCGTATATATTCACATTTTCACTCCCTAGGGATTACATTGTACTGTCTTTGTCTTTATCCATAGAAACGAAAGAAGCTCGTAAGATTTACCTGCAGGGAGACAGAAAAGACCCAGAATCCTGCCAGAGTGTAGTCTTTAACAGGCTTCGAGTCTTTACAGATTTCCAGGAATTTAGCAAGCTTCGAATCTTCCTAGAGTGCTTAACATTTAACAGGTTTCCAATCTTTACAGAGAGCAAGACTTTTAACAAGCTTCCAATCCTTACAGACAGCAAGGCCTTTAATAGCAAAGCTTTTAGCAGACTTCCAATCCTTTTAACAGGCTTCAAATCTTGCTAGAGTGCAAAAAAACAACAACAACAAAAAAAAAACATTTTAACAACTTCGAATCCTCCTAAAGTGCACATCATTTAACAGGCTTCCATCTCAGTGACGATAAAGACCAAGACAGTGATCACCAGCAACATCTTCCGCAACGCAAAGACTAACTTCCTTCTTATTACCAGGTCTTCACGTTCTCATTGTCTACTTCAGACTGGTGGGTTGGCAGTGTTTTCCGGGAGGAAAATGTCTCTCTCTCTCTCTCTTTCTCTCTCTCTCTCTCTCTCTCTCTCTCTCTCTCTCTCTCTCTCTCTCTCTCTCTCTCTCTCTCTCTCTCTCTCTCTCTCTTCGGAGCTTGACAGGAGTCAGAGCCCCCAAAAAATTTGGAAGTCGCACTGATAAAAAGCTTAGGTGATTGGCTGGTCGTCACATCAGTAAATGGAAATCGTTTCGTTGGGGAGAGAGAAGTAAGCAACGTCACCTTCCCGGCAGTCAGTTTTCTTGCCGATCTGGACAGCTGAGCGGCAGAGCCACTAAGAACAGGTACAAAATTTAACAAAGGGAGGGTGGGAGGGGGGAAGTGGAAAGGGGAAAACACTCACTCACTCTCTCTCTCACTCTCTCTCTCTTTCTCTCTAGCTTCGAAAAGTGAGAGGGGGACCAAGACATTTCGAAACTGCGTCGTTTCTTCTGTCTCTTATCATTTTCCGGCCACGACCCTAATGACGTGGTTGAGTGGAGTCGCTCAACCGTGATTCAATCGTTTCCAGCGATGCCATCAACCCGTGCTGAGAGAGAGAGAGAAAGAGAGAGAGAGAGAGAGAATGTCAGTTTCGACAATGCCGCGATTCACGTTCGTTATGGAGATTTGATCTCTCATTTTTAACTCTCCGTAAATAAGCAATAAGAGAAAATAAATATATAGTTCATATCCATGTTTCTCATTTCGTTGGACTCCATGCTGAAGGATCACAATGTTTCTCAGCTAAGAGAGTTTCCTCCCAGTCTTGGTAATACTGGCCGCCTCTGCCTTCCGCCTCTCTCTCGACCAATAATTACCGACCTCGGAAAAAATCGCAGGAAAGGGCGGGGTTGTCATTGGTGCGCGGCGCTAGCGACTTTGATGAGAGCGGCTCAAGAAAATGTTGCGGGTTGCGCCTCTGAAGTACGACGATGTTGCTGGCTCCTTGTGTGTCTGTCTGTCTTCCATTTTTCAATTGTTTTTTCAACATATGTTGGTATGGTGATGGAATGAGTCACGGGCGGACTATGATGAGTTGATGAGATGCTGGGTTGATTGGAGGCTGTATTGATGAGATGCTATATTGATGAGACGCTGAGTTGATGAGAGGCTCTAATGGTGATAACCTGGGTTGGTGATAGCATGGATTGATGGGAGTCTGGATGGTTGCCATGGACGAGTTGTTAAGGGACTGACATGGATGCTCTTGGGTTTAAAGCCTATCTATCGACTCCATGAGGGTCATCAAGACTGCATATCGTGGAAAAATAAACACATAAGCAGTATAATGTGATCCTTTATTGACAACGTTTCGCCCACTGCGTGGGCGAAACGTTGTCAATAAAGGATCACATTATACTGCTTATGTGTTTATTTTTCCATTGTGTCGGTATTTTATACCATTTATTTCCACTGCATATCGTCACCCGTCTACGTCAAGTCAAAAAAGTATTTTAATCCCTTTAACCAAAAGGTATTTAAGTAAACTTGGTATACATACACCTTACAGTATATACACACTGTAATACATCTGCTGCTGCCTGATCTTCGTGTTGTTGTTTTTTGTATAGATACGTCATTTAAAAAAGAGTAAGGTGATGAGGATAAAAAATTAGGTAACGGAAGATTGGATATCAGATTGGAGAGAGAGGGTATGGAGGAGGTGAATGTATTCAGATATTTAGGAGTGGACATGTCAGCAGATGGGTCTATGTAAGATGAGGTGAATCATAGAATTGACGAGGGAAAAAGGTGAGGAGTGTGGAGACAAAGAACTCTGTACATGGAGGTAAAGAGGGGAATGTATGAGAGTATAGTTATACCAACGCTCCTCTATGGGTGTGAAGCATTGGTGGTGAATGTTCCAACAGGGATAAGATTGGAGGCAGTGGAGATGTCATGTCTGAAGGCAATGGGGGGGGGGTGAATATAATGCAGATAATTTGTAGTTTGGAAATTAGGAGGAGGTGTTGGATTACCAAAACTATTATCCAGAGGGCTGAGGAGGGTTTGTTGAGGTGGTTCTGTATACAAGACTTCGAGAGTGTATAAATCTGTAGTGGAGGGAAGGCGGGGGTAGAGGTCGGCCTAGGAAAGGTTGGTGGGAGGGGGTAAAGGAGGTTTTGTATGCGAGGGGCTTGGACTTCCAGCAAGCGTGCGTGAGCATGTTAGATAGGAGCGAATGGAGACAAATGGTTTTTTAGGATTTGACGTGCTGTTGGAGTGTAAGCAAGGTAACATTTATGAAGGGTTTCAGGAAAACCGGCAGGCCGGACTTGATTCCTGGAGATGGGAAGCACAGTGCCGGCACTCTGAAGTAGGGGGGTTAAATTTTTGTTTTCAATATATCAAATAAAAAATAGAATAATGTAAGAGAAGCTACATAATTTTGTAATTTATTAAAATCCTTGACTTTTTTTTTAAAATTGGTTAGAATAATTTGTCGTTTAATAATTATTTAATAAATTATGTAAGATAATTTAGTAGTATTTTTATACGTTAATGAAAAAATTAGCTGTTTTTTTTTTAAGTTCCGAGGCTTCAAGTTCTGGGGGGGTGGAAGGTTCCTAGGCTTCAAGTTCTGGGGACGGTATGTTCCTAGGCTTCAAATTCTGGGGACGGTATGTTCCTAGGCTTCAAGTTCTGGGGATGGTAAGTTCCTAGGCTTCAAGTTCTGGGCACGGTATGTTCCTAGGCTTCAGGTTCTGGGGGATGCAAGGTTCCGAGGCATCAAGTTCTGGGCACGGTAGGTTCCTAGGCTTCAAGTTCATACGGCAGGTTCCGAACTTTGTTACCCTAGGCCTGCATAAGCACCGCAAGATGGCAGCTCCTGCTTACTATAATTATCCTTATGTCGAAGCACTAACCCCGCACGAGTCGCACAGCGCCTGTGAAATGGGAGGCAATAAGGTTTGATCCGAGGAAGGAAAGAGTAACTCCACCTTGGGGGATCAAGAGCCCTTTATCCGCATCAAGGCCCTGCCCTTGAAGGCTGGCGTTGTGTAGCTGGAAGGCGAGGCTGTATTTTCTCTGACTTGATGGAAACTCATATTACCGTGAAGATTTGGGGCTGCCTGGAGCCGTCTGGGAGTCTTTGTGGGTGTTAGTGGTCTTTTTTGTGGGTCAGTGGTATTTTTGTGGTTTCTGGTGGTATTATTGTAGGTATTAGTGGTCTTTTTTGCGGTCATTGGTCTTTTTGTGGGTGCTAGTGGTCTTTTAGTGGGTCAATAGTATTTTTAGGGTTGCTAGTGGTTTTATTGTGGTGTCAGTGGTCTTTTTTTGGGGGTGCTAGTGGTCTTTTGTGTGTATTAGTGGCCTTTTTGTGGGTATTAGTGTTTTTTCCCTAGATGCTAGTGGTCTTTGGGTGTTAGTGGTCTTTGACGGGTGTTAGAGGTCTGTGGGTGGTCAGTGGGTTTTTATGCTGGCCAGTGGTCTTTTACGGTTAACCAGTGGTCTTCTGAGGGGTCTTTTTTATGTGGGTCAGTGGTCTTTAATGGGTCTTTTGTGGGTCTTTTGCGAACACTTAGTGGTCTTTTGTAGGTGTGTCAGTGGACTTCACAACTGTCAACTGGTCTTCGTGTTTCAAGTCCCTCTCTTTCCAACAACTTTTGTTGCTTTTATTGACTTACTGCTCTCACTCTTGGAAATGACGACTGTCTTCCCCGATTGGATTTTTTCCCCCTCCTGTTGCAGCAGTTTTTCCTACTGCTGTTGTAGGTTTCCCTACACCTCTTTCCTGACACCAGAGCTTAACATTTTCCTATTTTTGTACCGTTACTCCTTTAAGGTCCTTGATGCCTATGACCATTTGTCTATGAGTTTATATATATATATATATATATATATATGTCGTGCCGATTAGGTAAAACTTGCGATTTTGGCTTAAATAGCAACGCTCTTCTTGCCATATAAGACAAGCGAAATTTTGTGTATGCAATAATTTCGCCAAAATCATTCTGAACCTAACAAAAAAATATATTTAATTATGTTTGTTTATTATTAAATTAATGTTAACGTATCTAAAATATATTTAGTTGGGTTAGGCTAAATTAAATTGCGCTTGTTTTAATAAGGTTAGGTAGGTTTTCAAAGTTTCTCTTGGTACAAAATTAAAAAAATTTACATTAACATAAATGAAAAAAATATATCTTTAAACGTATTAGAGAAAATTTTAGAAAGGACTTAATTTTAAATGAGTTCTAGCTAATTGACCAGTTTTACCTAATCGGCACGACATATATATATATATATATATATATATATATATATATATATACCTTGACTGCTATTGATCCACGGTTTTGTTGCTAAATACCTTCTTCTCCCTCTATTTAACAAAAAAAAAAGGCTTTGTAGTGCAAATAACCGTTACCTAGTTTTGATTAGCCTCAGCCAGTCCGAATTACTGGCCTCTTAGCTGTCAGCTACTTAAGGGAAAGCTGTCACTTCTGGAGGTGTTGGTGTCACTTTCGCGGACAGTTGCTGTCAGCTTTTGTTTCTGGTATTGTTCCTGACTCTTGGTCCGGTATTGTCCACTTCTCTGTAGTTTTAGAATGTCTTGTGTGGAGTAGTGTTTGTTTAGTGTGGAGGAGTGTTTGTTTAGCTTGGATTATATAAATATTCACTGGAATTTCACAAATGTATTTGTGTATTAAAATATGACAATACATTCCACACAATATTACAACCCCTTCACTCACCACAAGCACCACCACCGTTACAATCACCACCGCCACCATACACTTTCACCCTGTCAACACTGAGCCTTCTCATCTCAGCCTTCTTACTCTCAGACGACCAAGATCCCAACATAAACATTAACATTAGCTTACTTCCCAATTCTTGTGACCCAAACTCGTAGCAAACAGCCAATTACTGCTACACGACCCATCAGGCTGATGACACAGCCTGCAAGGTAGCAGCGTCAGGAACAGCAGCAGTCGTTGTTGCAGGAAAGAGTATCAGTAGTAGTAGAATTATGGTCAAAGCTGCAGATGCGGCAACAGCAATATAAACAGAAGTAGCATTATTATTATTATTAGCCGTAGCACCTGATGTGGCAGTAGCAGCCGCAACAGTAGTAGCAGTAGCAGCAATAGCAGAGTAGCAGTAATAGGAGAAAAGAAGGGAAGAAGCAACATCAACAAAAGAAGCAACCGATTCAGGAGAATTAGAAACAGCAGAATCAATATCAGCAGGAGCAGCAGGAGCAAGAAAAGACGAGGTACGACGATGACAACGCTGAAGGCTTGAAGTCGTTCAGAAGAACGCCCCTGGTCGTGGCTGTGCTCTCACTAGCCCGTCACTCACGACGTTCTTCCTTGGGATTTTTTGGGCAGCGTGATTGAGTTGTTAGTTTTATGTGAGTGAGGCCTTGGGCGCTCCCCAGGCACCTGGGGATGGTGGCGAGGGTCGTAGTTATGGTGGAGAGCGTGGTAGTTGTGGCAACTATGGCGATAGTTGTGGGAAGTATGGTGGTAGTTGTGCCAATTACTGTGATAGTTGTGGCAACTATGATGGTGAAGAATTAGAAATGTACTTGAAGACGCTTCGCCAGCCAGCCAATTCATCAGTTTAATACAGATAAAATGTGAAGACAGCAGACGAGGTAATCAGTCCCCTAGTCTTGTAGAACTAGGCACAGAAAACAAAGAGGCGGTAATCAGTTCCTCAGCCAGGAAAGCGGTATACAACACCTTAGTCTTAAGGAATCTGAAGTAGTGCAGGAAGATGAACACTTTTGTTCAAGAGTCAGATGAGGTGCAACAGCTAATGTCGTGGCAGGTAGGCGTGACCCCCTAGTGCAAGTAGGTCATGTTGCAGGAGCTGGACCAGAGGTCAGTATACACGTTGCAGGATGTATCATCTCTACCAAGATTCCAGTGTTACTGTGTTAGACAAGTATCATTACAATATTAGTAGACAGTACCGACAAGATTAGGAATTAGACACCTGTGTAAAACGAGGAACAACAAAAAAATATTTTAATGCTAATAATAATAATAATAAACTGAAAACCAATTATGGATACTTATATTTCTGGTTATTTAATATATATATATATATATATATATATATATATATATATATATATATATATATATATATATATATATATATATATATATATATATATATATATATATATATTGTATATTATATATATTATGTATATTATATATTATATATTATTTTATTATATATATATATTATATATATATATATATATATATATATATATTATATATATATTATATATTATATATATATATATATATATATATATATATAAATATATATATATATATATAATATATATATATATATATATAACATTATGCTAAAACACCAAACAAATGCATAACGCTACTATTGCGAGCGACGGGCAACAATAGCCTAGCTGATCAGGCAGTGAACAGGAATCCCGTCATGGTGGATAACACCACACCGTCCATGGACACCACACAATACACTCCAATGATATAACAATTAGTGGCGAGTATTATACAAAAGCAAATAGAGAAAATCTTTTGTTGGCGTTAATTTTTTGAATATATCTGGAAAAAAAAAGTCGGCTATCAAATAACATAATTGTATCAGGGATTAATAACTCTATGAGTTATTGCCTCTGTGAATTATTAACTGTAAATTGTTTAAATTATTCTAAATTATTAGATGAGATTTTTTTAAATCCTATTTTCTTAGCTCTGTAAACGAGGGATTCGACGTCTAATTTTTGTAAATTAGCTCTGTAAATTACTCTATGTATTTTTTTAACCTCGTAAATCATTAATTTTGTGAATTATTACCCGTGTAAATTAACGTTAAATTATTAGCTGTATAAATCACTAACTGAAAATGATAATGATAATGGTTAAATTATATTTTATAACCCCCACATATTTATATGTTGAACAACCATGTTGACATTACACAGCCAAGTGTCTACCTGGATGGTGTTTCGGGGGTCAACGCCCCCGCGTCCCAGTCCTTGACCAGGCCTACTAGCACTAGTACCCCTAGCTAGCTTGAGCGCCTCTATTCATAAAAAAACTATTTACTGCTTTTAGTAGTCTTCCTTTTCTATGCATTGGCGTCATCAATATGTCGTGCCGAATACGTAAAACTTGCAATTTTGGCTTAAATAGCAACGCACTTCTTGCCGAATAGGGCAAGCAAAAATTTGTGTATGCTATAATTTCGCAAAAATCATTCTGAACCTAACGAAAAAAATATATTTCATTGTGTTTCTTTATTATTAAATTATTATAAACGTATGCCAAATTAAATTGCGCTTGTTATAATAAGGTTATTTAAGTTTTCTAAGGTTCTTTTGGTACAAAATTATTAATTTTTACATTAACATAAATGACAAAAATATGTCTTTAAACGTATAAAAGAAAATTTTAGAAAGGACTTAATTTTAAATGAGTTGACCAATTTTACCTATTCGGCACGATATATATATATATATATATATATATATATATATATATATATATATATATATATATATATATATATATAATATTAGACATTTTAGCTCATAATTCTCTTAAAGAAAACCAATTTGTGCATTTTTGTAGTGCAATATTTTCGGAAAACATTTCAAATAATTTCTTGTAGAATGGCATAAAAAAAATTATTCCGTTGCCTTAGGACAATGTCAAATACTGTTTTCGTTAGTACTTCGAGTTGTTTGCTGTTGTTAGTCACTTTTAATAGCCTGGACGTTGTCTTCGTTTGCTAAACTGCTTTTGTTGGATATTCGCTATACACTTCCCTTAACCCTTTTTGCTTGGTGAGGGCGTGAGGGTGTAGTGAGGGCGTGAGGGTGTAGTGTAGTGATGGCGTGGGCTAGGGGAACGCTGGGAGAAGGTTGGGCAAGTGAAGAGTGTATGGAGGAGGAGCAGAGAGAGAGGGAGAGAAATTGGAAACAAGGGGAGAAGAGGAGGGAGAGGGGACTCGAGGGGAATGGAACGGGGGATGAATTGGGAAGAGGGAAGAGTCTCATGTTTTGAGAGAGAGAGAGAGAGAGAGAGAGAGAGAGAGAGAGAGAGAGAGAGAGAGAGAGAGAGAGAGAGAGGTAGGGAGGAAAGCAAAGCAAAGCAAAGCAAAGCAAAGACAGCAGAAACAACTGGCATAGTCAAGCACCAATAAAACTAGTGAACAAATCATGTGCAGAAACAGACAATAAAGCCAACGGGAGAAAGAAGGAACAAGGCAAAAGAGACAAAGAAGGAACAAAGAAACCTCGAAAGGACGGAGAATAACCGTGGACCTACTGGAGGTAATAAAGAGGCATCAATAAAGGAGGAGGAGAAGAAGCCAAAAAGAGAGAAGTTGAGTCAATCAGGGAAGCAACAGCAGCGGCGGTAGGAAGAAGTACGGCACACTCATTAATGTGATTTGCCATGCATGGCCTGATATATTTTCCAAATTGCATGATGAACCAAAAGCCAAAATAACCGCTGGATTATTTCGTTCATTTGCAACGGCACTCCTCATTTAGGATTCGATTAAATAGCTCAAAAATTATGGGATCTCCAGGGGAAGGTCGGTGAGTAGTGATGGAGTTAGTGTGAGGGAGGCTAGGTGGTGGTGGTGGTGGTGATGATGTGACGGGGGTTGGGTAGTAGTGATGAAGGGGGCTGGCTTGTGGTGGTGTTGATAATGCGTCTTAACTCTCTCTTTCTCTCTCTCTGTCTCTCTGTCTCTCTCTTCTCTCTCTCTCTCTCTCTCTCTCTCTCTCTCTCTCTCCTCTTCTCTCTCAACAGTACCACTGAAACAAGCCACTGAAATCGAAATACTCTGTGACGGTTTTCTCAGAATTTAGCATAGAAAAAATAAGGAAATGTACTGAGGTCTAGTAGGAGAAATGTTCTTGGAAATGAACACAAGTTTTAGAATTACATATGTAGATTATAAAAACAGTTCAGTGCACGAGAACTGCACAATTTCCAATGTGATTTGTGACGAGTAGGGAAGCAAGTCATGATTGAAGGATTAGTATGCAAAATGACGCGTTTCCGACTGCAGTGAAGAAAAAGTTAATTACTGCGAAACTGGCTTTTATTGGCGCGACGTTTCGATCTCCTCCGCTTAGAGGTTTACTAAGTCGTTCGAGTATTAGAGATGGTGGGTAGGTTGTAATGTTCAATATGGTGAGGTGGGTGGCAGTGATGAAGGTGGGTGGCAGTGATGAAGGTGGGTGGCAGTGATGAAGGTGGGTGGGTGGGTAATTCAGAGCTACGAAGGGTGGTCATGGGGGGGTAACCCCCCCCTCACGTATTAGTAGAGACGAGCAAGGACTGAGTATACATGATCCTCGACCCAGGCTGATGATGACAGAGACGCAACTCAAGACCAACACTACCACGTCTTCCTGCTGCTGCTGCTGCTGCTGCTGCTGTTCTTCCTCCTCCTGGTGCTGCTGCTGCTGTTGTTGCTGCTCTTTCTACTGCTCCTGCTGCAGCCTCATCTGTTCTTTTGCTCCTGCGGTTCCACCTACTGCTGCTGCTGCTGCTCCTCTTTTTGGTCTAGCTCCTGTTGCTGCTGCTGCTGCTGCTGCTGCTTTCCCACCCACGCCCCCACCCACGCCCCCACCCGCCCCCACCCACGCCCCCACCCACGCCCCCACCCACGCCCCCACCCACGCCCCCACCCACGCCCCCACCCACGCCCCCACCCACGCCCCCACGCCCCACCCACGCCCCCACCCACGCCCCCACCCACGCCCCCACCCACGCCCCCACCCACGCCCCCACCCACGCCCCCACCCACGCCCCCACCCACGCCCCCACCCACGCCCCCACCCACGCCCCTACCCACGCCCCCGACCTCAACTCCAATACTCTTTTTCCTCGTCTCTGGAAATTATTTCAACTTTTCAACTCTAGGTTGGTCTTGACTGACTCTCACTCCTGGCCAGCCGCAGTTCTGTTAATGATTCAAAATCAATTGTTTCGTGATTTCTTATATATATATATATATATATATATATATATATATATATATATATATATATATATATATATATATATATATATAATCATGCCGAATAGGTAAAGCTTGCTATTTTGGCTTCAATAGCAAAGCTTTTCTTGCCGAATAAGGCAAGAGAAAATTTGTGTATGCAATTTTTTAACAAAAATAATTCTGAACCAAACGAAAAATATTTTATTGTGTGTGGTTATTATTAAATTATTGATACATGTCCAGTACATATTACGTGTTTGTCACTGATTATAATGCGAAAATCTCATCCAGCTCCTCAGAGCTGGGGCGCGTACCCAAAATGCAGCATGCATTACCCCCTCTGAACGGCAGCTCTGAGTCGCTGGAACAGAAAACTAGCTGCCCTGGGATCCCTAGTTACCCTGAGTCCTTTTGCCGAGCTCCTTAAGGAACTTAGATGCACTCTTTCCCCATGAGCCAAGGGTCTCCGAGCCTATGGGAACAAACATGTAATGATGGGCAAGTTCTCCGTATTTTCTAGACTTTTGGGACTTCCTGAAGCTGGAAGGTGCCCCTCCTTCCTCCCTGGTGTATTGGAGATAGGTATCAGCCAAGGTAGATGCACATGTGTAGTCCCACACCACCTGCTTGCCGTCTGTCCAGGCTTGAAGGGTGATACCATCTGGACGCTTTGGCTGCCATAAGATCTGTATTGTTGGGGCGGCTCTCTTATTGCTGGGCATCCGGCTGTTGTGAGGCTCCTCTTGATAATGTTATTAACCGCTTCATGTCTTGCAATCTTTCCCTCGGATTTACGGCACACAAGACCGTGGTACCCGAATCGGTCTGCTGCTTCACTGCCACAAATAAACCTGTGTTCGGCGAGAATAGGAACAGCAAGTCGAAGGGCAACACCAATGATGGTCTGTGGGTCGAGGTGTGTAACCAAGACTGGAGTTAGGAACAACCAACAGAAAGTCCCCTGCATGAGGAGCTCTCACTGCCAGGAGGCGGGCTATATCCTTCCCCGACACACTCTGAAGCATTGTTGAGGCTATATTCTCTACTATTGGGCCATCCCAGTGCGACTGTTTGTAGTTGTTGGGGGATGCAGGTCTAGTTTCAGAGCCAGTTGGATTATCCCAGATCATGGCTCCGTCAACGAACTTTCATTCCTGGACTCCAATCGTGTCCCTAAGATGTTCAGGGAGAATCGCTGCTACAAGTCCACTGGATGCAACGCATGAAGACAGGAAAGCAGCTAGCGCAATCTGTGATGACTTGCGGACACCAATGCCTCCTAGTCTGACTGGAAGTGTAGCTTGGTCCCACTGCCCATCTTCTAGAGTTAGGTTTAGTACTTTCGTAAAAATCTGCTTCAGAATACTGTCATATATATATATATATATATATATATATATATATATATATATATATATATATATATATATATATATATATATATATATATATATATATATATATATATATATATTATATAATATATAGCGAAATTTACTGTAAAGAAATTTTCTTTCAAGTTGTGAACTAAATTCGAATGACCTTAAATTTAAAGTGAAATTTATTTCAGGGGGGAGGGGGGTCAACGCCCCAGTCTCCCGGTCCCACCAACATTTTTTGCACACATTTTCCACAGAGATAAATCGATAATAGGTTTATAAGGGAACTGACTGTATTTTGAATAGGTTCATACAAGAACTGACTGTGTATATTCAATAGGTTTATGAGAAAGCTGACTGTATTTCAGAAAAAAAAATTGGTATGGGATTGCAAGCAAAAAGCCTGAGAGGGGGAAAACAAAAGGAGAAGAAGAAACAGATGCAGTAGAAAAAAAAGAAGTGTGCTCAACAAAAGGGGTTTTATTTCCCAAGCACCCGCGCGTCGGCGTAGCGCAAGCGGCAGTAGCTTGCGTATCAAAAGATGAAGAGGAGGAAGAGAAGAGGAATGGGGGAGGGGGGGTGAAAGAGAGCCAACATCAAGCGTAACGAGCGTAAAAAAATACTCTAACAGTGCATCAAGGAAATTTACGCCTGTGCGCGACCGCTGCTAAGAGCGTGCGTGCAAGTGAGCACTGCTACGCTGAAAGGCATGCACTCATGTGTTCTTCAGCGCATGCGTACGCTCAAATACGCATTTACGTATGTGTACACTCAAATACGCATTTACGTATGCGTACGCTTAAATACGCTTTTACACATGTGTGCGTTTGAATACAAACTTATAGCGATTACGCTTATGTATGCATGTAGAATCGCGCGCATGTGTACGCTTAAAATTATGCACGCATGCGCACGAGGGTGTACATGTGTAATAACTTCGTTGTTTGCTGAGTTGAGCGCCAGCTCTGGGTTCCCCCTCAGTATTCTAGTAAGCCCGGGGTTGATGAACCAGGGCCAGACTACCTCGGCGTAGTCACCCATCCAATTACTGGCCTAACCTGAGTCCAGAAACTGGGTTTTACAAGGTAAGGTTAAGGTTCCTAACTTTATTTACAAGCTAAGAGCTGTTACCTACATCAGCTCATTTGAAAGCCTTTTTATAGGGAACAGGATGAAGTTGGAGCCATCTGTGGGTCAGCAATTTCATTTGATCAGCTGACTTTATTTCGTTGACATTATGATATTGTACGAACATGTTCCAGACTCGAGTCATCCTGTGAATAAATGATCTTAGATGTAGCGATGGTCTGGAGAAGGGTACAGCCAGATTGAAGTTGCTGCTTGCTGCCCGTCTTGTGGTGTAGAAGCTCACTTCTCGCTGTCCTCAGAGTGAAGCCAAGTGTGGTACTTTGACAGTATTGGCCTTGTACATAACAGTAATGCCGACCCACATCCCTCCGGTGTTGAAGTCTCTGCTGAAATGACAGATCTATCCAGATTGGGTCCAGGCGAGTGATGAGGCGTCTTGCTCTGTTCTCTTCTCTGTCAATAATTTTTTTTTTCTCTCTCTACACACACACACACACACAAACACACACACACACACACACAGAGGAATGTAGTCATTTGCAAACAGTCAAGCCACAAAACAAGGATGGTGAAGGAGTCATTGAATGTCTCTTCCCCCTTCCCCCTTTCCCCCTCCCCCTTTCCCCTCTCGTACTCCTCCCTCCCAAGTGTGACCCCTTGCCTGTTGCTTGTGCTAGTGGTGGCTTGCGATAACTTCATGACAGAGCCGAAGTTGAGTGCCTCACTCAATCTCTGTCTGGCGCGTGTGTCTTGGCTCTCAGCAGACAGTGGCACCAGTAGTGCCACAGCCACAGTGAAGGGTTTCATGGCACTTGGGGTGTAAAAAAAAAAAGTATATTCTAGGATGTCTTTGTCTTTTCCCCCTCTCTCGCTCGAGAATGTATGGAGGCAGATTATTTTGGGGTTGACGAGGCTGAGGTCGCTCAGAAAGAGAGAGAGAGAGAGAGAGAGAGAGAGAGAGAGAGAGAGAGAGAGAGAGAGAGAGAGAGAGAGAGAGAAGAGAGAGAATCAGTCATTAATTTCATGAGCTTGTGGTTGGTTTTTAAGTTTCACAGTATTCTAGAATAGAATTCTTGAGGCTGACGGCAGTGTTTCTTGTGTTGTGGTCTTGTGTGATTCCAGTCATTCTATCTCTCTCTCTCTCTCTCTCTCTCTCTCTCTCTCTCTCTCTCTCTCTCTCTCTCTCTCTCTCTCTCACACACACACACACACACACACACATTTTCCAGACTGTTGTACCAGCTGCTCAAGCAGCATAAATCCTCGACAAAGAAATCAGATCTAACAGAAATGGCCATGAAAAGATTAAAAGAAAATATCTGAACATTTCTTGGGTAAAAAAAAAAAAACAGAGGCATTTACAGATGAATTAGTGGAAGAGAGAGCCATTTAATGGGCCCGTAAATCAAACTCTACAGAGACGTAAAATACAAAGATAGAAATGAGTGGAAAAAAGATAATAAAATCGAAGTTGTGAGGGAGTCAAAGATCAAAACGATTTTAACTTCAAGAATACAGGAATAAGGTTAGGAAAATAAACAAGCTCAAGTTAACGACAATAAGAGATAAAACTGTATCACTTTTAACACTAAATGGTTCATGCATTTACACGAAGATGTAAATGAAATCTCAGTTAACAATAATTATGCAGAACTAAATGAAGATAAATTCTTTTAGCATGACAGGAACTAGTGACATGGTCCTTAGGTGGTCGTCAAGTGCCGTGACGACCTGTTTTCAAGGTTTTTTTATTATTATTATTATTATTATTATTATTATTATTATTATTATTATTATTATTATTATTATTATTATTATTATTATTATTATTATTAACACATCGACCGTTTCCCACCAAGGCAGGGTGGCCCGAAAAAGAAGAAACACTTTCCTCATCATTCCCTCCATCTCTGTCTTGCCAGAGGCGTATCTACAACACAGTTCAACAACAACATATATCCACCCTCTCCTTCAGAGTCCAGGCACTGGACATCCCACCTCCAGATTTCAAGTCCGGCTAACCGATTTCCTGAATCCATAAATGTTACTTTGCTCACACTCCAGCAGCAGGTCAAGTCGTAAAAACCATTTGCCTCCACTCGTTCCTAGCACACTCAGGCACGCTTGCTGGAAGTCCAAGCCCCTCGCATACAAAACCTTTACCCCGTCCTTCCAGTCTTTCCTAGGACGACCCCTACCCCGCCTTACTTCCACTTCAGACTTATAAGCCCTCCAAGTCATTCTATTTCGTTCCACCTTTTCTAAATGTCCAAACCATTTCAACAACCCCTCCTCAGCCCTCTGGATAATACTTTCAGAAACCCTCACACCTAATCTCCAAGCTATGGATTCGCCGCATATTTTTAACACCACACATTGATCTTCAGCCTTCTACTTGTTGCAATATTCACCACCCATGCTTCACAACCATACAAAAGCGTTCTACCCCTATACTCTCATACATTCCCCCTCTTTGCTTCCATGGATAACAGTCTCAACAGACTCGTCAGTGCACCACTCGCCTTTTTTTCCTCTCATCAACTCTATGCTCACAACTCCACTCTTAAATATCTGAATACTTACACACACACACCCAAACAAACATACATATATATAATGTAATAAACAAACATTATATCTGTCCACAGCAGGATTCGAACCTACACACTCGGCATCAAAGTACGTAGGTTCGAATCCTGCTGTGGACTGAGAGATAATGTTTGTAAGCATAATGTAATATGTGTATGCCTCTGCAAATATGTAAGCTTGCACAGTCACGTTTATTGATGAATAAAACACATAAGTAGTATGTGGGTATATTTGTTGTCTCTGCAATAGATCAATTGATACCCAAAGCTTGCACATGTGTCCTGTTCATCAACTTCCAAATATTGTATACCATCAATAAAATTGCATTTATTGGCCAGTCACAAATAAAGAGCAGAAACAGACGCATAGACTTAACATTTAAAAGTTTCACTCTATTTTATTTATTTTAACCATTGTCAAAGTAAAATTTTAAATATTGTTCTTGCAAACCTCAGGTAAATGCATATGCAACCTGCGAGGCTGCATAAGACATTGCTAAATAAGAGAGGCTCTTGCAATACGACTGTTTTCTCACTAATCTCGCGTCCTCGATTTCGGTCCCAAAATGAAATTGCCGCTGGCTGTCTGAGCGCTCGTTGGAGCCCTCGTAATTTTACCATTAATCTGAATATACTGGTTTTCTTGCCTGGGTCTCGGGGGTCATATAACGATGCCGAGGAGTGTTAAGGGGGCGTTGTCAGTGCACGGTTCAGGCAAACCTCATTCTGCAAGGCACGGACCTTGATGTTATTCGGATACCTTGATGACCCTCAGGGGCTCCCAGACTGGCCCTCAGGGGCCCTGGTTGATGCTCAGGGTCTTGTGTGGCTTTCAGGGGCCTTCCTGGTTAGCTACCACAGAGAATCTTCATGAAGACTTATGCAGAATTCCTTGCTAGGGTATCGTTCTCTCTCAAGACGCCGTCAGGAGTATCGATACAAAACTTTCTGCCTCTATACGTAAGTAATATTACCTGTGTACAGGTACTATTAAACATCTCTATATGCTATAGACATTTATTATTCTGATATCTGAATATTTCAAACTTAAAACCAAGAATTCATGTTTGATATTCAGATCGACGCACCAGTGTGCAATCTAATATCTTCATTTAGCTGTGAATATTTTAAACCAAGGTGTTTAGAGGTTGTTCTGGGGGTTCTAAGGAAGTTCTAGTTATTGATAGCTAGTTAAGAGGTATTGATTTCTAGTTGATTATTGGTTTTCTAAACTAGGTGAGAGGGAAATTGTGGCAGTAGCCGACAAGCAGGGGTAAGATTCAAGGTCTCAAGTGAATTTTGGAGACCAAAGACATGGTCATGTATATTCAAAGGAGGAAAAGGTTCTTGTTCTTTCTCGCATTTTTTCTCTCTCACTACACTAGAAATGTTGGCTTCTTAAGATGAATTGATTTGTGATTGTTTTCTAAACTAGATAAGTTAGTATGACTCACGAAATCGTAATGACACGATTGCAAACAAACCATACCACGGGTGGGGTTCGAACCCGCGGTCAGAAAGTCTCAAAACTCCAGTGGCTTAAGCGACGGTCTGGAGTTTTGAGACACTCTGACCGCGGGTTCGAACCCCACCCGTGGTATGGTTAGATAAGTTAGATTGTTATTGTTAGCTTCTAGGTGCACTAATCCAATGGGTGTACTACATAAATTTATCTAGCATTTTGTGGACATTCAGCTGCGACGTGAATTACTATACGTAGATAAGATGTACACTTAAGTGGCTAAGGCGCAATGGTTGCCAGGAAGGCCGTAACATTTTCCTAGCCAGCAAAGAAAAAAAAACAAGAAGCTTTAGTGGCTGGCATGTCTGACAGAGACGTGATGAGCTTTTTTTTTTTTTTTTTGCCTTCGTTAGCCATTACAGTATGCTTCTAGCCATGGCAAGAGGCGTCTCAATGGCTGGGTATACTATATTAAACAGGAGGGAACTTTCGTGCACCAGTCTTGCAACTTTCATGCTTTCGTGCACCATTCCTGCAACTTTCATGCTTTCGTGCACCAGTCTTGCAACTTTCATGCTTCCGTGCACCAGTCTTGCAACTTTCATGCTTCCGTGCACCAGTCTTGCAACTTTCATGCTTCCGTGCACCTGTCTAGTAACTCGATTGCCAGCAAAAGAGAAGCGTCTTAGTCATTATTATCAAGTGTTTGTCTAACAGAACTGTAGTTTTTCATTGTTCCCAAGACAGCTGACACTGAGAACTAGCTTTCTGTTTTAAGGAAACAGCGAATTCAATGTACGTAAGAACATTGTATACATAGTTGCAGTAGACTATACAGAGTACTCTTGCAGTATACAGTATGTACTTCTGTATATATAACGGTATTTTTACAGCATGTAGTATAGTACCTCAGGACGAAATGAGTTTTCAAAAAGGGAAATATATTTCTTTTAATTTTAAATGGTGATGTTTTAGAATTATTTCACAAATAGCCATTACATAAGAGAGAGGAGCTTACGACGACGTTTCGGTCCGACTTAGACTTTGTAAATGGTGCAAGTCGGACCGAAACGCCGTCGGAAGTTTCTCTCTCCTGTGTGCGGGTAATTTGTGTATTGTTCCAGTCTCGGTATTGTGGCTTTTTGTTATTTTTGCAATTATTGTAATGTATGCAGCATAGCCTCTAGCCTAGTTAATTTTATAATACTTTTGAGAAATTTCTAGCCAATCAAGGACGATTTAAGAATTTTGTGACCTGAAGCTTGCCTGTAAAGTCCGAAAGATCCACAGTCCATCGTCCGTTTCGAGAAATCTTCATTAACCGGCTGGTTCATTACTTAACGACTAATTGAGAGTAAACCGGTGATTTGAGCGTCCAGCGTGGGCGGGTAATGGGCCGTTAACGAGGTAGTTAGCGACTAATTGGTCTGTTATAGTTGTAAAAATGGAATATTGCTACTTGGGTGCAAGGCTGTGTTGGCCCTGCTGGTGTTAGAGTCTGTTGCTCAGGCCGGCTTCCAGCCTAGCTACTCCCAAATGGCTCAAACCATCGCCTTTACTGCTCATAACTCGTCAAAATGAGTAGAACCTGACCATTTCTCTGCCATTTTTACTGGAAATCCGTAAGATCGGATCGTTTCTATAGTGTTAGTGAAAAATTATACGAGGGGAGTGTAAACGTATCATGGGAAGGAAGGTTTTGGAAATGGTCATGATTGAAGAAAAAGGCAGGAATCTGCGTTTTTGCATTTAAGTGGCTTGAAGCTGGTGAGGGGTTCCTCAAAAGCGCTGCGTGACCAGTACGGGTTTAGTGCTTCCCAACTATTTCGAACATGCTTATGAGCGTTTCGTACTTCTCATCGCGTCTTCTTTCCCTGAGATCGGAATCAGATACGAGCGAAATCTTGTAAATAGAACATGCCGCCCCATCCCCCCCTCAACCAGTGACATGAACCTTCTGAACCCAGTACATGGACTCACATTTCAAGAACCCTGTAAGTCAATTTGTACATAGGCTTAGGGTACATAATATAATTTTTGACATCATTCTTGAGGGCTCACATATGGATTGAGTATATGAAATGTGCGCTATATACCTAAAGTAAAGTCAATGCGTAAAGTCAATGCGACTTCCATTGGAATGTACTCCTTGCATTCGGTATTAAACCTTACAGTCTTGTAATTTAGGCTGCAACATCAACTTACTAGATCTACCAGCCAATGCTAAAGTTGGCCCCAGAAAGCAGCAGAGTTTGTTAGGTCACGGGGAGGTCAGAGCCAATGTAAACAATGGTAGCTATCATCCTTGTAGCTCCCACGCCACCATCACTACCATCCCATCACAGCTGCCACTACTATTACTACCACCACCATCAATGCCACTACCATGTACTACTATATACTGTATATTCTACCATATACAAGTATAATGTTTGTGTGTGTGTGTGCGCGCGCGCGCGCGCGCAAATTCTATATTTCCTGAGAACACGTTCTTAGGATTTTTTTTAAAGCTTTATGAAGAGAGAACAATGTGAACAAGGGACAAGGTTGGCCTCCAGCTCCTGGGGCGCACTGGGGTGGGGATATCTTCTCCCTCTGCCATAGAACAGAGAAAAAAAAAAGTTTCCGTTTGTTAATTAAAGTAAAACCGCTTTCAGTATCCATTAATAATTGACGTGAGTGGTGGAGTGCCAATATTCCCTCCAGGGAGACGAGGGCCTTGGCAAGCAGGCCGGCAGGGAGGGAGGGAGGGAGGGAGGAAGGCAGGAAAGGCAGGCAGGCAGAGATAGAGGACGGGAGGCAGGCAGGTAAAGATGGAGGACGGGAGGCAGGCAAGGATGGAGGGAGAAAGGGAGGTAGGCAGACTAGCAAGGAGGGAGGAAGGCAAGCAAGCTAGCAGGTAGGGAGGAAGGCAGCCCTGCTGCTGGTGGTAGATGGGTTAGGGAGGGAAATGAGGTTGAATCAGACATCGTAAGAAACTGGGTAGGGGTGGTATAGGGTAAGAAGTTGTTGGAGAGGTTTGAGTGTGGAATTGGGGAGGTATGGAGGCGACTGGAGAGTTATGGGGAGTGGAAAGACACTTAAATAGTTATGGAGAGTGGGAAGATGCTTGTTACACATATCTTAATTCCTCAGTAAGTGGACAATCAAGCACAGTGTTCAAGAGAGGGATTAGAAGGCTGACCACATTTAAGATTAAGACACATGCGCAACAGTTGGGTATCCTTACTGATGAGACGTTTCGCCTACACAGTAGGCTTCTTCAGTCAAATACAAAGGTAGCAGTAGTAATGAAGTAAAAATGATGAAATCAGTCCATCAACCTTGGAGAAAAAATATTTGAGGTGGTCAGTCCCTCAGCCTGGAGAAGAGTTCAGCTCCATAGTCTGGAATGATGTGAAGCTGGGGCATGAGAAAGGAATCTTAAATACTGTCGAAGGTGAGGTGGAAGATCTAAGAACGTTTCATCAATAAAGATACCCAACTGTTGCATATGTCTTAATCTTCAACTTGTAGGGATTTTATTCCATTTTCAACAATAATGAACATTTAGGTTGATCATGTGTGTTCATGACGAACTGCCTGAAGTATCTATAAGCAAGTACCTCGTTGTAAAGAAAGAAGAAATGGCACAATGAAGTAAAAGGAAAAGTATACAAAAAAAACCGAACATAGGAGAAAAAAGCTTATTGACGATGTTTCTGTCCGACTTGGACCATTAACAAATCGGACCGAAACGTCGTCATAAGCTCCTTTCTCCCATGTGCGAGTTATTAGTGTACTTACGTTGTAAGTTGCTCCGTAAATGTGCTTATTTACATTCATGTTATCATAGTGAGTTACACCAGTACTCGGGCTTCCAATGGCATTCCTACCACTTTGATTCACTATTTGCTTTTCTCTAAATATTATTTTAAGTGCTTGATACACGGAGTGACCAACTTCATCCTTCAAGATATTTTCTTTAAGTCAGTTTTTCAGCTTTATTATATATAAGTAACACAGTGGGTCACTAATTCCTTTCTCATTTTTGAAAAATTAAGTGAGTTAAGTACAATGACGACAAAAAATCAGAAATGAACAATGAGTTTAACTCATTGTCGTAAGATAACTTTAATGTTATTAAGATGGGAAAAAAAACAAGTTTGTAAAATAGAAACCTAGTTGTTAATTCTCATGGTATAATACTTAGGAAAGCAGCAACAGAAATAAAAGCAGCCCTGCCAGTAGACTGTTGTTTTGCGATATATTTATACTAACAATTACACGAGGAATTTCTTCTTGACCAGGTACCTTCGTAATTAACATAATATATTGGTGATGCGTTTCTTGAGAGGGGCTTAGGATATGTGACATTAAATAGCTTACTTGGAGGGGTGAAATTATCTTGTATCTAGAGATACAGTTCATAGAGGCTAAAGGATTTGTGATTTCACAGTTCATTTAGATTTGTTCACTTCTAGACATTTAGCAAGATTTATGGTGGCGGTGTATAGTTCATTTCTTAACATTCTATTATCCAGTAATAGAATGTTAAGAAATGAATGTTATTCTGTACATCATTCTCACTGGTAAAGTTGGAAGCGTGGATTTCTGAGCCTCAAGGCAGCGTTAAACCAGTAAGGGTCATACAGAGCCTAGGCAGTGGGTGGCAGCCAGGTCGAACTCAAAGGAAAGGAAGGACAGCCCCCAATTCCTTGGATCAAGAGCCCTTTTTTCAGCATCGGTTCGGAAGGTGGAGACGGCCAGTGTGGTTAGGAAAAATAATTTCGTGGAATATTTTCCACCGATATTCAGAGGTTAGATTCTGGCCTTATATTTTTATTTATTTAAAGAGCTTAATGCACGTAGATCGTTCAGCGCAGGGAATGGTGGAGACTCGATCCACCGTTCACAAATCGTGACCCAGATGAATACCTCGATTAAGACGTAGGAATCTTACGAAATCCGTTTTGAAGATGGGAATTATTTCGCAAGACAGGGATTGTGAGGTTTACCAGAAGTAGTTTACCTGAAGCAGCTTCCCCTGATGAGGTTTACCTCGAGAAGCCTACCTGAGGTTCACCTGAAGTACTTTAAAGTTTCCGTGAAGATGGTTTCGGGGGACAGCGCCCCCGCGGCTCGGTCCCAGATCAGGCAGGTGTGTCCAGTCAACACATGACATTAAATTCTGGAATCAGAGAAGAAACAATTCCCAACTAAACATCAGTTAATTAAATCCTGGGTTATTACAAACACGTAAGTCTTTTCCATAAGGAAGTTGCGCCTCTCCCTAATCAAGGTTAGTTATTTCTCAATCAAGATTAGTTATTTCTCAATCAAGGTTAGTTATTTCTCAATCAATATTAGTTATTTCTCAATCAAGGTTAGTTATTTCTCAATCAATGTTAGTTATTTCTCAATCAAGGTTAGTTATTTCTCAATCAATATTAGTTATTTCTCAATCAAGGTTAGTTATTTCTCAATCAAGGTTAGTTATTTCTCAATCAAGGTTAGTTATTTCTCAATCAAGGCTAGTTATTTCTCAATCAAGGTTAGTTATTTCCTATTTAATGCTAGTTATCTCTAAATCAAGACTAGTTACCTCTAAGTCAAGGCTAGTTAACTCTCCACAGCGGGCGAAACGTCGTTATGTAAAAAAACTGTTTGTGTCTTTGATAAACCATTTGGAGCCTCAGGCCACTTAATATTATCGATAAAGGCTTTCAATCCAGTGAATTGGAATGTAATTCTCTTCACTCGATCGGGAGAAAAAGGGTTGCCAGAGGTAATTGAGAGTAGTGCCACACATGTATCTGTTTTTTTCCGGCTCAAACGGGGACAAGAGCTATCTTCTGACTCGTGTTGGGCGTCTGTTGACATTAGCCAAGTCGCGCGCTCGCGCCTGTGTGTGTGTGTGTGTGTGTATGTGTGTGTGTGTTGCCATTTTGTCCTAGGCACATGTCCATTAGACACTAGGCCTGTTGTATATATGTGTGTGTGTGTGTGTGTGTGTATGTTTGTGTGTGTGTGTACGAAACACTTCGAAATGTTTCGAAGCAAGCAGCAGGTGTGGATCATGCAGCAGCAGGTGTGGATCATGCAGAAGCAGGTGTGCATCATGCAGCAGCAGTAGGGGTGACAGAAGGGGTAGACAGGAGGCAGGCAGCCCACCCAAGGAGTACAGAACAAGAGGTTTCTGTCTCTCTCCCACACTGTCGAAATTATCTCCACGCTTAATCTTCACACCTCATCTATATCCGCCGGGAGCCACTATTTCTGCCTCTCTCTCTCTCTCTCTCTGCTCCTGCTTACCTCTCTTCTTGCACCTGCCTACCTCTTTTCCTGCTCCTGCTTACCTCTCTTCTGGCTTTTGTTTGCCTCTCTTCTTGCTCCTGCCTCCTATCCATCTCGATGTGTCTCTCCCTTCCCTTTCTCTCTCTCTCTGGTGGATCGTCCCGATGATTGTAGCTATTGAAAGAAATTGGAGAAACATATTCCTGTATTTCACATCTGTTTTATCAGTCTCTCTCTCTGTTCGCCTTTGTACGTAAAGCATAGACTATGGAAATTATTAACTCCTCTTTGTTTATTTATTTGGATATACATAAACAAAGACGCTCAGTAGAATGTCAGCTAAATTGTCTTTCCTCTTAAGAAACATGTGGTAAATCTTTGTATAAATTCTGGCGGTATGTTCAATGCGCCCTGGCTAGGTAGACAGCCTAGGTTATACGAAAATGACTGGTGTGGTGCTCTAGGAGGATGTCAGAGATTAGTGTGTGTTTTAAGCTAACACCTCAGAGATGTAACAAGTGTGTATAGCTAGCACCTCCGAGCACATAGGTGCTATAATTGGGCTCTGTGACACACAGTTCTCCTGCTCAGTTTTATCAACACCTTTGGTGAAACACATTGCCCCATGAAGGAAGTGCTCCCACGTAACGTCGTATATTCTTTGTTGCGTCATTTGTATATTCTTTTTTGCAGTCTTCTCAACATTCTTTTCGTTTCTTCCTCAGCTCTACCGCACGGTAGAGAAGATGTGGGGAGGCGGTGGCCCTGGTGGAGGCGGTGGCGGCGGCGGCGGCGGCGGACTTCCAGGAGGAGCAGCAAGTGCCCTGGGCGTGGGTGGTGAAGGTCATCCTCACTCCGTGCCTCCCCACGACGCCCACGACCTCAAAAAGAGCGCGCCCCCGACGCCCCCTCCTGCGCAGGCCCTCGCAGCGGCTGCGGCCATGGCGGCGGCGGTGGCCTCCGCCTCGAACACGTCTCCGTCAGCGCCTACGCCTATGGATACGACCTCGCACCTGCCTACTATGCTCTCGCACCTTACCCAAAGCCTGGGTGTGTCTAGTAACTCGCACAGGGAGTCACCCACGCCCCACCATCACACGCCCACGTCCACCCATGCACCTCCGCCAGCACCACACTCGCCCACGCCTATGGACGCTCCAGCACACGACACTCAGAAGATGGTAAGTACATGTAAAATGTGTTTGGGAGAGAGAGAGAGAGAGAGAGAGAGAGAGAGAGAGAGAGAGAGAGAGAGAGAGAGAGAGAGAGAGAGAGAAAATGAGAATCTGAATGTGAGTGTGCGACAGAAAGTGTATGTGAAAGAGTATGTGAGTGTGAGTGTATGAGTGTGTATCCGAGAGTGTGTTTGTGTGTCAGAGTGAGAGTGAGTTGTTGGTGTCTAGGTGTTGAACGGGATATGAATGAGCCTGGCATCATTGCCAACTTTTTTCATTGTTTTTGTCATAAGTCTGTATGCAGTGGCCGGGAGGCTGGTATGAAGCTGCTGTTGTCGCATTGTCGAAAGCAAGCCTGCCAGCTAGCCTGCTTGTCTTTCTGTAAGCCAGCCAGCTAGCCTGCTTGTCTTCCTGTAAGCCAGCCAACTAGCCTGCTTGTCTTTCTGTAAGCCAGCCAGCTAGCCTGCTTGTCTTCCTGTAAGCCAGCCAGCTAGCCTTCTTGTCTTCCTGTAAGCCAGCCAACTAGCCTGCTTGTCTTTCTGTAAGCCAGCCAGCTAGCCTGCTTGTCTTCCTGTAAGCCTGCCAGCTAGCCTGCTTGTCTTCCTGTAAGCCAGCCAGCTAGCCTGCTTGTCTTCCTGTAAGCCAGCCAGCTAGCCTGCTTGTCTTCCTGTAAGCCAGCCAACTAGCCTGCTTGTCTTTCTGTAAGCCAGCCAGCTAGCCTGCTTGTCTTCCTGTAAGCCTGCCAGCTAGCCTGCTTGTCTTCCTGTAAGCCAGCCAGCTAGCCTGCTTGTCTTCCTGTAAGCCAGCCAGCTAGCCTGCTTGTCTTTCTGTAAGCCAGCCAGCTAGCCTGCTTGTCTTTCTGGAAGCCAGCCAGCTAGCCTGCTTGTCTTTCTGTAAGCCAGCCAGCTAGCCTGCTTGTCTTTCTGTAAGCCAGCCAGCTAGCCTGCTTGTCTTCCTGTAAGCCTGCCAGCTAGCCTGCTTGTCTTCCTGTAAGCCAGCCAGCTAGCCTGCTTGTCTTCCTGTAAGCCAGCCAGCTAGCCTGCTTGTCTTTCTGTAAACCAGCCAGCTAGCCTGCTTGTCTTTCTGGAAGCCAGCCAGCTAGCCTGCTTGTCTTTCTGTAAGCCAGCCAGCTAGCCTGCTTGTCTTTCTGTAAGCCAGCCAGCTAGCCTGCTTGTCTTTCTGTAAGCCAGCCAGCTAGCCTGCTTGTTTTTCTGTAAGCCAGCCAGCTAGCCTGCTTGTCTTTCTGTAAGCCAGCCAGCTAGCCTGCTTGTCTTTCTGTAAGCCAGCCAGCTAGCCTGCTTGTCTTTCTGTAAGCCAGCCAGCTAGCCTGCTTGTTTTTCTGTAAGCCAGCCAGCTAGCCTGCTTGTCTTTCTGTAAGCCAGGCAGCTAGCCTGCCTTCCTGTAAGCCAGCCAGCTAGCTAGCCTGCTTACCTTCCTTGCCAGCCTGTAATTCACTAAGACTTCCCATCTCTCCTGCATCTATCACTGATTCATAATGAAAATTTCTGATTTGCACGCGAGTAACTGAACTAATGTCAATTAAAACACGAGGTAATAATCACAGTAGTAAAAATATACCTAGTAAAAGCAGAGTAATCATTCCTATAGTTCTAAATGATACCTTTATAAGTAAATCTGTTCAGCGGTTTTGTAAACATCAAGTAAAATTTACAGCTTTCTACAGTAAGGAGAGGCACTTACTGTACATATGACTTTGAGTAGAAATTTTATTATCTAGCTTTCAAATCCGATGTCTACTGAAGAGAATGTAAATTGCGTTTTAGAGGGAAAATTGAGCAAGATAAAAATAATTTATTTGAATTGAAATCCTTGATATATCGTAGTATTTTCACTTTTTTTTTTTGAAGGTCTTCAAGCATTTCTAGGAAATTTTGATTTTATCCTTTAAGTTCCAGAATTACATCCCTTTCCTCCTCACATCCCCACAAATACAAACTGTGGGATAGAGGGGTAGAGGAATGTACTGTGTAAATTTGCTGGTAAGTAAGTTTATTCAGGTATACACAAATACAGTTACATAGATTAACATACATAGCAGCATGTGTGTAGGATAATCTAAAAAAGTCAGTGATTTATTTCCATTGGGGTCCTTTTAATACCTTATTATTGCACTATAAAGGAGATAATATCTTATTATTATAATATAAAGGTGTATGTAGACAATGTGCTGCTGAAGAAAAAAAATAATTTACAGAATGAGCTTCTATTGGGATAAAGCTCAGTATAGAGCTTTATCCCAGTCACAGCTTAAAGCTGTGAATTCTTGTTCTATCCCTTGTTTCTTCGGTACTGTACAGAATTGCAAGGAAACTTAAGTTCTTAGAGATCTTGGTGACTGCCACCTCTTAAGAACCTTTTAAGAACTTTTAAGAACCTTGATGACTATAGTCCTTAAGATCCCCAGCCTGACAATACCTAAAGGAAATCCTAAACCACCTTCAAAGAGCACTGGATCCCTAGGATGATTCTAGGATCGCCTGTTTCTTTATTCTTTGATTCTCTTTATTTTAGCTCTCAAAATGATGCTCTTTATATATCTTTGATTCTCTTCTAACTTTCAAAGTAAAGCTCTTTATTCTTCTTCGATTCTCCTCTTCACCTTTATCATCTGTTTCTCTTGACTATTTTGCTTCAGATCTCTTTTACTGCTCTTTGATTCTTCCTTTGCTTTACTTTGAACAACTTTTTCATTGTCCATCGCTGTTTTCTTTTTCCTCTTGTCTTTCTCTCTTAACCCTTTTCTTCTCTTATCTCCCACTTCTCATTTAATCCGTTATTCCTCCACTTTTAATCCTCTCTTCCTCTTTTATCAGTTCTCTTTTCCTCTTTCAGTCCTCCAATTCTCTCATTATTTGCTCTTCCTTCTCCTGCTCTCATAATTCTCTCTTAATCATCTTTTCCTCTTCTTTTCTCACTACCTTCTCTCTTAATTTTCTCTTCCTCCTCTCTTAATCCTATCCTCGCTTTCTCTTCCCTTAATTCTCTCCTCCTACTCTCTTAATCATTTTCTTTCTCTCTTCTTGCTCTGTTTTTCCTCTCTTCCTCTCTAAATCCTCTCTTCTTCCTCCTCTCTAAATCCTCTCTTCTTTTAATATTTTTTTCTCTTCTCTAAATCCTCTCTTCTTTAAATACCTTTTCTTCTCCATAAATCCTTTCTTCCTCTCTAAATCCTCCCATCCTTCTCTTTAAATCCTCTCTTCCTCTTTTTGTTTTCCCTCTCTTTCTTCCTCACAATTTATCACACATTCAATAACAGTCAAGAAATATTTCTCATACCTGTGAAGGAATTTCTTTTCAGTGAAATTGATTCACTGTTGTGTTGCAGGTGTTACTGGTATGTTGCAGGTGCTTCTGCAGTGTTGCAGCTGTCAGTATTGTGTTGCAGCTGTCAGTCTTGTGTTGCAGCTGTCAGTCTTGTGTTGCAGCTGTCAGTCTTGTGTTGGAGCTGTCAGTCTTGTGTTGCAGCTGTCAGTGCTGTGTTGCAGCTGTCACCTGCCGTCACTCGTATCTTCCCCTGGTCGTACAGGTAGTGACTTCCAGGATGGCCCTGCCAGGTCATCAATCTTGATGCAAATGTTCCACAAAATTCTTAACCTGCAAGCGCGCAAGCACGCACGCATGTACAGGCACGAACAGGCACGCACACGCACGCACGCACACACACCTAATTGTACTAACCACAATTAGGTGAGTGTACACACACACACACCCCTATACACACCCCTACAAACACACCTATACACACACCTACAAACACACCTACAAACACACCTATACACACACCTACAAACACACCTACAAACACACCTACAAACACACCTACAAACACACCTACACACACACCTACACACACACATACCTACACACACACACACTACAAACACATATCACACACACACACACACCTACACACACACACATACACACCTACACACACACACACACACACACACCTACACCTACACACAGACCTACACCTACACACACACCTACACACACACACACCTACACACACACCTACACACACATACACCTACACACACACCTATACACACACACCTTCACACACACACCTACACACACACACACACACCTACACACACACACACACACACCTACACACACACACACACACACACACCTACACACACACACACACACACCACACACACACACACACACACACACCTACACACACACACACACACACACACACACATATACACATGAACAGACTTCAAGACGTGGTAAAGGCAAATGCAACTTAAGTCTTAAGAATAGATCCAGGAAGCTCGGATGGAGTGGACCCGTCACGAAGTTGAGAGGCAGGTCCAGGAGCTGAGACTCGACCCAACGTAAACACAACTCGGGGGGATGGAAGCATTAAAACAAGAGGGATATGGAAGGCAATAATGATCGATCCATGGGGGGTTAAAAAAAAAGGGAAGGTCATAGCCAAAGCCTCGGAACAAGAGCACCCTCACCAGCAGGTTCAGGAGTGCCACGGATGACCAGTGCCACCTGAAGAGTGGGGATTTCTTGGCAGTGCCAATATTTTTTTTTTTTTTTTTTTTTTGGGGGGGGGGTCTGTGAAATGTTGCAGAGTGAAGCTTGTGTGGGGGAGGGGTGGGGAACTGGTAGGGGGCGAGATTTTGTCAGCCTCTCTAAAAGTCGTCAGATTAAACCCAGAAGTCTCTTTTACTTCCCCTCTCTCGCTCTTCCTATCTCTCTGTTTCCATCTTTGCTCTATTCCATTTCTCTCTCTTCCCTCTTTTTTTCCCCCCTTACCGACTCTCATCACCGCTACTTCCAATTTCATTAATGAATCTGAGAGCCTCTGATGTTATCCCAACTCTTTTTTTTTTCCAGCAATCCTTGGGAGGCTTCCATTGATGCTGCCGAGAGGCTCTTGATCCAAGGAGTTAGAGCTTTCCACCCCTTCCTCTTCCCAATTAATTCCTACGGTGCCTTTCAATCCCAGGTCCCGTATAATTCCGTAAGCGTTTAGTGCTTTCCGGTTGTTTTGGATTTAATAGCCTCTGAAGCTGTCTTCAATGTCATTTTCCTGCTGTTGTATTATAATATATATATATATATATATATATATAATATATATATATATATATATATATATATATATATATATATATATATATATATATGTCGTGCCGT
>WNWK01000001.1:1187031-1197031 GCA_009830355.1 Cherax destructor
CGACATACGTCGTCTTTTCCCAGGAAAAAGAACCATATGAACGAGGGTATACTTTGAGACATTACCACGGCATGGTATGATTCTTCTAGGCCTTTCTTGTCATGGTCCGAACTACACTTCTTTCAGTGAAATAGTAATGGTAGAGTCATTGTAATAATGGTACCTAATTCCGGCAAATGGGGACTGATTACCTCGTCTCCTATTGTCTTCGTACAACATCTCTGTACTGAAGATAAAAAAAAACTGAACACTGGCTGGCGAAACATTCCCTCAAAGATACCCAAATGTTGCACAGGTGTCTCATTCTTCATTTCAGGTGTTGCACATATGCCTAATTCCCAGGTGTTCCACATGTCTAATTCCCAGGTGTTGCACATGTCTAATTCCCAGGTGTTGCACATGTGTCTAATTCCCAAGTGTTGCACATGTGTCTAATTCCCAAGTGTTGCTCATGTGTCTAATTCTCAAGTTTTGCTCATATGTCTAATTTCTCAACTTCATGGTAGACACGATTCTCACATCACGAGAATCCTGGTTTATTTTTTTTCGAAAATGTGATTTTTTTAAATTCACACAATTGAAAATATAATTAGGAAAATATTTTTTTGTCTTCAGAAAAAATTTCAGTCGATCTTATTTAAATGAAGCTATCGATATTTTAGTGGAAATTTTAAACTATTTTTTGTTTTTTTGACGAACAGTAAAATAATTGAATGTATTTTTAACACTTTTCCTCTATTATATGCATTTTTTAATAATATATATATATATATATATATATATATATATATATATATATATATATATATATATATATATATATATATATATATATATATATATATATATAATGTATAATAAATTCTAGGCTTCCTTGATTTTCCACAAAATTTTGAGAAAATACAGCTGTTCGGTTATCAATCTATGTGAATAAATCCTGCTAGTGTATCGAATAATCTTTATAATAATTTATAAATTTTCTTATAAAAAAAATCATTTTTTTTTACATCCTAATGTGTTGTATAATACAGTTCTAAATCATTGTATGCAAGAGTATAGTAATTATTATATAATAACATTCGGTACAAATTATTTCCTTTAGTAAATAAAAGGAATATTCACCCATTGTGTCCTCGGCTGAGTTGGTAACTCCCTGAGCACACTGTGGAGTCCGCGGTTCGAACCCCCCATCCCCCCAGCACTGGTGGAGACGTTGGACATGCTTCCTTGCTCCTAATGAAGCATTAGTCACAACATCTATGTGTATATTCTTTATCTTATCGGTATTGTATCCCACTCATAAACATTTCCTAACACCTATTGCCCCTGATTACCTATCCAAGGTATCCGAGGTACATAGATACCTCGGTGTTAGCATACCTTGGATAGGGATAGACGTAGAAATGAGCTGAGGTAAGATAACAGCACTTGGTCAGATGACCCAAAGCTCCAGCTGTGGGTCATCATGTGACTAAGACCCGCGTCAGTAAACACTTGTCTTGTTTCCTGACAAACCTTACCTAATCTAACCTAACCTAACTTAAGCTCATAGGTTGTAAATTAAGTCGTGTACAGAAAAAAAAGATGTTTTATCTTAAAAAATTACTTTTATTTCCTGGGAAGGAGTTGCTGATCTAGCAATTTTCTGGTCATATTCAAGATTTATTTAAGCAAAGCAAAATAAATCTGCCATTTCTTTTAATTTCCGATTAAAGTGCCACTTAAATTTGTACTCAGAGAGGTAACGAATTTGGAAACGCTGATACGGGTTGTAGAACAGTCATTTATTGGGACAACGTTTCGCTCTGTGTAGAGCTTTATCCTGATAATGCTCTACATAGAGTGAAACGTTGCCCTAATGATAGCCTGTTCTGCATTTTTTTTCAGTGGGTAATACAAGCTCTGTGCCCAGCTGCAGGTGACATACTTATCTACCCGTTTATCATTACAGATGAAGGTCACTCTTTTTCCCTTCCTCTCTGAACAGATGAAGGTCACTATCTTTTTCGGTCCCGTTTTCCCTTTGAACAGGTAAAGGTCTCTATTTCTTCTCCCGTTTCCCTTTGAACAGGTGAAGGCCCCCTCTCTCTTATTCCTCTTCGAAAAGGTGAAGGCTCCTCTTTTTTCCACCTCCCCTTTCCCTTAGAAGAGGTGTTTAAAGGGGGGAGGGGAACCTGCACCTCAGAAAAGTGACCTATGAGAAAAAGGCTGACACATCAGTACATTTATCTCCTATTTAAATGTACATAATAGACTTGAGGACTGACTCAGGTCACCTTGATAATATATGGATCATTGTGACCCGACGGGTGTTTCTCTTTATCTCTCTCTCTCTCTCTTTCTCTCCTTTTCATTACATTGGGTCTTACAAGGTTAGGGTAGGGTTCCTAACTTTATTTACAAGCTAAAAGCTGTTACCTACATCAGCTCATTTGAAAGCCTTTTTATTATTATGAGACAAACAGAGAACAGGATGAGGTTGGAGACATTTGTGGGTCAACGATTTCATTTGGTCAACTGACTCTATTTCGCAGATGTCATTAAGTTGTACGAACATGTTCCAGACTCGAGTCATCCTAGGAATAAATAATCTCAGACGAAGGGATGTACTCTTTCTCTCTCTCTCTCTCTCTCTCTCTCTTTGCTGTTTTAGAAACATATATATAATGAAACAGAGGAATCATAACTTGCTTTACGAAGATAAAGATAATTTGCCTTCTCACAAACTGAGTTTGCTCTGAGAGATGACAAAATATTTTCTGATGTTGCCCCAGATCTTTCAAATCAAAGAATTCTACCAGACACAAATTTACACGACAATGGCATTATTAATGCCAAAGATCAAAGTATGCATGGGCGTGCAGTGAGGGCGTAGTTTTGGGTGGGGGGTGGCGGGCAGGAAGGAGGGCGTGCAGGGAGAAGGACGTGCAGGGAAGGGGGCGTGCAGGGAGGAGGACGTTCAGGGAGGGGGCGTGCAGGGAATGGGGACGTGCAGGGAAGGGGGGGGCCTGCAGAGAGGAGGATGTTCAGGGAGGGGGCGTGCTGGGATGGGGCGTGCAGGGAAGGGGGACGTGCAGGGAGGGGGACTGCATAGTGCAGTGTGGTGTTGAATATCACAGTCTGGATTTCTTAGCTGGCTTTTTTCCTCGTAAAAATATTGGTCACTCGGAGGCTTAACTTTCACTCTGCAGATTTTCTCCCTCTTTCCCCTCCCTCCCTCCCCCTCCCCGACCCAAAAATAAGAGTGCAAAAATAAAAGGCCATATCCTTTCCCCCTTTGTTCAGCTCCATCTCTCCTGCAATACCCTGGCACCCCACTCTCTCTCTCTCTCTCTCTCTCTCTCTCTCTCTCTCTCTCTCTCTCTCTCTCTCTCTCTCTCTCTCTCTCACTCCCCTCTCACTAATTTTCACCAGAGGTTTTGGCTCTTTTTCTTAAAACATTTCTCTCGTCTTTTCCGCCTCTCTCGTTCCCTTTCTCCCCCTCACCCTCGTTTTATTACTCCCTCACCCTCGTTTTTTCTCTCCCTCACCCTCGTTTTATTACTCCCTCACCCTCGTTTTTTCTCTCCCTCACCCTCGTTTTATCTCTCCCTCACCCTCGTTTCATCTCTCCCACATCTCAGTTCTCTTTCTCCCTTACCCGTTCCTTCTCTTCCCTTCCGTTTCATCTATTCCTTCTATCCTTCTCTCGTACCCTCCCCTTCTCCCTTCCATCCTCCCCTTTCCTCCCAGTTCCCTCTTCTTTTCCCCCCTCGTCTTCTCTGCACTGTCCTCTTTCCCTAACCTTATTTTCTCTCTCCTTCTCCCCCTTTCTTTTATTTTTCCCTTCTCTCCCTCTTCTCTTCTCCCTCCTCTTCTCCTCCCTCTGACCTGGTTCCTCCACCGTTCTCTTTGATATCTGCAACATTCCCTGTTCCTCCCGTGTTTCCTGGACCCTCTGTTCCCTTACCTGTTGGCCGGGTCACTTCTGTTAGTCCCTCTGTTGTTTCTACTGCCTTGACTGTTCATTTCTGTTGGTACTGTTGTTCTGTCCATGCTTCCTGTCTGTTCACTTATTTTGGCACTGTTTGTTCCTCTGTTTCTTCTACCTCCCGAGCTGTTCACTTTGTTCAACCTATCATTTCTAGCTAAATGTATGAGGCGACCCCCACCACCACTACCACCATTCCCACCACCACCACCACGACCACCACCATCACCACCACTCTGACCATCACCTCCACTCACTACCACCACTTCTACCTTCCCTACCACCACTTCTACCTTCCCTACCACCACTCCTACCTTCCCTACCACCACTCCTACCTTCCCTACCACCACTCCTTCCCTACCACCACTCCTTCCCTACCACCACTCCTACCTTCCCTACCACCACTCCTACCTTCCCTACCACCACTCCTACCTTTCCAACCACCACTCCTACCTTCCATACCACCACTCCTACCTTCCCTACCACCACTCCTACCTTTCCAACCACCACTCCTATCTTTCATACCACCATTCCAAATTTATTTACCGCCACTCCTCCCACCACTCCTACCTTCCCTCCCACCAATCCTACCTTTCCTACCACCATTCCAACCTTCTCTACCTCCACTCCTACCTTTCCTAACACCACTCCTACGTTCCCTACCAACAAAAGAATCTTAGAAAACTTACCTAACCTTATTATAACAAGCGCAATTTAATTTAGCCTAATCAACTAAATATATTTTAGATACGTTTACAATAATTTAATAATAAAGAAACACAATGAAATATATTTTTTTCGTTAAGTTCAGAATGTTTTTTGCGAAATTATTGCATACACAAATTTTCGCTTGTCCTATATGGCAAGAAGAGCGTTGCTATTTAAGCCCAAATCGCAAGTTTTACCTTATCGGCACGACATATATATATATATATATATATATATATATATATATATATATATATATATATATATATATATATATATATATATATATATATATATATATATATATATATATATATATATATATTTATATATATATATATTATATATATATATTTATATATATATATTTATATATATATTATATATATATATATATATATATATTATATATATATATATATATATATATATATATATATATATATATATATATATATATATATATATATATTATCTGCAACATGTAATAATTTGCTTATAATTTATCTCAGGGACACTGCAAGCATTACTTATACTTGTTATATCCCTAATATTATTCACTTAAGGGGCTAAGATTACCCCCTGAGATTATAAGACATAGGCTCCTCATAATTCACCCAGTGAGGCTCCTGACTCCTGATGCCACACTGATAGGTGAGGATGAATGTGTCGTGAGGGGAGAGAGAGAGAGAGAGAGAGGAGGAGGCAAGTGAGGGAGAGAGGGAGTATATATGTGACTGATTCATTGACACAAGAACAAGGATCTCTGGCTGATAAATGGCTAGATATGTCTTAATATATTCTCCCTCACCTCTGCTTCCCCAACATCTGCCGTCACACCGAGACTTAGGTATCTCCCTAAATCCACCGGTAACCTAATTACAAATAATAGACTTATCACAGTAATCACCTTCACTCGGGTCATGGGTCAATCTCTCCACTGTTTCACTATACACAAACCTCTGAATCAATCACTCTTCACTTCTCAACATATATAATAATCTAGAAAACTAATATGAAAAATCAAAATCTATAATCTGTCTGTCTGTCTGTCTGTCTCTGTCTCTGTCTCTGTCTCTGTCTCTGTCTCTGTCTCTCTCTCTCTCTCTCTCTCTCTCTCTCTCTCTCTCTCTCTCTCTCTCTCTCTCTCTCTCTCTCTCTAATATATATATATATATATATATATATATATATATATATATATATATATATATATTTTTTTAAATAGGGGTCCACCTCTGCTACAAATTGTGGAACCCATAGCCTCGGAGAAGTGGATAAAAAGGCTTCAAGGAAGAATATTTGGATTTCTTCCTGAAGCCATATATATATATATATATATATATATATATATATATATATATATATATATATATATATATATATATATATATATATATATATATATATATATATGCATGGGCCGTCTCATATAAAGTTCTGCCTTGCCTCAGAGAGAATTGTCCCTCCTATAATTTGCTTTTCTTCCAACATTACATAGCTCCTGACAACGCACAAGAGTGTGAAAGATCTTCAACTAAAGATTTCCATCCCATGTGGCTTGGAAAGACTCCATATCAGATCGGAGGGAGGGAGTATGGATGAAGTGAATATATTTAGATATTTACGAGTGGAGTTGTCATCAGATGTGTCTATGGAGACAATGGAATCCATGGAAGCAAAGAGGGGAATATATGTGAGTATAGTGGTACCAATGCTCTTATATGGGTGTGAAGCATGGGTGAATGTTGCAACAAGGAGAAGACTGTAGACAGTGGAGATGTTATGTCTGAGGGCGAATATAATGTGAATATAATGCAGAGAATCCGTAGCTTGGAGATTGGGAGGTACGGAGTTTCTAAAAGTATTACCCAGAGGACAGAGGAAGGGTTGTTTAGGTGTTTTGGATATTTAGAGAGGATTGAACAAAATAGAAGGACTTGGAGGGCATATATATCTGTAGTTGAAGGAACGCAGGGGTAGGGGTCGTCCTTGGAAAGATTGGAGGGAGGGGGAGTAAAGGAGGTTTTGTGTGCCAGGGGCTTGGACTTCCGGCAAGCGTGCGTGAGCGTGTTAGAAGCGAGTGGCGACGAATGATTTTTATGACTTGACGTGCTGTTGGAGTGTGAGCAAGGTAACATGAAGGTATTCAGGGAAACAGGTTAGCCGGACTTGAATCCTGGATGTGGGAAGTACAGTGCCTGAGCTCTGACGGAGGGGTGGAAATATGGTGCAGTTTTTTAACTGTAGTGTATGCACGCCTCTGGCAAGACAGTGATGGAGTGAATAATGATGAAAGTGTTTCTTCTTTTTTCTGGTCACCCTGCGTTGGTGGGAAATGGCCGATGTGTTAATAATATATATATATATATATATATATATATATATATATATATATATATATATATATATATATATATATATATATATATATATATATATATATATATATGCTAGGAATTCGCAAGAGCAGGCGAAATATTCACAAACACTGATCTCTGGCCGACGGAGACTCGAACCTACGAACCTCATGACAAGGTACGCAGTGCTTTACCGACCGTACCACACTGGTCCAATACCTTGGCATCCAGCTTTCGCTAGACGTTATTCCATGCAGGGGATGAGATGAAAAGCTGTAAGCCTTCCTGCCTGAAAGCTGGCTGCCTTGGAATAACGTCTAGCGAAAGCTAAATGCCAAGGTATTGGACCAGTGTGGTACGGTCGGTAAAGCACTGCGTACCTTGTCATGAGGTTCGTAGGTTCGAGTCTCCGTCGGCCAGAGATCAGTGTTTGATATATATATATATATATATATATATATTGATGCTCGGGTTATACTCTCTTAGTCTCTTGCCAAAATTGCAGCCCAAAAGAACCCTTCCAAGCTCTCTGCGGCTCTTCTTTTCCTCTTGTCATTTCCGGCTGTCTTAAAAAATTTATTGCTCCTTTCCCACCTAAAAGTAACTCATCTGGTATGTCCTAGCGTGTATTTTCTTCCAACCGGTAAAGTTGTCCCTACTGTTGCAGCCATCGCATGTTTAATTAAAACTGTCGTGGCTATTGATTCATGGAAAAACATTGATTACATAATTACTGTAGATCCCTCTATCCGCTGTATATCTGGCCACTCAACGTGTCATATTTACAGCGTCTTATTTACAGCGTGTCTTATTTACAGTGTATCTTGTTTAGTGTTTTATTTACAGTGTGATGTATTTACATTTTATCGGTGTATTTTACCACTGTATTACCAGGTTGAGACAACCCTTGAATAAGATTGACACACATGCATCACTAGGGGTCCAAGACTGTTCAACAGCCTCCAACCAGCCATAAGGGGAATTACCAATAGACCCCTGGCTGTTTTCAAGAGGGACCTGGAAAGATACCTAAAGTCAGTGCCGGATCAGCAGGGCTGTGGTTCATACGTTGGACTACGTGCAGCCAGCAGTAACAGCCTGGTTAATCAGGCCCTGGTCAATCGGGAGGCTTGGTCATGGCCCGGGCCGCCAGGGCGTTGATCCCCGGAATACCCTCCAGATAGACCAGGGTATCTTAAAGACGTTTCGTCAACCAGTGCCTTTATCTCATGTGTATACCTTGTGCAAGGTTAAAGGACTGATTACCTCATCTTCTCCTGTCTAATTCCTCATCGCTATTGTATGGATACAACCCATAATATCGTAGAACATTAAACACACGTGTAGAAATCAACGCTAGCAATGTGTGTGTAATAAATAGGGGACAAGAGCACACACACCTTATGGATTGAAAAATCTAGGGTCTTGGGATAATGTATGGAAGATGTCTTCATCCAAATCTATGGTACTATTGAAGGAAACGAGAGTGCGTACAGGCACGCAGAAACCTCTTGCCGGAGTCCGACAGCGTCACTTGCCAGCATGTGACTTTCCGTAAGCAACAGCTCACGTAGTTGAACTCGGGTCATTGTCCCTTCACTCCTCACCTACTACACTAGTTTACATATTCACCTGAGGAGTAAGACACATGTGCGACAGTTTGATATTTTAATTGTTGAAACGTTTCGCCTATACAGTAGGTGAAACAGAAGTAGCACCTAATGCCTGTTTTTTGACTGAAGAAGCCTACTGTGTAAGAGAAACGTTTCAATAATAAAAGATACCAGACTGTGGTATCTTTATTGTTGAAAGTGGTATTTTATACCACTTTTTATACCACTTTTAGCATATTCACCTGACTTGATGGAATTTATGGAGTATAAATGGGTCGTATAAATGGGTGTGAAAACAGTATTTCTAGAAAACATAACATTTTACTTTATTCTTGATTCTAACACCCCTTCCCCTTAAAAACTTTATTAATAAAGACTTGTACTTTTAGTGTCTTCCGCATCCTCCTTCCCAGCTTTCTCCCCTCCACCTCCCTACCATTAACGTTGCCACTACCATAGGTGTCAACGGAGAGGTGGGAAGAGGAATGAGAAGTTTGGGGAAAGGGTAGAATGATGAACCATCCCCCTCCCCTCATCCCTGCTTCTCTTTAGCCCCATCATTCCTTTCCCCCCACCGGTGTTACCCCCATCTCTTCCCCCCACCTTCCACTCTCCCTCCCCTGTGCGTCCTAAATTTAACTTCTTGCAAGCACATCGCCAGCCACACGCTCTGATGGGCGGAAACTGCAAGACAGAAAGCCTGTGGTTGTTCCTGCAGGTTGAGAAGTGTTGATTCCTTTGTCGGCTTGCAGCGTTGGGTAACTCAAATGATTTATTAAAAGATATCAACATAGCCTTAAGATATAGAGATGGGGTAACTTTTGAGGGCAAGAGACTTGAGTGAACCGACACTACAACAGTGACAACTCTGAGGCAGTGACTCCAGCAAGCTTCCAACATAGTGACAACAGATAACAGTGAAGAGGCGGGGCCAGGAGCTATGACTCGACCCCTGCAACCACAAATAGGGGAGTACACACACACAAACAGGCCAAGTGTCTAACGACAAGTCCCACTGACAACTGGTATCTAACTCAAATCTTGAAAACAGCAAGTATCGTAAAGAAAGATAAGACAAAGAAATAGAAGAGATAAGAAAAAGACGACAAATGGTATAGAAATCCCTTTTTCACTAAAATTGAAACTAATTTATTTTAGATGAATTGAAACGCCTTGTAGAAATATTACAATGTTAATCTTAAAATATCTCTATAACTTGACGATAGTTCACTGCTGTCTAAATAGCAGTGAACCCACAAGACACTGGTCACTGCTCTTGTCATTGTTTTTAAAATCATCTCCCTTTATAGCACTAAAAAACGGGTTGGGCAAATATTTTTGTTTGGGTT